>JAUCBN010000009.1:10685278-11285278 GCA_035048815.1 Abelmoschus esculentus
TATTATTTTCATCTCATGAGACAATTTCTGAAATAAAGTAAATGGGAAACTACTAAGCACTAATTTACAATCTAACAAATCAGTAATCAGAAGTAATTATTTTCCTATTTGGAGGCAAATCAGACACAAATCAATCAATTCCCATCTTTGTAAACAGTCCTTTTTCCTTTGTCTCTCACTGAAAGTTTACAACTTTCAAGAACCCTAATTTGCATTTATAGTGACATTATATCGAAAAACGTAGGAATAATAGAAGTCTAGGGAAGTCTCCAGAGAAACTTTTACTCTTATGGATAACTGTGAGTCCGTGGTAGTTAATGTTTAATCTATAAACTAAGTGTTATTAAATTATTAGTTAATTTTATTATTCTTAAAAAAATAATAAACATGTAAAAAATCGTAATAGGTTCGGTTATACTTATAACAAAATTTTTAATAATAGTTATCCTTAATAATAATTAATCGTTAGAGTTAAAACAGATAATTGTTTTTTAATTTTAGGTTACGATTTAATAACTACAATAATAATTAATTAATCATTTTAACTAAAAAAATATAATTAACCTATCAAGAGTATTTCTACTTAGGGAAAATTAAAGGCGATAGGATATATATTTCTAGCTTAGAAACAACAAAATGTACTCTTAGATTAAAAAAAAATTAATAGTCTTAAAGAGATTATAAAATAGTATATGTTTACATTTTTTCTTAATATTTTGATAAGACGTATACCTTATACATAATCTGTTCAAATTCGAGTCTTATAAGATAAATATCATCTTATTTTTTATCGGGATCACTAGTTAGATTAAGAATTATGCAAAATCTAACTTTGAAAATAGATTCACAAGGTAATGTTATGACAATTTTTCCTTCATGGTATTGGTATTTTTTTTTTTGATGAGCTACAGTAATTACAGTAATATCTGTTTTAGAGTATATACTCTCGACCATTGGATATTGATTGCTCTATTGATAGCGGTATTAAGTCTGCAGATTTTGGGTCGGAGAATATAAAATATACAAACGATTGAAAGGAAACGACTATTGAATGGTTTATCCATGCTTTTTGACTGATATTTGGTCATTAAATAAACAATCGTTTTCTTTAACCTTGACAATAACAACAATTTATCTAATACCCCACTTTTATTTTATTTTTATTCCCTCAAGAGCAGAAGATCTTTGCAAGGCTAGTTTTGAGATTTTGTATTCCTGCATTAATTACTTTAGTCGTTGCCCTTTGTATCTTCCATAGATTGCATGTTGTCCAATACTGGATTTTGTGGGACACGAAGTTATATTCCATTTGCATTGTATACTTGGGAGGTAAAGCTTTTGTTAGGTACGTTCAGCGATTTATTTGGATAGAAAAGAAGTGATATTTATTTTTAAGAGATCGGGTTTGAATATTTATATATGTAATATTTGTACCTAACCAAAAAATTAAAAAAATTTAAATAGATACTATGTAATGACATTAATAATATATATATAAAAAAGTAATTCGATTTTTTTGTTCATGTGTTTTTCATGCTTAAAAGTTCTACCGCCTCGCATGTTCTTGTCTTTCTTCTTCATTGTCATCTCTTCGGCAGATCATATCCATTTCCTATTTATCTTCCATGGAATTTCCTGCTAGGCAATTAGTTATAAGGTTGTATATGGTTCATATATATATATATATATATATACTTAACTCTTTGATAAGGCACCGTTACAGTGACATTGATTTTAGCAATACTTCTTATAGTGCTTTTCTAAGCGTCAGAAAAATTTTTAGCGGCGTTAAAATATGTTATTATTGAACTAAAAAACGTCGCTAAAGATTTGTTTTTTTATAGTATACACCTTGTAGATAAAACGATTTGAACTTGAATCTCTTAGAACGAAGATCGTTTTTCTATGGGATCAATTGTTATGTTCAATAAATCTTGTTTTAAACGTTTACAATATTATGTTGATCTGTATTCATCAGGAGTATATAAAATTACAAACAAGGGATTTTTATTTACAAGTCTTCTGATAAAAAAATTTCTCATTAATGAGATGACAGATTGGGGTTCATTAACGATAAATTCGATTCATTTATATTTCTACTTACTTATATTTACAATATTATGTTTACAATATCATGAATAATGTATTCATTTATATTTACAATATTATGTTGATCTGTATTCATTTATGAATAATGTATTAAACAAAAACTATATATTTCTACTTACTTGCAGAGCTCATGAGGTATAGTTTCATGCTGCGATTGCAGGAGAAAAGATTCTGTGGAAAGGATGATAATGTGATAAAATCTCTCCAAGATTCAGCTGAGTTTGGAGTTTTCTGCCTTGTTTTAAATTTTTTGGCATTTGGCAATAGCGACCTCATTATTTTTTAATTTTCCAAGTGAAGATTCACTTGAGAAAAAATTATGACATGGAAAAATTGATAAAATAGAAAGTTTTTATTGGTTGGTCTCATGGACACGTAGTGGGACTGACCCATGATATAATTTCTCCCAAGGAAAAATTATATCATGGGTCAGTCCCACCACGTCATCCATGGGACCAACCAATAGAAACTGTCCACCTCATTATTTTTTAATTTTCCAAGTGAAGATTCACTTGGGAAAAAATTATGACACGGAAAAATTGATGAAATGGAAAGTTTTTATTGGTTGGTCCCATGGACACGTGGTGGGACTGACCCATGATATAATTTTTCCTTGGGAGAAATTATATCATGGGTCAGTCCCACCACGTTATCCATGGGACCAACCAATAGAAATTGTCCACCTCATTATTTTTTAATTTTCCACTTGGGAAAAAATTATGACATGGAAAAATTGATGAAATGGAAAGTTTTTATTGGTTGGTCCCATGGACACGTGGTGGGACTGACCCATGATATAATTTTTCCTTGGGAGAAATTATATCATGGGTCAGTCCCACCACGTCATCCATGGGACCAACCAATAGAAACTGTTCACCTCATTATTTTTTAATTTTCCACTTGAGAAAAAATTATGACATGGAAAAATTGATGAAATGGAAAGTTTTTATTGGTTGGTCCCATGGACACGTGGTGGGACTGACCCATGATATAATTTTTCCTTGGGAGAAATTATATCATGGGTCAGTCCCACCACGTCATCCATGGGACCAACCAATAGAAACTGTCCACCTCATTATTTTTTAATTTTTCAAGTGAAGATTCACTTGGGAAAAAATTATGACATGGAAAAATTGATGAAATGAAAAGTTTTTATTGGTTGGTCCCATGAACACGTGGTGGGACTGACCCATGATATAATTTTTCCTTGGGAGAAATTATATCATGGGTCAGTCCCACCACGTCATCCATGGGACCAACCAATAGAAACTGTCCACCTCATTATTTTTTAATTTTCCAAGTGAAGATTCACTTGTGAAAAAATTATGACATGAAAAAATTGATGAAATGGAAAGTTTTTATTCTTTGGTCTCATGGACACGTGGTGGGACTGACCCATGATATAATTTCTCCCCAAGGAAAAATTATATCATGGGTCAGTCCCACCACGTCATCCATGGGACCAACCAATAGAAACTGTCCACCTCATTATTTTTTAATTTTCCAAGTGAAGATTCACTTGGAAAAAAATTATGACATGGAAAAATTGATGAAATAGAAAATTTTTATTGATTGGTCCCATGGACACGTAGTGGGACTTACCCTTAATATAATTTTTCCTCTCTCGGTCAGTCTCTACTTTGTTTGCCTTATCTCTATTCATGAATGTCCATTTTCTACCTAAACTTCCTAAGAAAATTATTCATATCATTTGTAATAATCATACGAATAATATATTCTATCAGTTTATTCGTAAAATATTATCAGTTGCTTTCAGCTTCTTTCGATTACTTTCTCCTCCCTAGGACTAACATAATTAACACCAATATTATTAAAGGTCGAGAGTTCCAACGAGCTGAATCAGTGAAAAATGGAGTGTTGTTATCTCTAGACTATTTTAGTACGAACAATTTATCTATAAGATGTGTGTATATTTTCAAAACTCTAAAATTAACATCAGAGAATGGATAAATATAGTAATATTTCAAAAAATAATTTAACTACTAACAAGAATCGAGGATATATTGCATTTATAATGACAAAACTTAGGGTTAAACTTATTAGACCACCAAGGTAAACCTAGGTTCTTGAACTAAAATTTGGGCAATATCGAGGGCATAAGTGTAAGTGAAATTACATACTCCAAATTTGAATATATATATATATATTTTTATTTTGAAAACCGTGACAAATTATAGAGAAGTTGGCATGCTGTTGTTGTTTCCATGGGAAACAGAAACATTATTTTTACCTATGTCTGAAAAGACCTGATGAAGAAATGGAGACAAAGAACTCATCACTTTATATGTAGTTTTCGTACCTCCATCAATTATTGTCTCAAAATATCCATGAATAAAACAAAGTACAGATAGAGACTATACCTATTCAAAGGTTTCTAAAGAGTTGTTTGATATGACGAATACAAATACATTCTACTCTGTAAAATAAATTTTATTAGGGAGGATGCAAAATGCTTAAATGAACTTTGCATTTGGGAATGGGTTTAATATATTATTGTTACTCCCACTGATTTAACTTTATTACTTTGAATACTTTTTTGTACTTTCGTGTCAAATTAAACTCCTTTAAACTTTGCATTGTTATTTTCCATGATGCAAAAATCTAAATCGTTTACGTAACACCAGATCTGGTGCCATATCGGGTTTTCTGTCCAAAATTTGTATTTTAAATTTTTTTTCAAAAACCCAATAAGATGAGTCTAAATCCATTTTCACCATAAGATAAATAAATCCAAATCCATTTAAAAATATAAATCCGAGTAAGATAAAGTAGCGGAGCTCCAAAATATTACAACCCGTTTTAAAAGCATTCGACAAATAAATAAAACAGAGTTACAAATTACACATATAGGGTCTCCTACAAGTACAAATGTCCACTATACCTAATAACAATACTCTGACAACAGATGTCGATGTTGAACCCACCACGATGATGCTCCTCCAACCAGCTTTCCTTAACCTACGCACGAAAACACATTTCGAACGCTGAGCTACTAAAGCTCAGTGGGTACTTGACCAACCGGTATACATCAAGCAAAGCATAAAATAAGCATAAGCAACATGAATGATGACATGACATGAGTATGATGGCGTTACCATAACTGCCTAAACACATGATATCAAGATGGTATATTATCGGCACATAGCATATGCATGACAAGAGAAGACCACATAGCATCTCAAGTTCTTAACTCGTATTTATATCTACAAGATGCTTATTAAAACGATAAGCGAAAGACTTAGGATATTATTTTACTAATTTTTAGAACATTGAATAATTTGATATTCATGGCAAACAAGAAAATGCAAAATTAGGACTTTGAGTACCAAGTACAATAGAGCCTTCAAACCATTTTGCAAAGATCAACTTCAATGTAACCTCTTTCCAATTTATTAGACTTCCGAAAAAAACACTCTCGTATTCTTAATTCTACCCGTTTAGGTAACGCTCTTTGCCTCACTAACTCACCATGTCCAATATTTCCCTCTTTTCTGATCTCGATCAAGAATTAAAAACTATAAATCCTTGAAGAAAGGTTAATCCTGATAGATGTGATGTATTCTAAAGACTAACTCTTCTTGTTCCAATACCCGCATATGGTTAAATTGGTATTTTGTGGCTTATAATCAGAGCCGTTCCTGAGATTTTAGTGGCCCTAGGGCAAACATAAAAACATAGGCCTTTAATAATAAGTATTAGAAAAAATACTTTTCTATTAAGAAATATTAATAAAATTAAATTAAGTATATGGCTACTAACAAATATTAAAAAAATTAGGCCCCTAATAACAAGTATTGATAAAAATTAATCCTTAATAAATATGAGAAAATAAATTTTAAGAGTAAATGTCTAATAACAAATATTGTGAAAAATCTAACTTGTAATAACAAATAGTGAAAAACTATGATCCTAATAATAATTATTAAAAAAATACCTCTTATGTAAGTATTAGGAGAAATTGGACCATAATAACAAATATATTGAAAAATTAGCCTCTTATAATAAATCTCAAAAAATAAATTTTAAAATTAGACTCCTAATAACAAGTATTAGAAAAAATCGTGATTCTAATAGCAAATAACGAAAATAAATAAATTTTAATAGTATATATTAATAAATATTAAAAAAAGTTTTTTAGAGCAGACCCGAATAATAAGTTTAGTAAACGATAGGCCCCTAACAAAAAGCATTGTAAAAAATTGAAATTTAAGAATCATAATAAAAATATTGAAAAATAAATTTTAAGAGTATGTCTAATATAAATATTGAAAAAAAATTAAGACCATAATATTGAATACTAAAAAATAAACTCATATAATAATAAATATTAAAGATAAAATTAAATATATTTAATAAAAAATAAAATTGAAGGCCCTTGATAGGGGTGGGCCTTGGGCTGTCGCCCTTATGGCCCACCCCCAGAACCGGCTCTGCTTATAATATACGTTATGGTTCACGGCTACCAAAGAAATGATATATAGGCTTAAATAATTACTTAAGGGTAATAAAACCAAGGATCATTGTCGCATTGACCTGAACAAGATCTGATGAAATATTTTCTTCTCTTCTTTTTTTTTTCTTGTGGATCACTCTAAACTGCTCTTTTTGGGGTTTTCACCTTAGAGGTTATTTTCCCTTTTTTTAATTCAATCTTTCATTTTTCCTTTCGATAGGAACTCGTCTATGTGAAATACCTCATATACAACTTTCTTTTACACTTTTTTAACTTGGTGCTAATAGTTTGATCTTGACTTTTCAAACCTTTTTTGTTTCATTTTCATTCATTTCTTTTCCTTTTTCTCAACATGATTCAAAAGTATTCCTTTTATTCACCTTGTCTTTCTTGATTTTGCATTTCACTTTTATCGCGTGCCCCTAATTCAAAAGTCTCACAGCCAAACATCTTTCATTTCCAAACACATTTTCATCTTCTTTGCCCCCAGTGTAGGGGTGATCCTTGGTTTAGGTTGAATCGAAATAAAATAACATCAGGCTCGAAAGGGACAACAAATGATATTTTCTTTTCTTTTCTTTGAGAAGGGAGATCAAGGAATGCCAAATATCATCTTATACTTTGATATCTTTGAAGAAAAACAACCTTTAGTTGGACAATATTTTGAGTTATCACTTCATTCAAAGACCTTAATCAACAATGCTTGAGAGGAAATTCACTCAAAATTTGTATATAAGATTTTCTCATGATTCTTGAACACTCATTAATGTTTTCCTTTTGACCTAAATAAAGTAGAAACGAGTCACATTATTGAAGTTGATCTCTGAATTTGGTTTAAGGTCACTCCTACAATTAATATTCAAGACCTAAAAGAAAGATATCAATGACGATATATACATACATGTATGGGCGATAAAAAATTAACTCATATAAAAGAATCAAAGAATATGAAATGTTTTCCACTTGAAAAAAATATATAGAAAACAAGCATCATGGAAAAATAAATTGAAATAGCCTCCCTTACAAAGGACCCCCAATGTTCGCGGGCAAAAGCAATTGGGATGATTCAAGGCATTACTTCGTAACGGTCCGAAAGATGCAACCAGATCCCCTGTAATTCAACCAGATCCCCTGTAATTCAATTATCTGCCATATATTCAAAAGAAACCAAAATAAATTTTAGTCACCCCATTTCCAACATCAATTTTGTCCCTTTTTTCTCTATTTTAGTGTTGAGTTCTCGGCTTTTGAAACATCAATGTAACTTTTCCTTTGGTTACTCCTTGTTTGTTCTGGTGTTCTAGGGTTTTCATGACGCTAATAATTTCACGACTCAATAAAATTTTCCCTATAATTTACCATTGAACCTTCTTTAGTCGATCGTCAAAGTCTTTCAATATTTGCATCTTCTTTCGTATGTCCTGATCTAAACTCTTGTACACAATTACACCCCATTAATCTTTTTTCATGTTAATTACACCTCCACTTTCATCATTTTGGGTGAGAAAATGTCCCAAGTTCCTAAACTTTTCCGTAGTTCATGAACTTTCTCAAATTTTAAGCTTTCATTTGATTTTTTCTTAACCCAAAACTCCATTGCTCTAAGTCCTTCATCTTTCTGACACACGAATCTCACCATAGTCACTAAGACATCTTATAAATAATTTCTTTCAAACTAAGAATGGTCGCATTTTGACTTTCATGATTAGAGTAACTCTAATATCACGATCAATCGTTTTCTTGATATCCTCCGCTTAAAAATCACACTCAAATCATCATTTAGATAAAAGCTACAGACAAATGAGTTTGGTATAATTTTCATTGAATTGTTGATTTTCACTTCTTCATCTTCGGACATCTTTTAGTATTCATACTTCGACAATTCAACTGCATCAACTCTCACCAGGGTCAATCTCTTTAGTTGTATATCTTAACGAGAATAACTAACAATAATTCTATCATCGAAACAATCTTGTGTGACAAGGCTTTAAATAAGTCTTCATGCCTTGCCGTCTCGAATTTGGTATTTTGCTTCCCTTACAATCAGTTTCACTATGAGAAAACTATAGTCTTCAACAAGGCTTTGGGCATTCATCATTTCAAGGGAAATTCTATCACTCTCAGCTTTTCTAAAATCGACATGTCATCTGATTATAATTATATTACTGATCATCAAATTACTTGAAATTAGCTTTATTCAATTAGTCTATGTTTGTCTTCTAGGTTATCTTTACCTCATCGTTTTCTCAATTTATCGACATCATGGTCGAACTCATCATTGTTGCTTTCATTACTCAAACAATGATCTTTCGAATTTTCTATAGACACCTTAACTATTTTGAATTTAACTTGATTGTCTTTTCTCTTTTCAACTTTTTTTTTTTGCTTTTTTTTCAAAAAAAACTTTCAAACAGAAGCCTTGTAAGAGATGAATTTCCATTCTCATATGTCAATGCAAATCTGTTGACATGTCTATAGCTTTATCTAGCAAAATCTACATATATCCGATATTTTCGTACTTGATTCTGAAATTGATCACCAACTCTATTTGGCATGACCTTGGTGACTAATTCGGTCTGCCTTTCTACGTGTTGTCCTTCACTTGAAATGTTGATTCAGAATTTGCAAACTGATTTTTTGTATATCATATAGTACTTTCTGATTTCTTCTTTTCATTTCTCAGCTTTATCCTTCGGTAATTCTCGTTATTCATGAAATTTGTACATCGATCCTGGGCTCGCAATCTCTTGTTTCTCTTCAAGTTTTTATTTGTCAACACCAGCGCTGGGATGCCCCCTAATTTATCCGCCATATATCCTCTTTCTGATTATATTTGACTTTTAACTATCACATCTCGTTTATCTCTACACTTTCCCATTAACCCTACTTGAAGTTCGAACAAATATTGAACTCAATATAAGTCCAATTCTTTTCACCCACTGGAACTGTCGCGTGTCAAAAGTGCGCGTTTAGTGCAAGTGGACACATCGAAAGTAATAAGTGATAAGTAATTATCGGATTATCGTCTCCACATGGACTGGTGGACTTAATTGTCTTCTTCGTCTTCTTGCTCTGTAGAAAGAAGTAAAATAAAACACAAGTGATTGAGTTTGGTACAACTAAACTAAATTAACTAAGCAAAATAAAGAGATTGAATAGTAGAGAGAGATGGGTCAAGATCCAGTTGCGTTGTATTGTGGATTTGATTGACTTGTCTCTGCTCAATGCAATCGTATATCACTGCCTCGGCAGCACTGCAGTTTACTGCCTTGGCAGCGACGATACTTGTCCGCCGCGGCAATCCCTTGCTCGTGGTTGGACTTTACCAAAGTTCGGCAAAGTGTCCTTGAATGACTCCGCTTATCCCTAAGTCAGAGTGTTGTTGATGACTAGTCCTTGATGATACCTCCTGGCGTGAACCAATTATACTCACCAACCGATCTCACACTTCTTTTAGCCGCTGAAACTCTTAACCTATCCCTAGGCCGAGTTAGTATTTCGCGATTGAAACACCGTACTTACCCCTTTCGTGAATCTAACTCTCCCGAGCTTAGATAAATAGATTACTCACAAACTTCTCTCCCGAGCTTGAATGCGAGAACAAGGAATAACAAAGGATAAGCAAACCTTGATAATTTTATTGCATTGAAACAAAGACAAAGTACAATCTCCTCTCACATATACTAAACAACCTTCACCTAATCCCTAAGAAAGTTTAGAATATAATGGAGAGAAAGAAAACAAGTTTAGAATTCGGCTCTCTCTCCCTAAGTATTTCGTGTCTAATACATCGGATGGCTAGGTCTTTATATAGGCTAGACCTAGGGCAAGCCTTTCCTAAGTAGAATACAACTTGGAGTAGGAAACAAGTCAAGTACATAATTAAAATATTTCCAAGTTTAATTCGGCTAAGGGGTTTTCCCGCGTGGTCTTGTCTTGGGCTTTTCCTCATGCTAGCCAGCTCCGATCCATGGGCTTTAAGTCCTGACACGTCCCTCGGATTTTTATCTTCCAATCGCCTACAGTCTTGCTTCCTGGCTCTCAGCTGTTGCCTCGGCATCAGGTCCTGCCTAGGCCATGTTGCTACCGCGGCACTGGTTCTCCTGCACAGATATAAAAATGCAGTAAAATGTGTTTTTTCTGTAAATATTATCTCTATGAGCTTGACTTCTAAATATATCACATTGAGTTCATGCATTGGTCCGATTGGGTGTGTATTTGGTGATTAATGCCCATAAAAGGTGTAAAAAGTGATAGTGAGTTGAGCACTTATCACACCCCCAAACTCGAACTATTGCTTGTCCTCAAGCAATGCAAACCATCAATTTGCCGAACTCTACCCTCTCTTGGTCTTACATTTCCATCTATTCTCCCCACCATAGCTAGGCCTATTCTTTAGTCTTAACCTTTCGGCTACCCAAGGGTTTACCTAGAAACAAACTATAAGAATTGTGAGTGTGTGCGTTTTTGTGGACAAGTTTGATTATAGGCTTTCTTAGATGAACTCTAAGTTCAAGCCAAGTAGAATTGGGTTAAGTGTTCTCTTCTTTTCTAAACAACCAATTCTTGAGCCAATTTCGAGCACCTCAAGGATTGTGTTTTTCCCTTCACTAAATTTTTCTTTCTTTTTGATATTTCTTAAAGCATACTAGATCCAATTTCGGGAACCTCTAGCATGAAGAAGAGTACTTCCTAGAGCCGGTGATAGGCACCTCTAGTTACTTTCCCAAAAATCTAAGTCTTTATCACCTAAGTTCATTAAAAGAATTCTTATAATCCAACAAGTCCCAAAAGTGTTTAAATTTCTTCCTACAGTAAGCTTCTAAGTTTTCATCCTTAAGTATCCTAAGGTTAAACCTTCTTAACAGAACCTAATCATGGTAAAGAGAAAGTTTTCTATAGCCTTAAAGAATAAACTAAGGCAATACTGATGATAAGCAGTGCAAAAGTGTAAGCAGTTAATTCTAGTAAGGCGGGGAGCATGAAAATTAAAAAAATCACTATAATACTCCCTTTTTGGCAAGGCCTCGGCAGTAGATTGTTGCCTTGGCGGTGAATCTGCACCCCTAAACTCAAACCAAGCATTGTCCTCAATGCTTTATATTTGAAGAAATAATCGGGTAACACAAATATGAGATAAGCAGCATATAAAGACAACAAAAACAATTAATATTGAATTAAGAACAAAGATTTAAAGCGACTCCGAAGAGCTGCTTGTAACAATTTTTCTCCTTGGCCTTGCTGCCGATTGCTTTGTCCTTGGTGAGGGCGATGGTTGAGCTTTTGCTTGCTGGGGCGGTTGGACTCGTGTGGGTGGTGTCCGTTGCATTGGGGCCTCCACCTCTTCTCCTTCTTCCATGTCGGCCATCTCTTCGGTTAGCATTATGTCTGTTCCTCCTCCCATTGCTGTGGCTCCTCCGGTGTGGTGTGTACTTGGTCCGGCGGCGGTGGAGCTTTGGTGCACATAGGCATCTATCTCAGCTGATAGACTGCCCATGATGATTGGGGATTGGGGTGGAGTGCTAAAAATTGCCCTCCGCTTGGATGGTCTTCTGCTGGCAGACGATGTCACGGTAGAATCCGCTGCCCTGGATGGGCTGGCAGCCTGGTATTGCGGTTGAGGGTCCGCATGGAAGAACGACCTTGGTCCTCCCGGAGCTGGTGTAGTCTCAGTGTAAGGGGCGGCTGTGATGAACATATTGCTGGGGAAATCTGGAAATTGCGCTCCTTGGTCCGGAAAAGCGTGCAGCAGCATCTGGGCTAATGTGCCGTTGAAATCTCTTTGGTACTCCATGTACCTCTGTTGCTTGAGGTCCATTGCTGCCATCCTTTGCAAAATCTCCTGGTACGGGTCTGCTACGGTAGAGGTATGGGTAGTATCAGACATATCTGCCATGTACTGGGCCCCGGCAACAGTATCAACAGTGAACTGCTGGGGCGTTGCTTGGACTGGCTCCGCCTGCGTGATCTGCATGACTTTGTGACAAAAGTCTCTGGTCCATCCTCGCCGTTGGGGAGTGTATTCGTCCGTATCCTCGATTGGCACACCTGTGGCAACACACAAACCCGTGATCAAATATGGGAAATACAATGGTCCTCTATCTTTTTTACCGCACTCGTGAATTTCCCGTAGGATGATCTCTCCAACATTGATGGTCCTTTTGTTGATGATTGATTGGATAAGCACCAATCGCTTGCGGTCCACCGTGCTATTGTGGGACGTGGGGATGAGGCGTCGCTTGACAAAGGTATTCCACATCTTGGCCTCGGGCTTTAGGCTTTGCCTTGTTACGGATCCTCTATGGGTACCGGTTTCCCATGGAGTATTTACGTAACAAAGATCATTTTTGATTAGCTCGTAGTCCTCGGTAGTGATGTCCTCCATGAATTCAGTGTGGACATCACTATTTGGAGTAAGGCCGTAGAAATTATTGATAGTCTCGGCATCTAATTGAACTGTCCTGCCGCGACAGTGAACAAAGAGAGAATCTTTGTTGGGCCCGTGCGCATAGAACTCCCGCACGATCGTAGCATTCACCTGGGCAGGTTGAAGACAGAAAATTTCCCATTCTTGGTACTTTATTCTGTCGAAGAGGTAATGTTCAATGCCGTAGTTTTCATCGTCCGCATGTTGGAAACCTTTTTCTTCCCACAATTGTCGGGTGATGAAAGATCGGTTGAAACGATCTTCAATGTTTGCTGGGGCAAATCGCTTGTAGGTGGCCATCAAGATTTGTGAGATATTTGATTTCTTGGAGTATTTCTTGAAAAGAATCTGGAATTTCACGAAGAATTGTGAGTAGGCAGAGAGTAATGTGAGAGGAAGATTGTTATGAGTTCTAAAGAAAACAAGAAAGCAAAAGTGAATAGTTCAAGAGGAAGGAGTTTCTTATATAGGCCTCGGCCTTGTGACCGTTTGAAGCCACTAGCCATTTTGTAGCCGTTACTCTTTACTGCCGTTTCCTTTTCTTTCGCGGCAGGAATCTCGGCAGACTAGCTGTTACACTGTTCTACCCGTTGAGATTGTTGCGGCCCTGACACTGTTTTTCTGCCTCGGCAGAATTCCTACTGTGAACTACTTCTCCTTTATTCTTTCTTATTATCCTAAATAAAAATTAAACACACAAAAAAAAATACTTAAGGCAAAAATAAATTCAAAAAATAAAAATAAACTAAACTAATCCTAATATATTAATGAAGAAAAGGGAGGAGATCATGTTACTGGTGGAGAGCATGCAAATGCATCTCCCAAGATGATTCTCTCTCGTTGGCGCGAATTGTGAATCGGTTGTGGGACACTCCCTTTTGCTATATGTTCGTCCACCTTGGGCTTAATCTTTTTGCCGAATATCCTGCCGAGCAGACTGCCAAGGCAGGATATTTTGGTGTCTACTGTGTGGATGGCCTTGCATTCCTCTGGATCATCATATTTTTTTAAGTTGTGGAATGCATTGAGTTTGACTTGTTGGTCATTGACCCGCATTGTCAACTCTCCTTTTTCCACGTCAATTAGGGTGCGTCCAGTTGCAAGGAAAAGTCTCCCAAGGATGATCGGTGCATTCTCATCTGCTTCACAATCAAGGACAAGAAAATCAGCAGGAAAAATAAACTTATCTACTCTTACCAGTATTTCCTCGATTTTGCCTTCAGGTTACACATAGGATCGATCCGCTAGTTGGAGCATAACTGTTGTAGGTTTTGCCCTTCATATTCCAAGCTTTTGAAAGACTGATTTGGGCATTAGATTTATGCTCGCTCCAAGGTCGCATAGGGCCTTACCTTCATAATTTTTACCTATAGCACAAGGTATGATAAAGCAGCCAGGATCTTTTAATTTCGGTGGCATGCGATTGTGCAACATTGCCATGCATCCCTCGGTAGCAGCCACTGTTTCGAACTCACCTATTTGTTTCCTCTTTGACACCATGTCCTTTAAGAACTTGGCATAATTAGGCATTTGTTCAATTGCCTCTACGAACGATATGTTAATGTGGACTTGCTTTAGAATATCGAGGAACTTCTTAAATTGTTGGTCCTGTTTTTGCTTTTTCAACCTTTGTGGGAAAGGTGGTGGTGGTCTCATCTCATCCAGGGTTTCTTTAGTTTGGAATTTAATACCTGGCACCACTGGGGTTGTTATTGTCTCGGCAGGCTATTCAGGTGCTACTGTGCTCTCTGCCGGGGCAGTGTTATCAACATCAGTTTGCTCAGCCTCTTCTTTTGCTAGGTCTGCTGATTGAATTTGGCTCTCTGGGATCTTTTCCTTCAGTTGTAGACCACTCCTAGTAGTAATTGCTTTGCACTTTTCATTGCCCATTACCTTAGCAACTTTAGTATTGCTAGGTAGCCCTCCTTGTGGTCTAGTGTTTATGTTTTGAGCAAACTGCCCAACCTGAGTTTCTAACGTTTTAATGGCCGCTTCTTGATTTTGCAACCTCATCTCAGTTCTATTCATAAAAACGTCTGTCCTTTTGATGAAATTACTGTTCTCCGCCATGTATGACTAAGTTTTCATCATAAAGGCTTTAAGCATATTCTCCAGTGAACTTACCGGTTGTTGCTATAGCTGCGGCGGCGGCATTGACTGCTGGGTCTGCGGCGGCGACAGTTGTTGCATCGGTTGCTGAAATCCTGAAGGTTGGGTGATTGGGTTTAAGGCATTGTTAGGGTTGCTCCATGATAAGTTTGGATGCCTCTTCCATGAGGGATTGTATGTGTTGGACATCATATTGTTACGGTTGTAGTTTCCAACATACATAACGGTTTCTTGATTCATGCAATCATAGGAACTGTGGTTACCTCCACATAAGTCACAATAAGAATCAATTACCTTGACCTCACGGGTATTTTGCTGTAATTGTAGGTTTTGCACCATCTTGGAAAGAGAGGCCAATTGTGCTGCCACTGAATTCGATGTGTCTAATTCATTTACCGTGGCTTGGCGTCTTACTCCTCCTCGCCTAGATTTAGGAAATTGAAAATCGTTTTTCGCGAGTTTGTTTAGTATTTCGATAGCTTCCTCAAGTGCTTTATCAAGGAGTGTTCCGTTTTCTGAGGCATCTAACATCATCCTTGTCGGGGCATTCATGGCATTATAGAACATTGTCACTTGCGTCCATAGGGGAAATCCATGCAAAGGACACTTGTGTAGTAACTCTCTGTAGCGCTCCCATGTCTCGTACATTGGTTCGTCATCTGCCTGTCGAAAAGAAGTGATTTAATTACGAATTTTATCATATAAGTTTGTAGGATTAAAACGAGTGATGAAATCACGGCAGAGTTCACTCCAAGATCCAATAGATCCTGCTGGAATGCTATTCAGCCAAGCTTTCGCCCTATCCCTCAGTGAATAGGGGAATAGCTTTAATCGCAAGACATCTTCATGGACTCCTTGAATTTTGAAAGATTTGCAAATTTCCATGAAGGACTTAAGGTGCTGCCTTGCGTCTTCAGTTGCAGACCCACCAAATTTTCCAATAGTGTTAAGCATATTGAACATAACAGGTTTTAGTTCAAAGTGGGCTTCTTCTATCTCCGGTGTAACAACTCCTGGGTTTAATCCATTTAAGTCATCCTCCAGGAAGTCTCTGACAGTGAGCTGCCGCGGCCCAGGTGGCGGCGCCGGCAGGTAAATTTTGTCCTACCGGGTGATCTGCCATGGCTTCTTGGATCTGTCTCCTCAACCTTTGCCTTGTTCGTTCGATCTCTGGATCTAACTCGTACAAAGGGTTGGTTGGGTTGGCCCAGGTCATACACCAAGAAAAACAAGAGTAAAATAAAAATAAAAAGAAACAAGAAAATAAAGAAAACAAAATTTAGTTGCCAGTCCCCGGCAACGGCGCCAAAAACTTGTCGCGTGTCAAAAGTGCGCATTTAGTGCAAGTGGACACATCGAAAGTAATAAGTGATAAGTAATTATCGGATTATCGTCTCCACATGGACTGGTAGACTTAATATGTCTTCTTCGTCTTCTTGCTCTGTAGAAAGAAGTAAAATAAAACACAAGTAATTGAGTTTGGTATAACTAAACTAAATTAACTAAGCAAAATAAAGAGATTGAATAGTATAGAGAGATGGGTCAGGATCCAGTTGCGTTGTATTGTGGATTTGATTGACTTGTCTCTACTCAATGCAATCGTATATCACTGCCTCGGCAGCACTGCAGTTTACTGCCTTGGCAGCGACGATACTTGTCCGCCGCGGCAATCCCTTGCTCGTGGTTGGACTTTACCAAAGTTCGGCAAAGTTTCCTTGAATGACTCCGCTTATCCCTAAGTCAGAGTGCTGTTGATAACTAGTCCTTGATGATACCTCCCGGCGTGAACCAATTATACTCACCAACCGATCTCATACTTCTTTTAGCCGCTGAAACTCTTAACCTATCCCTAGGCCGAGTTAGTATTTTGCGATTGAAACACCGTACTTACCCCTTTCGTGAATCTAACTCTCCCGAGCTTAGATAAATGGATTACTCACAAACTTCTCTCCTAAGCTTGAATGCGAGAACAAGGAGTAACAAAGGATAAGCAAACCTTGATAATTTTATTGCATTGAAACAAAGACAAAGTACAATCTCCTCTCACATATACTAAACAACCTTCACGTAATCCCTAAGAAAGTTTAGAACATAATGGAGAGAAAGAAAACAAGTTTAGAATTCGGCTCTCTCTCCCTAAGTATTCCGTGTCTAATACATTGGATAGCTAGGTCTTTATATAGGCTAGACCTAGGGCAAAGCTTTCCTAAGTAGAATACAACTTGGAGTAGGGAACAAGTCAAGTACATAATTAAAATATTTCCAAGTTTAATTCGGCTGAGGGGCTTTCCCGCGTGGTCTTGTCTTGGGCTTTTCCTCATGCTAGCCAGCTCCGATCCATGGGCTTTAAGTCCTGACACGTCCCTCGGATTTTTATCTTCCAATCGCCTACAGTCTTGCTTCTTGGCTCTCAGCTGCTGCCTCGGCATCAGGTCCTGCCTCGGCCATGTTGCTGCTGCGGCACTGGTTCTCTTGCACAGATATAAAAATGCAGTAAAACGTGCTTTTTCTGTAAATATTATCTCTATGAGCTTAACTTCTAAATATATCACATTGAGTTCATGCATTGGTCCGATTGGGTGTGTATTTGGTGATTAATGCCCATAAAAGGTGTAAAAAGTGATAGTGAGTTGAGCACTTATCAGGAACAGTGTAGCAAAGCTTCATATTTTCCTATTGTTGGTGTTGTAACCATATTTTCCTATTGTTGGTGTTGTAACCATTCTCCTGGAAGCAACTAAGAAATCTTATCGAAAATGACTCTTCATGTTATTGTCCAAGAATTTCCAAATTACCCTTAATTTTGGTAAATATTTATTATGCTTGAAGTCCTCTAAAACACCCTTGTATTATTAATACTTGATCTTCCCAAACATTAACTCTGATCTTCTACTCAGTCTTCTTGAATATGGTACATCCCGGCATATTGTCTTCCACTTGTCTATTAGACCCTTCAGTTTATGACCACTGCCTATTCGACTAACTCTCGAATCGATACCTCTAATGAATGCTATTTGATGCAAATCTCACACACCACAAAAAATATTAGTATCATGAATTAATAATATGAACAAAAATAAATTGGCATAAAAAACACAATTTAAATTTTGAAAAGTAACCAGAGAACAATTCAAGTTGCATAAAAATAACCAGAGAACAATTTATATCAAGCAATAAATAACCAGAGAAAGCTCTTATTTTGGTGGCATTTCGATAACATACCGCCTCAACTTAAGGTTTAGTTTCTATTCTACCCATGCGAATTTGGATCTAGACTCTAGGTTCTCGAACTATCGTTACCATCTAATGCGACGATAAGACATTGATTCAGTAGTATAGGTCCCTTAAAGCAGAGGCGTAGACCCCACGACGCTTAAGGTTAGTATACCGGAAGTAGACATAAATCTGAACCCGGAGCTGAAGAACATTATGTCAGATTATATTCATCTCTCACTCAAGGATAAAAGCTCAAGTCGAGAGCTTATGCATGAATGACATATATATCACACAAAGAAAATACTACCCTCATTCGTCTGAAAATCCATTCGACAAAAAATTAATATTATTGTTCGAAATGTCAAAATATCATATGTAATTAATTATTAAGGCTTGACTCACAAAAAATGTCCCCAACGGAGTCCTCAAGCTGTCGCGACCATTTTGAAAAATCGAGTTTTATTTCTTTTAATTATGAATTATAAAAATCGGGATGTTTTATTAAAACGAGTCTTTTTAATTTTAAAAACAATTTGGAAATGCAATGATCCTTTGGTAGGTTGGAAACCAAAGATTCTTTTTAAAACATTTGGGTTTGGGAGTCGATTACGCGTAAGGACGACCCTTACGAGCGCTCAAAATCGGTACCTTATTAATTACACGTGACATTTTGGCATTTCAAACAATAATCTCAATTTAATCTATCATTTTAAAATGAATATCGTTTGAATGAAAGATATCCTTTTGGATAAGAAAATACATTTCTTGTAAATACGAGCTTGAATAAGGCGTCTAGCTGCGTTAGGAAACCTTAACTCATATTTTTGAAGAAATATAATTTCTGCTCAAAAAGGTTTGAATGCATGACATGTTATTATCTGGTAAATTTTAAGTTTTATCCTATTAGGCTCCATTAATTAAATATTTAAGGTCCTATTATATTATTAATTTTTCAAGGGTATTATGGTAACACCCAAATAATTGGACACTACCATCTTGACACTTAGAGAAATTAATAACATTACTACTTGTTTTCTAGTTATTTGTTTAATTAATTTTATTTTACGTTTCATTGCGTCGAGACACCTATCAACTTAGTGCATCCGAGGTATATAATTAAATACACCATTCATTTACTATAATTTTCTTCCTATTTAAGAAGAATTTAATTAATTAAAGTGACTAGTCTTAAAAAAAGCTCTAATTTATTTAACTAAGTATGAATTAGGTGTTCTCCTATACAAATATATTATATGATTTTAAAAATAACATTCAATTAAAGCATACAAATAAAATAAATAATTAAAGCATTAATTAAAGGCACAATGACCAAATTGAACTTCGTTTAAAGCATAAAGGCTCAATTACAAGTGCTAAAGGACTAAAAATATTTTAATACAAATTCTAATGCTTAAAATATTCTAAATATTAATTCTAATGCTTAAAGTATCCTAACTACAAATTCTAATGCCTAAAATATTTTTACTACTAATTTCAATGCCTAAAGAAACTAAACATAATAAGAAAAAAATGATTACTTATCAAAGCTTGACATTGTAGAACTAAATATAATCCCCTTATTCTTTTTTCTTTTTCTTTAAGTAGTTTTTCCTCCCTTTTATAGGCATATGGAGAGGGGAAAGTGAGGTTTCCTACTAATGTAGGATTCATTTCCTATACTAAAATATGTGCTTATATGTAATGAACATTTTCTACTAATGTGAGATTTGTTCCTACACTAAAATGAATGATTGTATGCAATATACATTCTCATCAATGAGATTTATTTCTTACACTAATTATTTTATCAACTATTTATTATGACCTTATTATACGTATTAATACTCAGACAAAATAAGGATATAACAATTACTTCACAATTTTTAGTCGGTTTTAATCAAATTCTAATGTAATCCATTTATAAAATATTTTGATACATAAATTTATGTAAATTTTAGTTTGTACAAACCTTTTAATTTTTGGATTTAAAGAATATAGTTTAGATGTAGGGCATAGAATATAGTACTTATAATTATCATTAACAATTTAAGGTTTATAATTATCATTAACAATTTAAGGTTTAGAATTTAATGTTTAGGTTTTAAGGGTTAGAGATTTAAATTTTATAACTTAAATATAAAGAATTATATAATTTTTATACGATTTGTGTTTCAAAATATAACACTTTATATATTATTAATATTATAAGAATATAAAAATAAGTGGGACGTTAATATTTATAACTAATTAATTGTTATTATTCATTTAATCATGATTATTATAAAAAGTGCTGCAATTAATTTTATTTGCTGATAACTTCATTTTCCCCCAATGTTATTTCAGACAGATTTATCGTCATGCACTTGGTAATGAAAATCCTTCAACAGTAGAGTAGATGCCTCTACAGCATATGTTTATTGTTTATGTACATATCTATTGTTGTTCATGATAAAGATACAGTCCAAGACCAAATCGAGCACACGCCCTGCAGAATGCTCTTTCTTCTGCTGCACCCACCGGATCTTCTCCTACGCCGATGTCACTGGTTGATACGGTCCCTGTAGACTCCCGATGTGCCTTCATAACAGAAAGGGTCAATACAAACATATTAACCAATGCTATAACACCCAATAACGCCTTCACACAAGGATCAAGCACTCAAGCTCCTATCCATTACTATCCAATACAAACTGAATCACTATACATAAGCATGATTTACAAAACCTATAGGTGGATCCTATACATAAGTATGGTAATGGTTAAACAAGCAGTCAAAGGACTATAACAAAATTGAAATCAGAGTAGTTGTAAAATGGGAATTCAGAAGTAATCCAACATTTATTTTTGAAATAGAAATAATCCAACATCAGTAAAATAATTTCTGAACAATCCATTAAAAACACATTGATAATTTATCCTTGTGTTGAAACTGAAGATTAACAATATTGTCTTTACTAATCACCTGGCTCAAGATGATACAGAATGTAAAGGTTTAGATTGCTCTGTCAAATGTGATAATGATAGTGTTTGGTATTATCCTCTACAATTCCAGATTCTTGGTCTAATCTGATTTTTCCTTCTTGTTCTTTACTTCCAGAAATCTCCTAGCTCAAGTTCAGACAAAAACTAAAGCTTAAGAAACCTGCTTTTATCACCAAATTTTTGGCCCATGTCGTACCAACCCAACTAAAAGCAGCATCAAGTTTCATATGATAGAACCATCATGTGCACCATAAAATGGGAAGTGGCACTAGTAGTTTTCTATGCTATAAATGATTTTGATTTTCCTAATTGATGACAAAATTTGGGCTCTTAATACCTATGAATATTGTTATTAAAAAATGATGAGCATCTTTCCGAAGAAGGTACATTTAATAAAAACTAAGAAGATAAAATGACAAAGGAAAAAGGAAAGAAACAAAAAGAAATAGTTTGTATAAAATTAATTAAGTAAATATTTTATGTCTATAAATTAACTGTATTCTAAAAAAAATAATTCAAATTATAATATTAATTATTTTTTATTTATTTATAAAGAGAAAAAAAAAACTACATCAACAAAATGACTTTTTTGTAATTAACACATCATATGGAATCTGTCATTTCATAGTCATTTTGAAATGGGGATTTAATTGATATTTAGTATTTTACAATCACATTAAGAGTTTAGTATCTTAGGTGATCTCCTTATAAGTTTTGCTTTCAAGTCAAGTTTAATCAGATTTCAATTGGGGATCAAGTACTTTCTCATACATATTAAGGAATTCTATGTATAAGGCTTATTTTTTTTTCTCGGTTGTGTAATGCAATCAACAATCCAAGGTACAAGTCTTAGGGATCATTCGGTTTTCTATTTCCCTTTCGCATTATAACCAATTAAGCTATTTATTTGAGAGTTTCATAAGATCACTAGTCTTTATCTGGCCATTGGATCCTTCATATGACACTAGTTCCATACAAAAGAAAAGAAATCTCTAGCTCTAAATTCCAAAGTGCAGACCTTGAAAGTAATCAACATCTTCTAACAGTAAATCTGAAAAACATGCAACTAAGATTGAATAGAAAACCTTAATAATGATTGTAAGCAACTGAGTCAAGATATAGCTCCTTCCTGAGAAAGGTATTCCTTTTAGCTTATATTTCTCAATTAACTTGATGCTCCAATTTGGAACACGAATTTGATCATTTAGATTTGGATTTCATTTGCTATGTAAAGGATAAGAATGAAATGCATATTCAGTCTAATATATAGATGAAATGATCAAAAACATGGATTTTCATCAAATACAAAAATAATCCATGCATTTGAGAAATGATCATAAATGTTACATTTTGAAACCCAAATGCAATTCAAGAACACCAAGTTACTAAACGCTACTTAAAAGTAAGACCAAATGCAAAATCAACAGTGAGGACGATGGTTTTAACATAATAATTGGATGGAGAAGGAAACATACCTCTCCATCAGACCCTCGAATGGTGAGTCGATATACAACAGTGATAGTTCCATTCTCAGCGAATATTACATCACGTACTTCTCCACACCATCCTGTGAGAAATGTCAAATCAAAGAATTCTTAATGGTTTGCCATTAAAAGAGGAAATACAAGGGGAAAAGGAAAAGGGCAAACCAGGGGCGTAGAAGCTCAACATCCGGTTGGCATGATACCTACGGCGATCATAGCAGATCGGATCAGATAAAATCAATTGGATGATCAATAATAAGATTCCGAATTTCAAAAATAGAGTAGTACCAGGGGATGAGCGAAGAAGAGTTAGAAGGGGGCTTGACGATGTTATCAGGGATACGCTTGTTCAGATCGCGGAGAATTTCGACGAGAGGGCGAGTGATGAAGGAAGAGTTGGAAGGGGAGAAGGACTTGTTAAGAGGCACCACGTAGTTTGAATTAGGGACTCCCTTCTTAGCATCGCTGCTACCATTGCTGCTGCTGCAGTGGACAAGGCCGAAGAATCGCGATCGCCCCCGGGTCTCTGCTGCAACTACCAACCTAACATTCCTATTGCTACTATGATTGATGGAATGAAACGCCGGCTGCGGTGGCCATTGCGAGAGAAAGACACCGCCGCCGCCCCAGCTTCGCAATTGTATCGCCATTTCTCAATTCCCAAGCTCGTTTCGTCAAATGCCCGACTGCCCTTGTTATTATTTGTTCTCTTGTCTTGATTTACCAATTGTACTTCTCGATTCTCATCCTTTCCCCTTTTTATTAAGGTTTTAGTAGTGATCTAATTTTGAAAAAAAAAATCAATTTATTATTGGATAAATTATTTTGAAAAAAAAAATAAAAAAAATTAGATGGAGATAATTGTTCTATCCCACCTCATATAGCTTCCTCTCTATCCATACACCAAATATATTTTCTTTTAAAATGTATTTTATATTATTCTATATATATTATAATGAAATAAATATAAAAAATATTTGAAACAGAACTTGAATATAGATCATATGATGTGTAAAAACACAGATATTATTAAAGCCAATCTTTTTCTTATTTATTTTAATAACTTTATATAATATTAAATCAAGTTTTTAAATTTAATTAATAATTTTAATTTTTTATTAAATATTTTAACTAAATGATTATATATATTATTTTAGAACATATAATTTTGATAATTAATAAATTTAATTTATTTTTTATTCGATATGTGTCGGTAATTATCTTAAAAAATATTTTATAAAATATATATTTCTTTAAAGAAATAGATCATTGTGGGTAAAATTATTCGGATAATATATATATATATATATATATTCATTTTAAACCTTTCTTTGACTATATTTTAAACATAAATAAAATATTTTCATTTTTAATGTAATACCTCAATTTCGATCATGATGTATAGCACTATATTTGAGTAAACCACAATTTAATCCATTAAAAATTTTAATTTAAAGCATAAGTTTAACTTTTTCAAAATATAAAATCATCCATAAATCTATATAATTAAATAAATATTTAAATAAGTTTAAAAAAATAGGTCCAAGATTAAAAAACCGAATACGAAATTAATATTTTAAATAGAGTTTACAAACTCAATAACTCGTAAAGTCTTATGAATACATAATCCCAAAACTAAATACTAAGCATCATATTCTGAAGTGATGTGGTGCTAGAGTTTACCATACTCAAGATCATATAGCCCATTGAGATACCCAAACGTACCGAACACATCGAGTTAATACATATCGTACTCTGATCATTCAATCATCGAGTACATAAGCTATCATCTAAAGAAACCACACCATATACATAACTACATTTATACATCATCTACATAATGGCCAACGAAGCTCTACTTTACCCATATAATCATCGTGTAACACTCAAAAATCGATCTAGTCAAAATAAAAATTCAATGATTGAAAATTTTATATCAGACTGGTCTAATCAATGTAATGACTCCCTTATTATACTCAATTGTATTGAAATGAACTTCAATTCTATTAAAATAAACTTCAATTGAGCTTAATTATTGATTTTGGATTTTTTTAGAAAGAATTAAAAATTCTTTAGTGATTCAATTGTGAAAACTAAAAGTTTGAGGATAAATGTGTAATCTATAGAAAGTTTTAAGTTTTAGGTTCAAAGTAACATCTACAATGGGTTTGGGTCGTTCTCGGTCAGATGAAAATCGGATTTGGTTATTACAGTAATAAATTCATCTCGAGTTTAAATCAATAACAATCGGCTATAAAGACATCTTTTTTCCTAATTGATAGATGTATAATTCAAAGTTAGAAAAGTAAAATCCTCGAATTAAATCAAATTCTAACTTGAATAAATTTTAATAAAATTTTTTAGCCAAATCGCTTTAGCCAGGTTGCAAGATTGAACAATAGGGTGGCCGACTTTTGTGCCAAAATGGCCACTCTTATGTACTTTTATATACGTTTTTTTAAGTCCCCAGCTAGTGGTATATTGGGTGTTTTGCATGATGGGGAGTATGGTCCAAATGTATACGAATCGAAGGGTTTGGCCCTGTGTTTTGATTTTTTTTTTTATTATCTTTTATCGTTTTAGATATTATTGTGTGCACTCTTTTCTTCTAATTAAATTTAGAAATGTTTTTAATGAAACGTATATTTTTTTGATAAATTTAAAAAAGAAACATATTGTCAAGTGCCTCATTAAAAAAAATTAAAATATATAAAACATATATTAATACGTCACATATATGATTTTTCATTTTAATCATTATATGAAACATATATTAATACGTCACATATATGAGATCCACATATAAATACACCCCTAATTAATAAAACAAATACAACACATAATTTTTTTAGAAAAGTTATACCCAAAATGTAACATACTCAACCTGGATGTTACATTAGACCTTCGACCCAAAATTCATGTTATAAAATTTTGCTTCACAAAAACTCAATATCCAATTCAATTGTTCAAAACATAAATGCATTCATTTAAAATAATATAAAATCCAAATATTTCAAAAGAGTAAACGGAGCTCCAATAATACAAACTGTTAAAAGCATTTGACACAAGCTCAATATCAATAAGAGTTACAAATTACACATATAGCGTCTTACAAGTACATGGCTCAATACATTTAGTAATTGTACTCTAACACTAGGTGAATACTGAAATTCCAACCCACGATGGAGCTTCTTTGATCCACACCGTCACCTAAGAACATGCGAACGAAAACAACGATTTTGAACGCTGAGCTAACAAAGCTCAGTGGATACAACGACACTCGATCAAGTATCGCACATAACATAAATAAAGCAATACAACATATGTGACGTCATACAAGATAATGATGATGCTACCATAATCGCCTAAACATATACCATCATGAATATATATTACCGTACACAGCATATACATATTAAACATAAGCATAAGATAGTGACGCCCGTGTCCACACAACATCGAGATCCTACACTATGAGTAAGGCTCGCGTCCATAGTATATCAAGATCCTAAACTCATGAGATTGAGTCTCGCATCCATACAACATCAGGATCCCCAATCCATGCTCGAGATGGCACATCGAGCATCTTCGAATGAGGTCAGTGTCCACATAGGATCGAGATCCTCTATTTGAGAGTCTTCAAGGTTTGTAACACTTATTCTTGGGTATTTGAATCCCACCGATCAGTGACTCAACACACTAAATAATTTATCAGCACACAATAAGGCTCTTAGCTAGCAAACAACACCAATGGTCCCCCAAGGATCCCTAATGGTTTCTATCACACACTTAAGTCACCAAAATTTTAGCAAGCCTTTAGCCAATTATTCTATATTCGGGGTTAAATTATCAGTTTCTGAATTTTATTATTCATTTTATACCTTAAGAGACCATTAGAACCCTTTTCTACGAATTATAAGACCCCAAAACTCAAACACAAATTTGTTGGGTAAATTACTCAATGAGTACCAATACGCCCTACAAGGTTATCGATACGCCACCCCGTATCTATACGCCCCCAAGTCATTCTGATTCATTATTTACACTCGAACGACCAAAGATACTTACCCGTACCAATATGCTTAACCATCATATCAATATAGTACCTATACTAATACACAAATAGGGTGTATCGGTACGCCTAAACACTAAGTAGCAATACAATAGTAGTATCGGTACGCTACTCTGCATACCAGAACACGAAGACATTTCTAGAAATTGAATAAGCAAGGGGTATCGATATGCTAGCCTGCGTATCGATACGCCCCTCCTAACTAGACCCCCAAATTTACTCTAACGTATCGATGCACACCCTATCCACATCAATGTGATTGCCCAAAATTATATGTTTGGGTTCTGAGTTCAACAAAAAAATCTTCTCTTAACCTATATGGTTAAGCCCCAAATCATTCTTACTAGTTATTGTGATAGTGTTGAATGTAATGCTATCAATTTTAAGTTACCATAATGCCCAAAATACAAATTGTCATTAAAGGTTTCACTAAGCATATCTATCAAGCAATAACAACTCAAAACACACAAGCCCTCAAACCATTAAGGCTTCTAAGCCCAAACGACGAAGCTCAAATATTTCAAGTTAACCTGATATTCGAATTCCAAAATCTGAATCGTTACACAAAATTAGAAGAAATTTATTTTGTGTTATTTCTTGAACACACAAAAAAATGAATTTAGATCTTTGATCCTAAATTAGGAGAAATTACAATTATTAACATCAAACAAATAATTTATAATGTAGGATTCTTAAAAAAAAGCTAGTTGACTCTATCATGTATTTTGTGTTTAAGATTTTAATTTGAAGGTCACACTTGAAACATATACAAATTTAAAAATAACATATAGATAATAATTTTTAGAAAAAAATAATTATTTTTTTTAATAAAAAATTAGAACAAAATAAATGAACAAAGATGAGAGACAAAAGAGAGATTTGTATTATATTCTTAAAGTAGGGTTATACAATGTTTTCTCCAAAAGTCTATATTTATAGGCATAAGATAAAAATCCTAATTTCAATGGAAATTAAAATTTAATAATAAAGTATATTAAAGTATTATTTAATATATGAATATTCACCGTAAATAAAGATATTCATAAAACTCCTCATTAGATATCTATGAAGATAATGTGTCTCGTTAAAACCTTACTAACAAAAAATCCATGTTGGAAAAAAAATTCTTAGTGAAGGAAAAAGAGTTGACACATCTTTGATACGCATAACATATTGCCTCATTAAAAATCTTACTTGAAAAACACATTGGGACAAAACCTCGATTAAAGGGAAAAGAGTGCAACGTGTATTTACTCCCCCTCATGAAAATATCACATAAGTTCTTTGAATCTTCATAATTCAATCTTGAATATAATCATCAAACATTGAAATAGAGTGTGCACTAATGGATAAATCTTACAAATTATTGTTTGAAATGATTGATCGAATATTATTCTTCTGAAGATCATGAGGGACGAAACTTTAAAGAAATTTATTTCGTTTTATCATATTTGATGTATCCACCTTGAGATATAAATCTTGCATTATTTCTACAAAAGATAGCTTGCATCTTATCCTGTGAAAACAATTCAAATATCTTCTGGATATGTTTAGCGATACACATATTTCAACTTTGCCTCAAGCATAGTAATTGTTTAAAAGTAATGGTCTCGTAGCACTTAAATAGTATTTTTGTACCAACTAAGATACAATGCTTCAGATCAATTAATGTATATATGTTGCTTTTAGACTAAGAATATCATCATCCTTTTCTTGAGGCGGAATAGATCTTTGTTTACATTAAGAGACCTAGCAACCATAAGGGTGATCAATGAATATTCGTTATGCATCTAAAGTCTCTTTAAACATTTTTTGTGTATGTCGATTGATGCACAAGGATTTCATTGTTAAGGAGATCTCTCCATGAGTCTCAATGATACTCAAATCATCGACATACAAAATAATAACAAATTCAGAGCTAAACCTCTTAATAAAAATACTCGGGAAAATTAAATAATTCATATAACATTCTGCTAATAAGTATTCAATGAGGAGATTATACCAAATATGCCTAAATTGTTTCAAGCCATAAAAAGATATATTCAATATGATTGAATAATATTCTCGAGAATTTGAATTAACTGCTTATAGCAATCTAAATCTTTCTGGAAGCTACATGTAAATATTAATATCAAGAGGCCCATACAAATAGGATGTAATAATATCCATTATGCGGAAACTGAGTAATTTTATTTATTTTCAGACTGATTAAAATCTAAAAGTAGTCGCATCCATCACCGAGGAATATATTTTCCTAATAGTCGATTTCATGTCTTTGTGAGAATCCTTATGCAACCAAATGATCTTATATCTTATGATTTCACCTTTTGTTCTCTTTTTCATAAAGGCTCATTTATATCCACGAGCTTTACACATTTCAATGTACGAGCTATAGGCCCAAATACTTCTCTTTTCGAAAGAGATTTTAGTTTCACCTCAATTGTCTCTTTCCATGTTGTCCAATCATTTTTTTATATTGCCTAATTGACAATGATCCATGATCCACATTATCAACTAAAATCTCTAGTGCCATATTACATGCAAATATATTATCGACTTCGATTTAATTTTAGTTCCACTTATTATCAGACATGACATAATCTATTGAGATCTCTTTATTATCAGGTACCTGAGTCATGTCAATATCTCTATTAGATACCTTTTAATATCTTCTAGATATTTTCATAATAAGTTGATTCTTCGATCAGACCATTCCAAAATATAACTCCTTTTCTTTTCCGAGGATTTTTATCTTTGGAATCTACTTGTCTACCACGCTTCAAGCATAAGTTAGACTCATTAAAAACTAAAGTTTGTCTTTCCAGGACATCAAATTTAATTGGATCATTCATAGTTGGTATATGCGACTTAGTCATTCTTTTAGGGTTAGCACAATCATTTAGCAATTGATTTTCTAAATGAATTATCCTTTGAACTTATAGTTTACATTGTTGAATACATGGACCAAACTAAGAAAATGACAATTCATTACAATTTATTTCTTTTTTAAGTTATTTTATTTTCTCCCTCTAATATTGTGTAAATTGACTCATTAAAATGATAGTCAGTAATTCGAGCTATAAATAAATTCACTATCAGAAGCTCAAGATATTTAATTATTAAGGGGAATTTAAATCTGACATATTCCCAAGAGAACTCATTTTTGTACATTGTGGTTGAGCACATAAAAAAATTACCTTGAAGAAGATTTTAGTTATTCAATAAATGACCAAATGAAAGTGTCAATAAATTTTCAAATCATAATTGAACCAGGATAGCCTAACCGGTCATACCAAATAAAATTATCAATAAATATCTGTTTTACAATAACAAGAGCTTCAATTTATACCAATTCTTCTGTAGTACAATATGGATGATAGTGCATGTAATTTTGTCAGGATTTTCTTATTTCCTTGAGTTATACTCGTAATATTGAGACAGTCAGTGTCTACTTGACTAATATTCGCAATATATTTCTGCAAATATCTTTAAAACTCAATAAGTCTCTTTGCGACTTTGACGAGTATAATGCACTGTAAATCTAGAATAAAGTTCCATTTGGTAATAACATATTTGCTTAGTCGAAGCCTTCTATGGTATTAATACTTTCGGATATAGTACTTATATTATTCTCTTGCTTTTAAAATGGGAAAATATGCATAATTATGCACCTTCTAATATATGTTTTATTTTATTCACTTTGGGGAATGAAAAATATGTACTTTGTACCATTGACTTCGGGGAATGGAAAAATATTAAATCTAGCACATCATATCAAATCGGTTATCTATCAAAGATAAATTCTCAAGAGCTATTTTGAAGCATTGATATTTTACTACTTTGAGAAATATTACTCATATTTTCCCACTTCTTTCTTGCATTTAAAAGGAAAAATATTTCTTATGCTTAAGTACAATATAAATACTTGCATTTTCTGCTTAGTATAAATAGTCACAATTCATTGTATATTTTATTTCGGAAGTAATAATATTCTTCAAATGATAAATTAACATAAAACGTAAATAAATAAATAATATGTAAGTAAATTAACATAAATAAATAATAAATAAAAATAAATTAATATAAAAAATAATAAATAAAAGATCAATTATTCCCTTTAGAAGTTATAAGGAAAAAAATAAATGTTGAATTATTCCCTTCAAGGGTTATGAGAAATATAACCCCCTCGACCCGGTCTAGACGTCACCCGACTCGAACGAGCTACACGGGGAATATCGAGGCTAATCCGGAGACTCGCCCCGATAAACAACCCTAAAAAAAATTATATTTTATCTTTTCTAAATGCTTTAATTAGATCCTACATGTTCATGCAAGGACTGAGTTCATTTGCAGCGGAAAGAGATGTGATGTGAGTCCTAATTTAACCGAACAAGTAAGGTTCTCTAGATGCATACAAGACCCTATAGGCGTAATCTACACTTCGAATATCATCCCTAGATGCAAAGTCACCTAATTCCACACGCAAAACACATAATTTAAGCATACTTCAACAATAACAAGCATGGTATATCATACTTTAAAATTAACCTATAATAGATCTCAAAATACCTCGTTAACATAAAAGTGTATCATTTATAGTATTCAAGCCAGAATATCCAAAAACACATAGATTCACTAAACCATATCTTAAGCAATAACAATGTTGATAAACATCATATATATAAGCATACGATTACAACAAGTCTTATCATCATATCAATAATCTTAACATGATAACCCATCCCCATTGCTCTCTCACTACTACTAATGTTATAAAGACATACTTGAGCTTTCACTTGGCGGTTACCTGGATCCTTGCTTCCCTTCGTTGCCTCAACATTATTTACTCTGCATTGCAAGGTAAATGAGAGGGTAAGCATAAGCTTAGTAAGTGAATAAAAACAAGTATAAAAACACCTTGCAATGCAGCCCATACTAAACCAATTTCATCGATTTAAAAACATGTCATGCTCTTTATAAAACAAAACAAACATGGCTAACAACGCCACTTCTAAAACTCAGTAAGTGTCATTAAATCATGGCTAACAATGTCATCATTAAAATTTAGTAACAACCACTTTGAAATCACATGCTTTAAAAGCTAAAACACAAGTCTTACATGCTACTCACGTAACAATGCTTGCACGTGCATCTCAATGCACAAGCTCAAGTCTTAGATGCTATCAACATAGCAATGCTATAATCACATGCATACCAATGCACAAAACCCAAGTCTTACATGCTAACAACATAGCAATGCTCATATCACATGCATACCAATGCATAAAACCTCGCATGCATAATCTCATATGCAACAAGTAGAAACCATGACACTTACCTTTAAAAAAGTAAAAACATATATTGGTGCTAGTGATCCGATTTGTACTACTCCAAATCGTTAGGATAAACGGGCAACTACATGTTAGTCCTACTCCCAGAGCATGCGCATGTTGATACTACTCTCAACATGAATTATCTCACCTTGGTGTCCGGTGACAGTACTATTCCGATCAACCCGTATGTGACAGTACTACTCTCATCACATAGCATTAGAATAAAAGGCAAAATGCAACACACAAGGAATTTATACACGTACGACTTTTGAATGTTTATAGTGCACTCTAGACCCTATTGATCGATCAACTTATCCCATAAGGTTCATCACTTAAATAGCCAATATATTATCAAAAATCAAAGCTCAAAACTGAATTTAAAATAGAATTCAAAACACATGTATCCCACTTTTCACGCATCACTTGCAAAACCTGATAAAATCACTTTTATCTTATTTTTCAAAACAAAACCGTGGAAACATTGAATGCATATAAAATATCTTTAAAAACAATTTCATGAGCATTTATATACATGCATAATCACATATGCACAACATAACAAGAGCATGACAAATAATGTTGTAAAAACAAGACATAATATGGGAACCTTTAAGAAAGCAATACTTAAAACTTACTTCCGAGTATAGGGAGGTTTTTCACACCTTCCCTACACCCCCAAACCTTTGAAAATATATTTAAAACCATGCCAAATTGGCAGCCCTCATAATCCACTCACCAATAACCGTTTCTTGTCCGACAAGTCACCGATTCGATCCAAAACTTCTTCAAACGTGATAACCAACTTCTTGTCCTGTTTCAACCATAAAAAACTAAGGATTTAGTGCTCCTAATCGCACACAACAAACCCCAAGTCGGACCCCCACTCAATATCACTTAAAACCTATCAAAACCTTAATCGAAAACTTTCCGAAAACTACCAAACTTCTCCTAAACCTATAGTCCGGGATTATATATGTTTAAAACATGTTATAAACATTATAATACATTCAAAATCATGAATTTAGGATTCCAAAACAACGGATCAAAATCCTTGAACGAAAATTGAGATTTTAGTCAAAAAACCGATTTTTATGAAATTAAAGAATTAAAACAAAAACTCCAAGCCAATAACTTGAGAATTTCAGTAAAGAACTTCATTGTTCTAGAGGATTGATGAAATATCACCTCCAAAACTGATCCAATCGCTTTCCGGGTTTTAAAACGAGAAAACGATGAGAAAACAAGAAAATTTAAAGAAGAAAAGTTATTATAATTATTAGAAACGAATTTAATTGAAAAATAATGAGTTTTTACCTTGAAAACTTGATGAACAACTGTCTCCAAAGAGGAAAAACAAAAATTAGAAAAATATGTGATATTTAGGTTATTTAAAAAGGTTTTAAGAGTTTAAAATTAAGTTATTTAATTTAAAATAGGTTTTGGGTTTAATTAATTAAAATTTGGAAAGCCTAGACCAGCTAGGATTATAATTGGATCAAATCCCCTTAAAGATTCAAAGTTTTGGCTTGTTTTATAAAATTGTCCTCAAAATTTTCAATTTTTACAAAATGGTCACCAATTTCTAAATCCTAAGGATTTAAAGGTAAATTTTCAAAATTGATTTGACTAAAGTCAAATATATGTTAAATAAGAATTTTAGGATATTTTCCCTCAATTTATTTTGATTAAAAACTAATTTTTAAGTATTTAATCCCGAACTAGGCTAAACCAACAAAACCGGTCCACTAGACCTCTAAACTTCTAGGCCCAAATTTGGGGTGTTATAAGAAAATTAACGATATCCAATTCAGTTAAACCAACAACGTCATAATTATTTTTGCCACAAAGATAATATGTTTACATTCTCTTTCATTTATCATTCATGTTTATTGATAAAGTTCATAATACTTCGGCGTTTGATAAGTACGAGACCAGTGGTTTGTATCATCGTATTGATAACATAAAAATTTTGATATGATTTCTATTATTCTTGTCATCTTTATAATCCCACTTATGGTGGATATAAACATTCTCAAAAAGGATCATCTTATCCATGTCTATTTTAATGGGCTCAATCGTGACCACAATTGCTAATGTGGAATTTATTCTTTTTGCTATAAAATATCACATTCGCTTCATGTTTGCATTCATTTCAATAAATGAAACAAATTCAATAATCGCATGGAATAAACATCACGCTTGCATTCACTTCAGGGAATGCCTCCCATAAAAATTCTTGGATCAAGACGATTTTCGTAACTTGAACTTGGAAGAAGTTTATAGTCGAGTTTTTCGATACAAAAAATATTGCTTTCAAGCAAATATAGAATTTATAACATTTATACTATTAAATAGTAATTGATCAACCAATATATATACAATACATACAAAGTCCTTTAAAAAGAACTTCCTTTGAGACCAATAACCTTGTAGAACGGGATGTCCAACCAATATACTTGGATTAAATCAATATAATAAAGAATATATTAATTAATTAAATGTTCAATATTTGTTCCAATATCATGTAATACTTAAAAAATAATTAAAAACACAAACTTTCATCATCAAAATAAACAAATATTGATCATAACTAAAGACAAAAAATCTCAAATTAAATAGATGCAAAACACTATCCGTATATGTTATTGTATTTTAAATACATGATTATTTCACGTTTTGAACAATCATCCCTTAATTTGAGAATAATAATTATCCACTATATCGAGATAAATAAATAAAATATAACGGGCTTCCAAGCTAAGTTGAATATATGGTAGATTTAGTTATCAATATCTTGTTAAAATCTTTTTCGAGAATTATCGACAAGAACCATAACATTTGAGCCACTATATCGCTACAAAACACCAAATAACCTATAATTTTTCAAAAATTAAAATTCAAGTTAAATATCAAGAGAGAAAATAATCGATAATTAAAATATAATAGAGAGAGAAGAACTTATATTTGATTCATGCTAATAATAAATTTTTTTCAATAACTCCTTTAAGATTCGAACACCAAACACCTCTGTTGGTTATTGTCTCGTGTTGATAACGTGTTGTGAATAAAGTAAAGTTTAAGAACAAAATAGATAAATCAAAGATGAGAGATAAAAGAGAGACTTTATTATATTCTCAAAGTAGGATTATACAATGTTTTTTTTCTAAAGTCTATATTTATAGGCATAAGATGAACGTCCTAATTACAATGAGAATTAAACTCTAATAATAAAATAAATTAAATTATTATTTAATATATAAATATTCACCGTAAATAAAGATATTCATAACAAAATTTTAGTTAACTTAAACTTCTCTTTCTCATGTTATGGGTTAAAAAACCCATTAAAAAAAAATTATTAAACCAACCCGACTAATCTATCTCTTGCTAAAAATAACTTTATTAAAGGGGAGTCATATAAGTCATTACCTTAATTAATCGACTCATAATGAGATCAACAAAACAAAATTTATGCTTTACAGTTCAAATTATTATATTTGTTTCGTCTGATGTTAAAACTGAGTGACACTTTATTAATCAGAAAGCTAAGAATCATAAAAAGCCAGTAAGAACTTTTTAGAAAAGAAAATCCATAGACATGTTTATTAGCTTATTGATATTATAAAACTCAAAACATATTTCATATATGAACATGAAATTAAAGCAAAATGCAAGAAACAGGAAGCAGTGTAAAGGCTCGGAAAATATGCTGCAAATGTAATTTAAATCCCTGCTCTAAACGCTTCTCTCCATCATCTCTTGATACCTCTTGAAAGACAAGAGCTTCTGCAAGCGCATTTGTTTGTAAAACCTGGTAATGAATAAGTCGGCGACGTGATCAATCTCGTCTTCCAAACGGAAATCCTCTCCCTCTTCCTTTTTCGAGTTCCTCACCATCTCGACGACAGATCCGCCTTGAGTCTCCGCCACCAACTCCATTTCCTCGTCGAACAAAGAGTGCGTCAGGTCGGGGTACTTATCCTCTTCCTCATCACCATCACCGTAATTAGATGTGAAGTCGTAGGAATACGGAACAATGGCTTTGCTTCGGCCGTCTTGTTCTTGCTCCTGGTTGCTCTCCTTGTCGCCCAGGAGTCCATGAATCTTGTTCGAGATAGAACCGAGAAAAACCGACTTCTTGCTTTTCAACAATGTTAACATGATGAGCCTGGCTTTGGCTGCATTCATTTTGCCCTTGGCTGCCATGGATTTGGCTTTGGCTGCCATAGAAGAGATCATCTCTTTCACCAAAACAGATGGCTTGTTCTTCATGATTAATTGCGGATATCTGAATTCGCAAATCAAGAGCTGATGAATAGATGCTAACTGCAAATCAGTAATGCATTAATTTTCTCCGAAGAAGTTGAGCATTTGATGGATTTATTATAAAGACGTGTAAAAGGCAAGTCGCTTGCAACATGAGCGCTTTTGCTTTGCTTTCTCCCTTTGATATATTTTACATTTTTGGTGCAGCTTTCGCTTTGCTTTTCCGTAGTGGGGCGGTGAAAGTGAAACATGATATCCAATCCTGAACATGTAGAAAACCAAGGGAAAACAAAACTTCTCACTTGGGAAATCTCATGTAACCCTAAACACCTGGTGGCTGGTGCTACTCTATTATTCCATCGGACTGGAATATTTTTACAGGACGCAGAATTTTATTGGGTAACTACTCAGATGAGCACTCAACTGTACTTAGAGCACCTTCTTTGGACAGATCTTTGGCTGCTTTGTACCTTAAAAATGCATTTTTTTTGCTTCATTCAGAGCCGAACATTATTGTTTCTCACGTGAGTCGTGTAGCGAATAGAGTAGCTCACGAGCTAGCTCACTGGGCTTTTTCTTTGGTTAATCCTTTTTACTTTTCTTTTGATGTTCCATCTTGTATCGAATATTTGCTATTAGAAGATGCCATTTATGACTAAATAATATTTGCTCTTACCTTAAAAAAAAAGGACAATAAGGTAAGATAATAATGTTTAGTTGAGGGAATATAAATTCACATAATGTATAATATAATATAAGACCTATTATATTTTTTTATTTTTTATTATTGAAATTACATTTTACTATTAATTTATGATAATAAAGTAAATTCAAAATTTTGTACATCTATATAATGTATAATATAATATGTAAATTAAAAATATACAAATAACCAAAAAATGTATTAATGTACTCTAAATCTAAAGATTTGTAAATTTACGGAATGCATCTAGCAAGTAAAACAAATTGAAAAAAAAATTGATAACTTATTCTCAACCTAAATTTTATAAATCGTATACAGATAGATATAAAATCTACCCATACACAAAATGATTAAATTGAAAGAGTGATAGATGAGAATTACATTTGTAAATACTTACACATGTAATCCTTTTTTAACTCCTTTGGTAAAGAAAAAGAATAAATCTACTTTATGGGCATCTTTACTAATATATTTTCCTGCAGCAAGCATTTTATCTTTTAAGATGCCTTCAATTTCCATAATTTTGTGAAAATAAACATTCTTCGATCATTTTTCTTTGTCTCTTTTTTAAAGAATACGACAATGTTTTTTTATCTCATGTGTAGCTTCTCAATATGCAACATCATACTTACTTATCTCTTTAAAAATAGTGGACAATCCATCATCATCCGAAATCTTTTCTTTCTAGAAATATTTTTTTCATAATAATGGCAGCAGTAGCAACAAATGTTTGACAAGTTGAAGCTTTATCTCATCTCTTGATACAAAACCTTTTACCTCCCTTTCTTCAACATCAGATGCACCAAAAGATGTATTATCTTTGGTATCAATATTTTTAGTATGATCAATCAATGTGAATAACAAAGAGGGATTGAATTGACAAATAATTTTTTTATGAGCTAAGTGAAAAATGAAAGAAATAATGACACAAAAACTTATAGTGGTTCACATTTTTAACTAATTTTTCATGATTTAGATTTCGGATCCGAGTGTCAAGTTAATCCGAAGCAATGGGCTATAACTTTTGGGTCTTTGTTGGGTCTTGGTATCAAGAGAGTTGGGTTATTAGTAGGCTAAGGCTTGTTGAGTGAAGGCTTTTTAGTAATTTGGGTTTTGGATGACAAAGAGAGAATGGGGAGAGTTATGTTCCTACAGAAAAGTAATGTAGGTAAAGTCCCATTGTCTCCATCATCTTCATCCTTTCTCCCACCCAAATCATAAGTTCAAGATGTCATCTTGGAGTTGTTGGTTTTGAATCCTATTTTAAGTGTCAAGAGGAAGTTTTAGAGCTTCAAAGAATCTACAAAACAAGGTAAATATGTTAAGGTTTGGTGGAGGAGAGGTTTGGTGAGCTTGAAGAGCCAAGAATGAGTTGGGTTTTCTCAGCAACTCTGTTGATGTTTTTAGTTTCTAAGAACATCTATAGAAGTGTCTAATTGTTGTTTTAACTTCTTTTTATAGAGAAAGAAATTGAGGAATCATCAAGAGGTCTTAGCAAAGAGAAAGCTTGAAGGGAAGGGGAAACGTGATTTGCAACTGGTTTTGCTTAAGGTTGATGCTCTACTAACCCTCTAAGATCATGCATCTCATAAAAATAGGTTAGTTGTATGTATTTTGGATTGCTTGATTGTTATGGTAGCTTACTTAAGGAACCCTTTAATGCCATATTTAGGAATGGTGGATGAATTACTTTAAATTAGGCAGAAACACATCAAATACTACCTTAATAACTTGTAGGAACAATATGGGAAGAAACCATCTAGTTTAATTAGGGGAAATGGGAAGATTAGGAGCCCAAACCTTTATTTTCATGTAGAGGTACCAATACGGGGTGGGTCTATATCGGAATGTTAGAGTAATCTTAGGGACAAAATGTAAGGGGCATATCTTACGTGAGCCCGAGTATCAATACCCCTTGTATATTTTAATCCAGAGACATTTTTAGTACCAGTACGCAAGGGTGTATCGATACCACTATTACATTGGGTTTTAATATAGTGGCGTATCGGTACGCTATATCAGCATATCAAAACAGTTAGAATCGGTACCGATACGGGGTTAACCATATCGTTACATGTAGGTGTTCTTGGTCTCTTTGAAGGTAACAACGTATCGGTACGTATTAGAGGCATTTTGATATTGAGTAGCGTACTGGTACGCCTTATAGGCGTATTGATACTCGTTGGATAATCTGTCCAAAGATTACTGTTTTTGTTCAGGGGTCTTATAATTCAAGGTAAAGTGTCCTAAGGGTCTCTTAATGTGTAAAATGAATACTAAAACTGGGAAACAAATATTTTTACCCCTTCTATGAGATAATTGGCCAATTACTTGGTAAATGGTGGGTAATTAAATGGTGATAATAACTCATAAAGTATGTAACACCCCAACCCGGATGTTACATTGGGCCTCCGGCCCAAAACCTATATTTCAAAATTCTTTCCAAAAGCCAATAAAGTTGGGTTCAAATCCATTTAAAACATAAATCAGAATAAATTAAATTAGCGGAGCTCCCAAAATATTACCACCGTTTAAAAACATTTGACAATAAATAAAACAGAGTTACAAGATACATAGGGTCCAACTAAGTACTAGCCCACTAATCTATAAATGTACCCTGACATAGGTCGATGCTGAAATCCAAACCTCGATGGTGCTCCACGACCCGCTTTCGCTAACCTACGCACGAAAACACATTTCGAACGCTGAGCTACTAAAGCTCAGTGGGTATGCCGAACTCGGCCAACATCATGCATATCATAAGCAGTAAAGCATAACATATAAACATCGTGCATGAAATGATGATCTAGCATGCTTGCCTACCACATGGCATAAACAATGTATAATATCGCACACAACATATACATGTCACATCAAGCAACATATACACTCAGGATTGAGGCCGCCCTCAAATCCTATGCCCGGAATGTTACATCGGACATCTTCGAACGAGGCCGCCCAATGTTCGGAAAGGGGTGGAGGCTGCCCAACCAACCCCATGCTCGGAATGTTACATCGAACATCTTCGAGTGAGGCCGCCCAACACTCGGAATAAAAGTCTTCAAAACATCATCCGGCATGTTACATCGGATGGCCTTCAACGTGTTGCAACACTTATGGATATCCAGATTTCCATCACACAAGGACTCAAACCACATAAACGATCCACCTAGGATCTTAGCACAACAAGATATATTAAGACTTATCATACTTTAGTCTTTCGAGGTTATAAACATCAATCTTGGTTAAACAATTCATTTCATTGATTATAAGATCCATTTTAACCTTTAATCTTCTTATCGAACCTCAAACCATACTTAACTTGTCCAATTTTCGCAGGGGTATAACCACCCTGCCTCGATACCTACCCAAAGAAGGCATCGAACCATGGGTATCGATACTAGTATCGATACCCTTTGACCATTTTCAAAGTCAACAAAAGAGGACCCTCCAGCATCGATACCGGCATCGATGCCATTATGCCACTGGAGGTCCCGGTATCGAACCATGGTTCGATACACCTGGCCACTTAGCCTATTTCCACTCATGGGTATCGATACCGGTAGCCCGTGTATTGATACCCCTGCACGAAATGCAGGTCTGCACTTAGAAATTTCTAGGGATTCTTCTCAAACATTAATCTATTCGATTCTAAAGTGTTCTTACTCATTCTTAGAAAGGTTTCAAGTGTTTTAACATTATTTTCAAGCCATCAAACACACAATTACGAAATTCACCATTAAAGACCCAAAAGCTCAAACCAAGCATTCATACATGAAATCTACATGTCATGCATACTACCATGAGATGAATGATGAAAGGATGAGTTGGGAGTACCAACCTCTTGCAGGCAACAACAAAAACGTCCTTTTCTCTTCTCTTCAAGCTTTCTCTTTCCCAAGCTCTTTCCTTTGCCCAAACTTGATGATGGATCTCCAACTTCACCAAACCAACACATATTTACCTCTTTTAATAGATCTTTGACGACTCTAAAACTTTTACTCTTCCACCAAAACGAGATTCCACAAAAAACTCCCAAAGATCAAACCTTTTCCTCAACTCTATTCTTACCAAAAAGGATGAAGAGGTGAAGAAGAAAAAAGAGAAAAGATGAGCTCACATCTCTGCAGAAAAACATACCCCCTTAACCTCTAGTGATGTAATTACCAAATAACCCTCAACCAACAACTCAAGCCCAACACAACCACTCAAGCCCAACCAAACAAGCAGCCCAACAAGGCCCAAAACCTCTCACTCGGAGCCCAAAACCGAAGCCCAAACTCTCGGGTTAACCTGATACTCAAATCCGAAATCCGGGTCGTTACAACTCTCCCTTCCTTTAAGAAAATTTCGTCCTCGAAATTTACATAAGGGAAACAAGTGCGAAAAGAGCAACCTCATATGGTCCTATAAACATTGGACTTAACTTGCCTTCCCTTCCAAACGGATGATCCCTTTCCACAGTGACACTTCCAAGAACACTTTTTCTCCCACCTCATACTCTATTTCTGTCAGATTCAATTCCGCATACGATTTCTGCCTAACTGAAGCTGTCTTTAACCGATCACAAATCACTTCAATTTTTCGGTAGTCCCCTCAAGCATAACTGATCTCGATATCAATTTCTGACCTGCTTCAGCCCAACTAAACTGAGTTCTGCATTTTCTACCATACAAAGTCTCATACATAGCCATCTAAAAACTCGACTGATAACTGTCGTTACACGCAAACTCAACCAACGGCAGGTGCTTCTCTCAAGTACCTTGAAAGTCAATGATACAACATCGGAGCATATCCTCGAGAATCTGAATAACTCTCCCTGACTACCCTTCTGACTGAGGATGATACAAAGTACTGAAATTCAAACGGCCACCAAAAGCACTGTGCAAACACTCCCAAAATCTAGCTGTGAAGTGGTATCTATATGCCAAAGGTCCGTACCGGTATGCATTAGAAAAATGTAAAAGTTTTGCCTTATTGAGAACCGGTACGACTATAATAGTACCAATATTCATGCATTCAAAGTATTTTAAGTCTCGAAACCATATCGATACGTACTTCCATACCGGTACGATATTTACATTCAATGTAAACATTTTAAAATAGCTAGACTAGTACGTTATACACCATATCAGTACGCATAGGCATTTTTGACCTGTAACACTTGAAAAATTCATCGGATGGTTTTGTAAAACATTTTAAATATTTGTAGACTTTATGACATAAAAATCAAATTGTTCAAATACATATTGAGTAATTCAATTTTATTATTCAAAAACTTATTTTTCAAAGATTTATATTTATTTAAACAATTTGTTCAATAATCTCCCAATTTTTGATATAACAAAACCTTAAAAATAAAATTTTGAAACTCTTCCCCAATTTGTTTGAAAACAGGCTTCATTTTGTTTTTGATATAACAAATTGTTTCAATAAATATAAATTTTTGAAAATTAAGCTTTTAAAGATTAACTTTTAATTTACCCAAAAAATTCTCCCCCTTTTTGCTAGATCAAAAACAATAATAATAACAAAAGAGAGATAAAAGCCAAAGCAATAAACTTCAAACAAGCAATTTAAAACCAAAGCAATAACATTATAGCAACTTAAACATCCATAAGTTCAAATGTCATAAGAAACATAAAAAAAATCAAAATCAAACCACAAATATAAGCAATAAAATACCATAACCAAGTATAAAGTCTAAAACGATGCATGATATTAATTCTCTAAGGAATATCACTATCATTGCCACCATCTTCATCCTCATCACCCATCGTAGTGTTGTCGAAAGAGTATGTATTCCGCTTATAGTGAAATAAAGCCAAGTCATTATCAATGCTCGTCACATGATCACCAAGAGATGTTAAATGATCATCCATGTAGGATTGTATCTCATGGAACTTCTAGTCAATGTAGGATTGCATCTCATCGAACTTCCCATCAAAATAGGCACACATGTCATCTGTATGAGCGAGTGAAGATACAATCGGTATTGGATTAGAAGTGGAATTACCGTATTGCCTTCGGTGTCTAAGCCATAGTCTTGATGTATACATTCTTCACCAATAAGATGAAATATTTTCTTTCTAACAGATTTGGCATTAATAGGATCAATGAGGGAACAAGCTATATCGGAGGATACATCTATGTGTTCTTTGATTAAAATATGGCTTAAGAAAAAATCGTAAGTAAAAGATTTGACTTGAGAGGTATTACGGTGTTGAACTAAGAATAACAATTCGACAAATATAATTTGAATGTGGTTGATGCGAATGTTGTTTAGGAAGCAATGCAACCAAAACGCATCTACCCCTAGAATGATAGACCATTTTCTACGAAAGGACGAAAAAACCATGTTACTAAGAGATGAAAAATCCTATCATGGGCATTAAGAACTGACACAAAAGATCCTACGGTATGAACTAGAGGAATGAACATAGTGGTGACGGACTTAGAGTCCTTAAATTCTTTCACCTTTTTCCAAGTAGTATTTAAGATATCGATCCCTCAGGGAACGGGGAACCTACACTGCACAATAAATCTACACTTTAAAAGTAAAAACACAAGTAATTTTGGATGATGGTGAATTAAATAGAAAACAAACGAAAACTAAATAATTAAGAGAAATAATAAATTGAATAAGCAAGGCTAGGAAGTTTGCTTTGTAGAAGGGAATACAGTTGCACTTATTATCCAGTTATTAACACGTGTGGTTGAATTACCGCCACGGCGGGTCGCACGAAGGGTCGCCTTAGCTGCCTCGGCGGGGTTATGTCTTGTCGACAACTCAACTTTCCATAGTTCGACATAGCATCCGAACTTGTCTCCTCTTTATCCCTAAGCAAAGAAAAATATTGAAACCCACGTCTTGATAATACCTCTGGAATCAAGGATGAATAACAACCTATTGCATGCTTCCTTTTAGTCGTTGAAACCCTTGCGGATTAATCGATGCCCATGAGCAAAGATCGTACTCTCTCGTTTCATGAGCCTAACTCTCCCGATATTAGACAAATAGATTTTTCTTGACAAACTTAACTTTTGAGCTCGTAAGTGAAAAAGAGTAAAATCCAAGAGAGAATAAACTATGAAAATAAGATTGCATTAATAACTCTCAAATAAAATAAAACTTTCTTCCCCAACTACTCCACAAAATACCTAAGCCTTGGTGGAGTTTAGAACACGATGGGTTTTATCGGCGGTTAGGGTTTTGTCTATGAGAACCAACTTGTGTTCCTAGTCTTAGGGGTTTGCTTTATATAAGCCAATCCTAGGTTAAAGATTTCCATAAAAATAAGAGTTCTAAAACAAAAAGAATATATGTTCTTATTGAATTACAACTCTTTTATTCTATTTTCTAATTTAACTCCTTAATTTCCGTTTCGGCTTTGACTATGGCTTGACTTTATCTCCTCCCTTCCGTTTTGTCTCGCATAGCGTACACTGAATTCAGCATGTTATTGTCTATCTATCAAGCATCATTTTTCTTCTTTCCTCTGCTGCCACTGCGGGTAATATGCTGCCATGGAAGGTGCTTCCTTGCATTTTATCTCTTGTTCCAGCATCCTTTCTTCTATTTGGTCGTAACTACATGGTTATTTCCTGTCTAAGAAAGAAAATCATTAACCATACCTGTTTTACACCAAATAATAGATAAAATGATAAAGTGAGTGCATGGATGTTGGAATATGAAAAATATGAAGAATTATCCTTAATTGTCAATAAATTTATCCTTTACAAGCAATAATCGAGTGAAAAAATAGTATAATATTTAGGACTTTTATGCACTTGTCACATAGAATCATGATCTACCCTAGTATCTTCTAGTCCTAAACAAGTGGAAATAATAGATGAGTCTAACCTAAATTTAGAAACTATTATTAATTGTAAAAATCCAAAATACTTAGTCACTTGAGACTAAATGAAGTTGTGAGTGTTTCGTCCATCAATCAAGAAACTAACCTTTTGCCCCTTTATAGTGCCCTGAACCCGTAAAGTATTAGGGTGAATGCATTCGGAGAGGGCATTGAACGAGACTGTTGAGTGCACACTGGTTGAAAGGGTAGGAGGAGTCCACGTGTCCACCACATGGTGTTGGGGGGTCCTTGGTGTGATCCAGACCCTATTTGTCATAGTCGTCCTCGAGTAAAAATAATTGAGAAGCTTTATATTTATGTTCAGGAATATAACGCTCATCACTGTAGTAGTACAGGCTCTTCTAACGACGTTTGTGTGCCTCAGAAGATGAAATACATTCAACATGTGACATGATAATGGGAGAATAAACAGTAAATTCAGACAGTGGAGGATGGGGTGTTCATTATTGGATATCGGACGGATCCAATCTGATATTTTTAGATATTCGGGTTTTTAGGTCGATAATATAGTGATTTTTGTATTCGATTTGGAAAAAAGTGAATATCTGCATATTCGGATATCGAATATTCGGATTGACTATTTGTCTAAAAATATAATTTGATTAAACTATTTTTTGAATTTAAAGGTTGTATTTATAAAAATTTTAGAGTTTCGAATATAATAAACAATAAATTACTAAATATAACAAGATTCATATTTATAAAAGTTTCAATTTTTAAATTTTTTGAATATAACAAGCACTCAATTGTTAAATATAATAAGATTATATTAATGAAAATTTAAATTTTCAAATTTTTGAATAATCCAAAACTTAAAATATAATGATATGTATTCAATTCGGAAAACTTAAAATCAGATTGGATATCCGATACAAAAATAAAAATCAGATCGGATATCCAAATTTTCGAATCAGATAAATAGATAATCTAGTCGAATCAAATCGACCAGATCAAATATTTTTGAATACCACTAGTGAAGGGTGACCTAGTTGTATGCGGAGTTCGAGATAGGCTGAAATAGGAGGAGTAAAAATCATCTACCTCCTTATCATTCCTCCTATTAAAAATTTCTAAAAAATTAAATTTTAAACTCTAACACTTATTTTCTATATCATAAACCTTAAACCCTACACACTAAAAAATACACTCTACCCCTAATTTCTTAAATCATAATCACAACCTCTAATCTTGAACCCTAAACCCACTAATTTAAAGAGGTAGCAGGAATAAAAGCACGATGAAAAAGCAATCGATTTGCAAGAAAATCGGAATGGGAAATAATTTTGACCCCGATGAATGGCTGGACCAATTTATGTCATACAAACGAGCTTCATGAAAATAAGCAATCGTCTATACCTCAACCATGGATATTACTCGATAACCTAACACCTCATTAAAAATATCTGGACAGATGATAAAATTAAAATATTCTTACAAAAAATTGTCAGATAAATTGGAAATTTGCAATGTCAATTCCTCGAAACGATATTGGTACTATGACACTGTCTTTTTTTGGAAAAGTTTTTCAAATTGGCCCAATGAGGATTCCAGCTCTATGAACATGAAATATTGTCACAGTTTGAAATAAGAAAACAATGAAAGTTGCAGAATTTGAGATTTCAGAGGGGATGATGTTTAGATTTAAGAAAATAGAATGTTTTTACATCATTTTTCATCTACCCCTATTGCCTTGGCTAAAACATGCTACTAACAAGGACACTGTTTTATTTATGGACACGTGTCGAGTAATCCAAATTCCTAACAATGATATGACAGTTATTTGTCCTCTCCAACTGTGCATTCTTCTAGCCCACCAGCAGTGCCATAATCTACTATTGAGATTTCTTTTCCTACTTGGTCCACTATTCCTTCTCCTTCATTGCTAGAAACGATATTGTTTCTTTTCACTTGAATTTTTGCCTTTGTGACAATACCCCGGCTTCAGTTTAGCCTTATCCTCAAGGGTCAAACTCAGAACATTAGGACTGGAGAACTGAACAATCCTCCCAAGTTGCATTTTTAACACCTAAATTGGTCCACTCGATTAAGAGCTATGTCACTGCCCTATTATCTCGTTTCACCATTCTTTTGTCGAGGGCTTTCAAGGTAATATTGTCCCCGAGTTTCTTCTTTAATAAACTGACATGGAAAACATTGTGTATTTTTGTAGCATCTAAAAGCACTAACTGGTATGCCACTGATCTAAAGCATTTTGTGATTTTATAGGGGCCATAAAATCGAGCAACAATTTTAATGTTCTTGCAAGGAGCGACAATAGACTATTTGTATGGTTGCAACTTAACGTAAACCATGTCTCCCACACTAAATTCTGGCTTGAGCTTTGCTTAGATTATGTTACAATAGCTTCTTGATAGATTCCTTTGCTTCTGTGATATCTGCTAATGGTTGAACTGGAAAATTATGTTGTCAATCCATATCCTTAGGTTTATAGCCATATAGTTCCTCGAAAGGGGTTAGTCTCAATGATGAATGAAAATTGGTGTTGTACCACCAATCTGCCCGTAAAAGCTATTATGCTCGGGTTTTAGGTTGTAGAAAATAGAATTCTCGCAAGTATTGTTCGAGGCATTGATTTAGTCTTTCAGTCTGACCATCAGTTTCTAAATGGTAGGTTGTACTGAACAATGACTTAGTTTCCATATGTTGCATCAGTTCTTTTCAAAAAGTGCTAGTGAAGATTTTATCCCTATGTGATATAACAGCTTTAGGACTTCCATGTAATTTTTAGACTTGATCTAGGTATACAGTAGCTACTGTTGAGGCTGTATAAGGATGATTCAGAGGAATAAAGTGCTCATACTTTGTAAACTTGTCAATGACCATAAGTATAGAATTGAATTTCTTGGACTGAGGCAATCCCTCAATAAAACCCATAAAAATGACCTCCCAAGCTTAAGTTGGAATTGAGAGAGGTTGAAGTAAGCCAGGTCTGAGTACATGCTCATCTCCCTTTGGCAAGTATCACAGGTCTGTACATGATGTTTGACTTGAGATTTTAATCATTTCCAATAGAAGTAAGACTTAATTCTGAAGTATCTATCCTAAATCCCTGAGTGACCTCCCAGAGTTGAATCATGTAGCTGAGTTAAAATCTACTTATATCTTAATATACCATGTGAAAGTTTCTAATCTGGTTTGGAATCCTTCAGAATAGTCAAGGTAGGTATAAGTTCCAAACCAACAACATTATCCTTGTAGCTAGATTCTATTTCCTTAACCCAGAATGAAATCACGGTAGTTGTTGTGAGTTGAAACAGTTCTAAATCTTTTTGAGATAGGGTATTCGCTACAATATTTTGCTTCCCTTTTCTTGTATTGAATGACATAGTCTAAACCTAAAAGCTTAGTCAACCCTTTCTTCTGAATTGTAGTAGTGAGTTTCTGTTCCAAAAAATATTGTAATGGCTCATGGTCAGTCTTAATTATGAAGAGGTTGTCTTCCGAATAATTTCTCCCTTTGGTAACAGCCAAAAGAATTACTAAATACTCTCTTTCATAGACAGATAGGTCAGAGTGTTTAAGGCCAAGAGCTTTTTTGAGGAAGGTAATCGGTCTGTCTTATTAGGATAGGACTGTTTCTATGCCTCTAGAGTTGGCATTTTTTTCCAAATAAAACAGATTGCTAACACCGGGGCTTGACACATACCTTATTTTAGCTCTTTAAAGGATGTTTCAGTCTCTTGTGTCCATATAAAGTTGTCTTTCTTAAGCATATTGGTCAATGGTCTACTTAAGCTCTCATAATATCTGATAAATCTTCTATAGTAGCTAGTTAAAGCAAGAAATCCTCTCAAAGCCTTCAAGATCCTAGGGATTGGCCAAGATCTCATAGCTTTCAATTTAGAGGGGTCAGTAGCTACTCCATCTTTAGAGATAATGTGCCTCAAATATTCTACTTGTTGCTGTCCAAAGAAATATTTGTTTTTCTTAGCAAACAGTTGGTTAATTTCAATAATTCTAGAATTGTTTCTAAGTGAGAAGTATGCTCTTCTAAACTCTTGTTGTAAATCAAAATAGCATCAAAGAAAACAAGCACAAACCTCCTCAAGGCTCAAGCAAGGAGTTCATTAGGGCTTGAAATATAGTTGGTACATTTGTTAACCTAAATGGAATATTTTGAATTCAAAGTGACCATGATGGGTTGTAAAATTCTATTTTCTTAATGTCTTGCTCCTTGACTCGAATTTTTTAATAATCAGACCTCAAATCGATCTTGAAAAAAATTGACCCCTGATAACTCATCTATTAGGTCTTCAACCACAGGAATTGGGAATTTGTTCTTCTTCGATAGAGCATTCAGCCTCCTGTAGTATACACATAATCTTCAAATTCCATACTTTTCCTTTACAAATAAGTAAGGAGATGCAAAAGGACTCTTGTTGGTCCTTATGATTGAAGCTGCTAGTATCTAAAAAATATGTCTTTCCAGTTTTGTTTTCTAGAAATGTGGAAATCTATAGGGCCTTAAATTTACTGGTTGAGCTCCTTTTTTTTACTATAGCGTGATCATGTTACCTGGGAGGTGACATCCCTTGTGGTTCTAGAAAAAACTCTGAGAATTTTTTTAAAACTGATTGCAGTGTTGGTTCCATAGCATAACCAGCTTCCATGCTACTTAGTAGATAGATCCCTCTATGTATCTCATTATCGTTCTCTGCTACTTCTATAGCTTAACCTTAGAGATAATTTTGAGTGTTGATTGTGTTTGTCCTCCCTTAAAGGTAACCTCCTGGCACCCCTTCATGAAGCTTAGTGTCATTTGATGAGAATCTATGTTAATTGGATTATACTTTCTCATCATGTTCACTCCTTGGACTATATCACTTCCTCTCATCAACAACACCCTGAAATCATGCTCAAATTGGTGTCCTTGCATCTTTTATATCAATTTCTTAACTTTGGCATTGTTGTATAGTTTTTCACCATTTGCAACTATAATCATCAAAGGGCTTGTTGGTATGACTTCTACGCCTTCTTTGGCCTATCCTGAATTGATGAAGTTGTGGGTGTTGCCGCTATCAATCAAGATGCTTATTGGTCTCCCTTTTATAGATCTTTGTATTTTCAATGTACTATGACCCACACTGCGTGTCAAGGCATTAATTGAGATTTTCAGTTCCTTCTTTCTTTCATTTTCTGCCTTAATTTCTAAGTTATCTTCTTCTCTTTTTTATTCAGTTTTTTCCCCTACATCTTCCTCTACCATTATGCTCAATTGCTTGTTTCTACATTAGTGACCTGGGGTGAATTTGTCACCACATTTAAAGTAAATATTGTGGACACGCCTATATTTAATCAGTGATTGTTTAGTGCTGTTTTGTTGGAGGTTCTTATGAAATACACTATATGTTTGAGGTCACTACTTTGAATTGATGAACTGGACATTATAACTAGAAACCTTTGGTTTACTCCTTTTTGACTCAATATCCAGTGATAACTCATATAGCTTAAAGAGTCTATATGCTTCATTCAAATCTCTTGATTGGTGCACTTTAACGCTATGCCTTAGCTCTTCCTTTAGGCTAATGAAAAAACTTGACACAAAGTAGAGTTCATCCAGGTATGAATTTTGTATTTTGTATTTTGACATAAGGCTTTAGTTATTTAAAATTGTTTTGCTATTCTTTCACAACTGATCTCTGACTCAGCTTGTTGGATTCTTCAATTATATCAGCATAAGTCCCGTCTGAAAATCTATAGCATAAGTCTTTAGTGAATTTAGGCCAGGTTATTTTATGCTTTTTTAGTATACATCCATCGAACCACACCTTTGTTTTTCCTTCCAGATGTATTGAAATTAGGTCTATTTTTTGTTCTTCTAAAATGCTCAGAAGTGTAAAATACTTCTGACATTTCTTAATCCAATCCCTAGAATTTGTTCCATCTAGAATGAAAATTCTATATTTGGCCTAAAGGTGTTACATTTATTGTTCTTCAAAGATAATAGTGATGTTTCTGTAGGGAGCCCTGTATATTCCTCCATGGATTCATCTACCTTCATTTTGAGTTTCATTTGAGATAAGGTTGTTTGAGCTGGTTTAGGAGTTAACAACCTTGGTTTATTGGGTTTATAATAATACCTTTCTCTATCATCTAGAACGGTTTCCATAGTGGGAGCTCGGCTTGCATTTTCAGCTTGTCATTTTCCAACAGCTGCTGGTCTTTCTATGGTTTCTGGGCTGAATTCCTCATCTTTCTTTTTTACAACCGTTAATATTTGTTTTAGGTACCCTTGAGGCGTGTCCATCCTTATCTCCATATTGGTTATTTTGGTAGTAGAAGAGTCATATAGTTTAGACCACCATTTAGGCACTTCCTCTTCATTCTCTAGGTTGGTCAACCTGTTTTGGATGATTGTTAAGGTCTTTTAAATGCTCTATAGGTCGTTTGGGTCTACTATTTTGTATTGGTTTTTAAATTTTCCTAGTTTGAAGGAATCTTTAAAGGCTTTGATGCCAATTTGTCACAGTTTGGAATAAGAAAACAATGAAAGTTGCAGAAATTGAGATTTCAGAGGGGAATGATGTTTAGATTGAAGAAAATAGAATGTTTTTACATATTTTTTCAGCTACCCCTATTATTTTCACTAAAACATTATATATTACTAAAATGGCACTATTTTATTCATGGACACGTCGAGTAATCCAAATTTCTTGCAACGGTATGACAACTATCTATCCTCTCCAGCATTCTTTCAGCTCACCAGCAGTGCTAGAATCTACTTTTGGGCCTTCTTTTCCTACTTGGTCCACTATTCCTTCTTCATTTCTAGAAACGACACCGTTCCTTTTTATTTGAATTTTTACCTTTATTTTTTTGTTCTTCGATCCTCCATTGTGACAAATATTTCCAAATAATATAATGTCAAATGGTTCTAACCAGCCTATTGGTGTTAGCATTGTATCTACCTAAACTATTTTTTCTTCGTGATGGTCATACGAAAAGACACCATCGTAACACGATGATGGTTGTCAATTCCATAAAATTCGAAAAAAATCCTAAACTAAAGCAATCCAATCTTTCAGATCCTCACCGGTGAAGAGAATGAGCTCGGCAATGGTGGCGTTCCACTTTTCTTGGTTTGTGACATGGGTTTTGAGTAAGGTAAGATTTTGTTCTTGGTGGGTAGAGGTGTCTAGAGATCGCGAATAAATCGAGTATCGATCACCATGCATAGCAACACAATAAAAGCACCAAATCGTTATGATAGAAAGCAGAAATAGGGAGATAGGGAGAAGAAGATAACAATTTAAGATAACAGAAAGAAAGTGTTAGGGTTTGCATGCCATTCTCAGCTCACAACCGAGATATATATCCAAAAACGTAAACATTCACTAAATGTAAATATCAGTTAACGCCTATAGAAACTTTCTCTCTCGATTCCCTTCTGCGTAATTCGGGGGCGTTAGTCTCTTGTGCCGCAGCAGTGTTGGTTGGTGCTTCCTTAAGATTCTGACCGATCACGTCATTCATAAGGGTGTAAACGAACCGAGCTTGAACGGATAAGGATATGTTCGTGTTCGTTTATTTATTTACGAAGGTATTCAAACTCTGTTCGTGTTCGTTTAAATTTTTAATGGTATGTTCAAGCTTGGTTCATTTATTTTTTATCGTGTTCGGGCTCGGTTCGTTTAACGTTCACGAACGTGTTCGTTTATATGTTCGATAATCTATTCGTTTAACGTTCGTGAACATGTTCGTTAAGCGTTCGCGAACGAGTTCGTTTGTATATATTCATCAACTTGTCTATTTAGCATTTACGAACATGTTTGTTTAGTGTTCATGAACATTTTTTTTAGCGTTTACGAACATATTAGTTTAACGTTCGTGAACATGCTCGTTTATGTTCGTTTATATACTTTGAATTTAGGGTTATTAAAGAACATAAACGAGCTTATAAACGAATATATAAATGAACATAAACAAGCATATAAACGAGCTTATAAACGAATATATAAATAAACATAAACAAGCATATAAACGAGCTTATAAACGAATATATAAATGAACATAAACAAGCATATAAACGAGCTTATAAACGAGTATATAAATGAACTTATAAATGAACATAAACGAGTTTGTTCGTGAACATAAACGAGCCGAACGCACTTATGTTCGTGTTCGTTCGTTTATTAATTGAACATAAAATATCTGTTCATACTCGTTTATTTAACTTAATAAACGAATATAAACGAACATTATACGAACGGTTCACGAGCAGCTCGTCGAACACCCTGTTCATTTACACCCCTAGTCATTCATAATCTCATCCAATAAAATTCATTCATTTAATGGCATATAAAAAAATTATGAAAATTTTACCATGTAAAAGAAAAGATGTAAAAGGAAAGATGTGAAAATTTATCTTGAAAAAAAAATGATATTAAAAATTATTATTGAATGAGACCTTAGATGATGTAGTGAACCAAACCCATCTAACAATTTTTCGAGGTTGATAGTTAGGTACGGCGGAAAACAAATAGAAGTGTTTTTAACCCTTTAAATCTCTTAATCCAACTATCAAAATTTTATCTATCTACCATAATTAATTAATCTAATGAGATAAAATATTAAATTCTTTAAATAAATTAGGTTTAGATACTTTCATGCAAGTATTAACTATTGAAGTATAGAAGAAATACATAAATGAAGAATAGGAATAGAATTGTATTTCCTTAGTGTGAAATGATAGAGATTACAACATATTTATAACCTTGAGTAGCTATCTTATTTATACACACAAATGAGAATTAACAGACTAGCAAACTCTGAGAAAACTGAATTAGTTAAGTAGTTTTGACCCTTAACCATATTAAAAAAGAAGAATTCAGCTGTAATTCAGCTGTACATGCAGTCCATGCAGACGTTAACTTCCAATATCTTCCCTGCTCTTTCCACTTTCAACCTCAGTCAATGAGAACACCCCCAGTTTGCAGCGAAACATATCAAAATGCCCTCGAGACAAGGGTTTAGTCATCCCATCAGCTAACTGGTCTTTTGCAGGCACATAGTTAACTTTAAGCTTGTTTGCAGCCACCCTTTCTCTCACAAAATGAATGTCTAGCTCAACATGTTTAGCCTTTGAATGATAAACCGGATTGGCACTCATGGCAATTGCACTAGCATTGTCACTCCATACTACTGGCGTGTGCGCAAGCTCAATTCCCATATCACTGAGCAAGATACTAAGCCAAACTATTTCTGAGGTTGCATGAGCTAACCCTCTATATTCAGCCTCTGTGGTGGATCTGGATACAACCTTCTGTTTCTTGGAAGTCCACTGAACTAAATTATTGCCCAAGTACACACAGTTGCCGGAGATCGATCTCCTATCATCCAAGCTGCCTCCCCAATCAGCATCTGTGAAGGCCATCAATTGACAAGGTCCAGGTGATGGTGAAAACAATAAGCCATAGTCTAATGTCCCATTTAAGTAACGCAACACACGCTTGGCTGCAGTAAGATGTACTTCACAGGGATCATGCATGAATTGTGCCAATCTGTGGACACTGTATACTATGTCTGGACGAGTATGACATGCTTACAGTAAGCCGCCAACCAAACTTCTGTACTCAGTTGCATCAGTCAAAGAACTTCCACCCTGTGACAATTTAAGAGAAGGCACCATTGGTGTAGGAGTAGGATTAGCTTTGTCCATATGATGCTTAACAAGCAGTTTACATATATACTTTTTTTGACTTAGAAGAATCGAGTCTCCAACTTTGACCACATTCATGCCCAAGAAATAGTTAAGCTCCCCAAGATCCTTTAAGGAGAACTTTTCTCCTAACATTTGAATCATCTCTTCAATGGTTCGATCTGACCCTCCAGTCACAATTATGTCATCTACATAAACTAAAACGTAGGTAAACACAGTTGCTTCCTCCCTGATGAACAATGAGGTGTCTGCCTGAGAATTTTTAAAGCCAATTTGTACTAGATAATCTCTCAATTTGGCATACCAGTTCCTGGGAGCCTGTCTAAGGCTATAGAGGGCTTTCTTCAATCGGCAAACAAGTTTTGAGCCATCAGCAGCTTGTTTCTTAAACCCTTCTGACTGTTCCATGTAGACAAGCTCATCCAATCCCCCATTAAGAAAGGCATTGTTAACATCAACCTGTCTTAGCCTCCACTTATTGCTCACTGCCAGTGCTAGAATCACATTGATAGTAGATTCTTTGACAACTGGACTAAACGTCTCCTTGAAATCTTGTCCAGGTATTTGAGAGTAGCCTTTGGCTACTAATCTGGCTTTATACCTTTGAATCGAGCCATCAGCATTCTTTTTTACGCGAAACAACCATTTACAACCCACGGTACTCCTTCCTTCTGGTAAAGATTCAAGTTTCCAAGTATCATTCTTAACCAAAGCTTCATACTCAGCCATCACTGCTTCCTTCCACTGTGGGGACTTAAGAGCATCATGAACCGAAGAAGGTTCTGTATCAACACTATCATTGGACACCAGGTAGACCTTTGGTTTAAACACACCTAGTTTGCTGCGAGTAACCATTGGATGAACATTTGTGGGATTTACATTGAGTGCTGGAATAGGAGCTGAATCCTGATCAACTAGAACTGAATCTCTTGAAGCCTCTTCATGAGTTACTGAATCAATTGGGTCAGGTATCGAAGATGCTGCCTCCACTGAAGCTTCCACTCTATTTTCTGAAGGTAAAGGAGTGATCATTTGAGCTGCTGATTCTGACTCACTTTGTGTACCACTCATCCTGCCTACATCAGCCACCAAAGAGTCAGCCACACCTACCATTGGTTGAACATTACGTGTACCAGACATTGAACTCGAAGAATGTTGGGGTTGAACATCATATGATGCATTGCTTGAGTGCGAATCTACTGCATCAGCATTAGTGGAACCAGTGCTAAGGGAAGAACGATCTATTACCCGTGAGGTGACTGTTGGTGGTGGATTTGAGGAAGCCCCCATGCAGACTTTTGTTGCCCCTGCAACTACTGGAAACACTGCAGGTGATCGAGCATGATGCTGAATGGATTGGGATGGTAGCCGGCCATGTGTTCCTTGAGCTGCAAAAGGAAATACACCTTCATCGAAGACAACATGTCTAGATATGTACATAGTGCCATCTGCTGCCATACATTGATAACCTTTGTGATTCACGTTGTAGCCAAGAAATGTGCAAGCTTGAGAACGGTAGTCAAGCTTATGTTGGTGATAAGCACGCAAATGTGGATAGCACCTGCAACCAAACACCTTAAGAGCACTGTAATTAGGAACTTTGTTAAACAATTTTTCAAATGGAGAACAACCACCTAACACAGATGTAGGAAGACGATTGATAAGAAACACAGCTGTGCTAGCTGCATAAAACCAATATTGAAATGGTAGCGAAGCTTGGGCTAACAACACCAAGGTCATCTCAACAATATGTCTGTGTTTGCGTTCCACAATTCCATTCTGCTCAGAAGTGTGGGGACACACCAACCTGTGCTTGATTCCCATCGCCTGAAGAATTGGAGACAAGCTCCTGTACTCACCTCCCCAATCAGATTGAAGTTCCTTGATAGTAGAACTAAACTGATTTCTAACCATATTGTAAAAAAGCTGAAAGGCTTGAGTAGCTTGATCTTTAGACTTTAAAAAATAAACCAGCAATGCCTGGTATATCCATCAACAAACGACACATAGTACTTATATCCACATGAAGCAATATGACCTGGCCCCCAAAGGTCTGAAAATACCACCTCAAAGGGAGCTTCATATACTGTGGTTGACTTCTCAAAAACAATCTTATGACTTTTACCCATTCTACATGGCACACATGAATTAGTAGCAACTGAACTCTTATTAGAAGAAACTTTTACATTCAAAAGATTACAAACTTGCTTTAAGGGTACATGAGCTGGATGACCCAATCTTTTGTGCCAGAGCTCGTACAACGAATCAGATTTACTAAGTACATTTACTTCTACATTATTACTTGAACTCGAACCATTGTTGTTGGTGAGATCGAACTGATACAACCCTTGATGTTCACGGCCTCGCATAAGAACAACTCCTGAGTCTTCATCTTTGACCAAGCACTCCTTGGCATGAAACTCAAAGTAAACCAAATTTTCTCTAGCACACTTTGAAACAGATAACAAGTTCTTAGTAACTGACGGCACAAGAAATAGATCATTCAAGACTATTTTACGAGAGGAAAGAGTATTGATAATTGCACTACCAGTCTTAGAAATATGCAAGTTATGATCATTCCCTACAACCAACTTACTTGGTCCTGTGTAGTCTGATCCATTAACCACCTTAGAGGCATCAGGAGTGACATGGTGTGTGGCTCCAGAATCAACCACCCAATTCTCAGATCCAGTCGTAGTGGAATGGGCATTGTTGCAGCACGTGAAACAGCCTTGTTCACTCTCAAGTGAAGCCACATTAGCACTTATATTGGGATTGGTAGCATTGTTGGCCATCACCCCTTGGAATGACTTATTGAACCTTTGCCAGCACCTGTTGACTGAGTGCCCAGCTTTGCCACATAATTGGCACTGGAGGCGCATCCTACCACGACCTCCTCCTCGATATCTTGACCTACCACCTGTAGGTTGTTGATTGTAAATCTTATTTCCAGAACTACCATCGTTAGTTTGGACCTGAACTACATTAGCCATAATAGGCAACCCAGTGTGGGCATTAAAACCTTTCAATTGAGCTTCTGCATCAACAAGTGTTGACTTAACTCGATCCAAAGAAAAAGGTTCTTTGCTGGATGTGATCACAGCCATAAACGACTGATACTCAGCAGACAACCCATTCAAAATAGTTGCAATCTGTTCCATATCAGACACAGCACTTCCACAAGCAGATAAAGCATCACAAACCTCTTTTACATGTGTGATATAGACTCGCATAGTTTCATCTCCTTTGCGCAACGATCGAAGTTTACAATGAAGGCTCATGGCACTTGTTGTAGACTTGTTCGCAAAGAACTGCAGCACTGTGCTCCAGACTGTGGAAGCAGTCTCAGCACCAACAAATTGAGGTAACAAACTCGGACTTATAGTCGAGAGGATCCATGAGGCTAAAGCACTATCTTGAGCAACAAAGAGCTCATATTCTTCATTTGAGACACTTTCTCCATCAGACCACCATTTCAGAAGGGGGTTTTGCCACACCGGTGAGTAATTTTTCTAAACGGTGACTGCGAACAGTCAAAAGAATCTGTTGCTTCCACAACAAAAAATTCATCTCATCAAGAATTACATTGATGCGCTTGTTGGTAAACATCTTGGAATTTCTTGCAGGTTCACCTCCTATTGTAGCCATCGCGTAGAATCAACAAGATTTGTTAGGGGCAAGAAAGAAGCCGGTAAAGAAAGAAATGGCGAAACCTGAATTATAGAAGAAAACAGCAGCGGATGTATTTAGGCTCCAAGACCAATGGCGAAAGATACCATATTGAAGTATAGAAGAAATACAGAAATGAAGAAGAGGAATAGAATTGTATTTCCTTAGTGTGAAATGATAGAGATTACAACATATTTACAACCTTGAGTAGCTATCTTATTTATACACACAAATGAGAATTAACAGACTAGCAAACTCTGAGAAAACTGAATTAGTTAAGTAGTTTTGACCCTTAACCATATTAAAAAAGAAGAATTCAGCTGTAATTCAGTTGTACATGCAGTCCATGCAGACGTTAACTTCCAATATTAACGGGATGACTTGGAGATTTTTGGGACTTTGAACGAAAAAAAAATAGACTCTTATATGTTGAGTGAATATCTTATTACGAATAGCAATATTTTGCTCATCTTTTATGCTCAACAATAAAAAAAAAATAAGTTTAGAGTTTAAGGTTAGAGTTTATGATTAAAGTTCATGGTATTATTATAAACTTTAGCTGATACAATTTAGAATTTAAAGTTAGAGTTATAATTTAATTTTTTAGTGTTGAGCATAGAAAGGGACAACCGAAAAGGGATAGAAGATTTTTATTTATCTAATTACGTTAATTTCATTGTTAAATTTATTTATTTAAAAAATAATATTTTATAATTAAATTTATTTAATAAATAAAAAAATTAAAAATATAAATGATTAAATTTTTAGAAGCCTTAAACTAATCGAAAACCCTAAACAGTCACTCAAGATATTTCCCTCACAGTTAATTATGTATTAATATGATCGTAGTTTTGATATTTTAAAATGTAGATATCTTTGTATGACATATATGATTTACCGGGATAAAATTTTATAATGACTCAATTGATATGACATTTTGGATAGTCAACTCTATTTAATTAAGTATAAAAATCAATAAGATAATGACTCTTTAAAATTAGCATTAAGTAATAAGGGTAACTGTCTTATCCTTTTAGAATTCTAAATAATATTTTTTTAAAATTTATATTTTGACCTTTAGCGATAATTTTTTAATTTCTAACCTTTTAAAATTTTATAATTTATATTTTATTATTATACACATAAAAACTTAAATATATTAAACATATTTAATTATTTATTAGATGTTAAGAAAATAACTATAAGCATATGCTAATAGAAATGATACTCTGAATATTTAATTTAATTTAATTCAAACATCATATTTTATTCATTTGCACATATTGTTGCCCAAGAGATTCTTAGAGAGATTTTAAACTTTTGCTATTTTTGCTATGTAAAACTTTTCATGTATACTAAGATTTGTTTCCTCAGTTAACATGGAATATTCTAAGGATTATGCCATTGTAGTTGGTAGGAATGAACCATAAATAGAAGGGGAACCGTCGGATATAAGGGGAATGAACCATAAATAGAAGCCTCCCCAGCCTCATTTGTATCATCTCATTTTTGAGTAATCAAGGCATTCACTCTAAAAATCCTCTCAGTTGTTCTTTGTGTTCTTCGCATTTTTCTTTTCGTTCTTGAGTTGTCATATTCATAGTTCGCTTTCCACTATAACGATTCAGTGTTCTTAGTTTTTTAGAAGTTTGATCTTCTCGATCGAGTTTTCAAGTTGACTTAGTCATTTGTCTAAAAATATTAATTAAAGTTGCGCAGTTCAGCTAGGTCAAGAGTCTAATCCCGTGACAATAAGTTAATAGAAATGATATTCTGAATCTATAATTTAATTTTATTTAATTCAAACATCATATTTTTAAATAAAATAGTTAATTTATAATTTATTAGCATATGTAATGACCGATTTTCTACCTAACCAAACTCATTACAAGCCAACCGATGACCCAACAAAATAACCCTAAACCTAAACCTAACCTTGCTAACTCTAGCAGCCGGCTGTTGCTCAGCAGCTACCATGCTGTCACGTGTCGCTCTCTCGTTGGCTTTCGTGAACGGACAATGTTCTTGTCTCCATCGAATCTGCAAAAATTAAAAGAAAAATATTAAATTAGAAATATAATCAGTCTTTTTTATTTTATATTGTATAATCTCGGGGCATAAAACTCAGAGATCACCGATTGTAATTTGGTTACGAGAAATCAAAAAAAAAAGAAATATATTCGAAGTAAATAGAGTCAAACCGCTCCTAACTCAAAAACAAATCAGAAGATTAAGAGAGTGAATCGGAAACAAAAAAGGCAAAAATATATATATTAATTCGAAATTTATCTCGTAGATCTACGCTTTTATGTTGTTTCTTTCAAAAATCCGAGACCAAATTTGTGTTCCTTGCATCGATGTGTTTCAGAAAGTACCAAACTTTTCAGTTTTCGACCGTCGGCACGACGGTTGGCAGCCATGCACGACGACGGCCACGATTGTCCGTCATCGAATTCTAGAGGACTTAGAGAGCATTCTGATAAGCTCTATAATTTTGATATGAATAAATGAAGTAGGAGATGAAGTTTCATTAAACATTGGGCCTTTATACAGATCCAAAACGACATTGTTATAGTGCCTGGTTACAGGGGCCAAAACGACGTAGTTTTACATGTGGACCCGGATATCCAACCCGCTTCAATCCCGACCCGCGTGTTTACCCGAAAAAGAGGGAAAATTATACTTGCAATCCCCGCACGCTTGTATCCTTGCCGTCTTTACTTTTAATTTTAAACCCTTCGTAATTTAGCCACTGTTTGTATACTAGTTTGGTTCTCTAATTTCAATTTCTTCATGTTTTCATCACTGCTATGCTTTCAAACTGTTTTCATATTATTATATTACATTCACATATTATTTATGTCGATACTAACTAATTATTATATATTAATATTATTATCATTTCATAATTATAAAAGTTATCATGCTTAGTTCTTTCCTTATATTATTAGCATAAGTATTATATTAATATATTAGGTTATTATAATATTCGCATCACGTTTCTTTTCGTTACTGTTATTAAATTATTATAATTATATCCTTATTTTTTATTTTATATTATGTGTGATATATTTTATAAACATATAATATATTCGTATTTACATTTATATTTATTATGTTTTTTTTTATTTTGACACGTTACGACTTAACAATTTTTTTGAATTAAAATTTATTATCCCGATATATTCTATTGGGAGTAGCATCCTGGTCTCCGGATGTTATCTTCTTTGAATTGTCGTGGATATTAAGATTAAATATGCATTTTAAAATTAAAAATTAATTTAATTCGGATTTTATATTTTCTTAAATAATTATGATGCGAACCTTTAGGTGCTAATTATTGGGCGTTATGGTGTGTTAATCCTTCCCAAACGTAACCAACTCCCGAACATAATTTTCTCTGATTTCATTTTTGGTGTTCAATCTAACTTTTTGAACGATCGATGACGACTCCAACCGACTAACTAATTTTGAATTTTTAACGGCATCCTAATGCGAGTGGCATCCTGTTCTTCAGGTGTTATCTCCCGAGATACCGAATTTTTAAATATTAATGAGAATTTTCAAATTTTAATGGTATTTCACTAGGAGTGATATCCTATTCTTCAGGTGTCATCTTCGGATACCAAACTTTTAAAATAAATTAAAATTTCAAAAAAAAATTGCTACAACGTATATGTTGTATAAAAAGTCATGTTATATTAGATTCGGTATTCTTTTGGATTTTCAAATAATTTTAGATTGATATTGATACGATAGTTATTAAATTGATATTGAAATTTCTTTTGGTACCATTATTACCATTATTACCAGTGATGTAGCCACTCATGAGGTGGTGGCATTGGTTGTTGTCCTTCCGAATACTTCAGATTATTTTTAGTTTAAATATTAATTAATTAAAATATTTTTGACTCACTTTTTTTAAAACTAAACACTTAATTTAAAAAATATTCTCCTATATTAACTAACATGAGAATCTGAGAAACAAGAAAAAGCAATAAAGATAAAAAAAAAAAAAATTAAGAAAATAATTAAACTCTATCTTGTCATTCGTAGACGATAGTAGATAAAAAATCTATAAATTTAACTGATTGTGTTTTCCATAAAAATTAAAGTGAGACAAAATTTAAACTAATAAGTCTTTGTGGTTTATATATAATATTTTTTAATTTGATTGAAAAATATAGTAACATGTTAGGATTTTGGAGAAATTGAATCATGATAATATTTAAGGGTGTTTAAACCGTCGGTTAAATCGAATTAATCGATCAAATTGAATTAAATCGGTTAAACGGTAGGTCATTGAATTTTATTCGATCGGTGAGTGGTTAAAGTTTTTTTAAAAGTTTGGTTAACGGTTAATTTAGTTCAAAATCGGTTAATTAACCGAAATTTTTATTTTTATATATTATATATATTTGTTTTTAGTTACTAAATTTTTAAAAATTATAAAATAATCATTAAATTTTATCATATAAAATAATAATTAAATTATTAAAAAACAAGCATTAAAATTTTCAATAATTTATAATATACGATAAACCAATTATCAATTTATAATAATTTGATAAGTTTAATGGTTGTTTTATAACTTTTGAAAGTCCGGTGGCTAAAAAGACTATTTTAACATAGTTGAGTGGTCATTTGTATAATTTACCTAAAATTTTATAATAAATTTAGGTTAACCGAATTAACCGAAATTTGTTCGGTTCGGTTAATATATTTCAAAAAAAAATTCGATTCGGTTAACGGTTAAATATTTAAAAAAATTCGATTAATTTAAATTTTGGTAATTCGGTTAAATCACCGACTGAATTAACCGTTTGAACATCCCTAATAATACTATATGATAAAATATATTTGAATTAATTTTGTTTGTCTTTATAATACCCAAATTCTATCTGAGTATATCATATTATACTAAATAAGGCCTAATAATACAATTTATAATAAATAAATAATATCTCAATAATAAATAAAAACTAAAATATCCCAAATGTTCATATCCAATATCGGAGAGATTATTAGGTAAATCTTGTTCACCGTATCGTCCATAGTCCAAGCAATTAAGATCATTCATCTTTAAATAATTAACTAATAATTGTTCACCTACTAATTACATGTAGAAAAGAGACAATAATTCATCTTAAAAAATTAAGATGAATGATCTTAATTAATTAGGACCACATATGTCATGGCTCTACGCCATTCATGATCCAAGTAATCAGTATCGTTGATCTTTAAATAACCACTTAATAACTACCCACCTACTAAGTACATATAGGAAAGAGGTGATGATTCACTTAAAAAAACTGAGATCAACGGTCTTGATTACTTGGACCATGAATGACGTGGTGAACAGGTTCACCTAATAATTTTTTTTTTCTACCCAAATTGCCACGTGGTACGAAGGGAATGGTTCAATTTAAATGTCATGGATTAGTGATGTGTAAAACCTGACAGCTTATAAAAGGGTAGAAAGAAAAATCATTAATTAGGCGATTAATTAGATTAATTAATCGAATATCATATTCAAGATCCCATATAAACAATCTCCAAAAGCAATTTGGTGTTGTCAAATATCGACTTTGAATTAAATAATATTAGACAATAATATTAATTATTCAATTGATTAGAGTCAATTAGTTTAAGAAACTTAAAATGAACAAAAACATAATTAAGGATGCATAATTCTTCTCATATAGGTAATATTCTTTCATAATATAAATATGGGTGTGTTAATGCAATTGAATGATTTTATTTTATATTTGAATCGAAAGAATATATTTTATAAAATAAATAATTTTAGTTTGAACATAAGCTCGATTAATAATTAAAGAACGAATTAAAAACTAATTGTCATTATTAAAATTATCATTATATCACATTAAATACAAGATATCGGTAACGCTCGTGGGTTGTTAATCCTTTCCTACGTGCAATGAACTTTCAAACCTATTTTTTTAAATATTTTTTTATTTGTTTGTATGGTGTCAGACCTATCAAAAAGACCGATGATGACTTGTAACTTTTTCAAATAAAATAAATTTTAATTTTTTTTCTTTAATTAATTAATACGAATTTAAAATAACCATTAATCTTCATATATAATTAAAAGGAAAACCGGTTTTAATCTTAAGAATCCAATTTTCAAGAATAAACGGATTAAATGGAAAAATCCCAATCTCCAAAGAATTAATCATTACACTATTTTTTACACCCAGTTAAAAATAGTCACGGCACACTTCTTCTTATTATATTAAAAAATAAAATAATAATATAATACATTTATATTTTTAAAAATTAATTATTAGATAAAAATAATTATGTTATATTTATAATCTTAAAAATTATTTAATTGTAAATGATATAATAATTGTATTACATGTATTATTTTAAAAAATGTTTATAAAAAAGTGTATTTATTATATTTATTAATTATTATGTCATATGTCACAATACCAGATAGATGACGTGATAGATAAATATAAAAATAATATCGTGATCATTTTTAAGATTATTTATTTTATAATCATAAATATAATATTATTTGTGTATAAAATGATTATTTTATAAGATTAGTTTAATTATTGATGCTGAAGGCTCATATCAACAACATAACTTATAACTTAGTCAACCTGGGAATTAAATTAATAAAAAAAATAAGTTTATGTCAATGTTTTATATGTACTGAAATAAATAATATAAACTTATTGTATAAGTCGAAAAGGCTAAGAACTTTGATCCAAGGTAGGAGTTGACCTTTTCGATCAAAATTCTCTACCTGCCTTTGCTGCCAAGGAAGCATTTTTTTATGGTTTAATTATATTATCTAGACTTTTTTCTAGAGTTGACTCGAATTATAATTTTATAACCCTAAGAAAACTACTTTGTAACATTTTAGTAATACTCCATTGATGGAATAAAATAATGTTTGTGATAATGACTTTACCTTAACAAGAAACGTAAGGGAAACATTAACTCAACTCATGCATATATATGAAAATAAGTCTCCATGGAGAACCAACATTAGAGTGAGTTTATCAATAGATCATATCGATTCGGGATAGATTCAATATTTAAGATTAGAGAATAAAACATAAATATTTAAAAATAAAGGATAAATTAAAAATATATATATAAGAAGGCGGAAGGCAATTATCTATACGTACCCAATAATAGTTATGTCCCTCGTATACAAAATAGAGTAAAAGCCATGTGAAAATAAAAATTTGCATTAATAAGAACTAAACGGATTACAAAATTTCTTCAACAACTACTCCACAAACTAACCTAAAACCTAAGAGGATTATGGAGGAAGTTTAGGGTTTTCTATGAATACTTGATTCCGAGATATCTTCCTCTCTACATAGGTTATGGTATTTATAGGTTTAGCTAGGACAAACCTTTTTAAAGTAAGAATTCAACTTGGAATAAAATATAACTTAAGTACATTAATAAAATATCTTAACTTAGCATCTTTGTAGCATCTGGTGACTTTGGACTGCAATTGTCTTCTTATTCTGCCACGGCATATTTATCTGTCATGTAATAAAAACAAAAATAATACATTTTCTACCAAATATTGCATAAATTCTATATTTGAGTATATTAATGTTGAATTGTAGAAAATATATAAAAATAATTAATATTATCGCTCAAATAATTCGAAAACTAACCATAGTTAAAGTAAAAGAACCTATAAAATAGAAATTTATCAAGAGACATTCAGTGCAAACATTTTAATCTATCTTTATTACTGAACCGTACAAGTGTTGTTTATACATGAACATAAAATGTAAAATTTTCAACAGGGAAATTAGAAAGAAAAACAACATAGAAAACAAAGAAAATCATGTTTAACGACCCACATCCATGCTTGTGTAAGTTAATGAAGGTTCCTCAGAGCCAGAGGAGACGGATGGTAAAGATACGTGATACATAGGAACCGGCATCTTGACCGGAAGATTTGGCATCGGTGAATCCGAATGAAGAACTTGAATTGCTTGCCTGATGGATGGCCGAGATTTACAATCTGGGTGAGCACACCACAGTCCAACAATCATCAAAGATTCAAATTGATTTTCATCAAAATCCTTGTCTAACTTCCTGTCAACGGCCAAAAGTAACTCCCTTTTGCCATAAAGACCCCAAATCCATTCAACCAATCCCATATCAGATTTTCCTCCAGGATCAACAGATTTCCTTCCGCTTGCAATTTCTAAGAGGACGACCCCGAAGCTATAAACATCTGACTCCTTGCTAGCCCTACCTGTACTTACGTACTCCGGAGCCAAGTAGCCTAATGTTCCAGCAACCCCTGTTGTTTTGGGACCTAGCTCATGGTCCATGAGTTTAGCCAACCCGAAGTCACCGAGCTTGACATTGAAACTGGAATCGAGCATTACATTGCTCGATTTAATGTCTCGGTGCACCACACACTGCTCCCATTCTTCATGAAGGTAGAGAAGTGCAGATGCCAATCCGAGCGATATTCGGTACCTTAGAGACCAAGTCAGTGGAGCTTTGTTACCAAAGAGGTGGGAATCAAGGCTACCATTTGGCATGAATTCATAGACAAGTATGAACTCGTTTCGATCATGGCACCAACCGATTAGTTGCACCAGATTTCTATGTCTCAACTGGCTAATGACCTTCACTTCAGTCACATACTCCTTTTTACCTTGTCTGGACCCACTTGAAATCTTTTTAACAGCAACCTCCATGCCCAAATCATTCAGGTAGCCCCTAAAAACTGCACCGAACCCTCCTTCACCCAGTTTCCTATGTTCTGAGAAGTTATTGGTAGCTGAGACCAAATCACCGTAAGAAAACTTTCTTGGTCCTGCTCCTCTTTCAAGATCATCATTCATTGATGTCAAGTTTATTGTCTCTAGTGTTATTCTTTTCACATGCTTCTTTCTTCTCCAAATTATAAATGCTATAGCTGTCCCTGCTATCAGAGCAACCAAAGGAACTACAACACCGATAACTATTTTGACATTTCGCCCGGTGTCGCCGTTTGTTTCTTCTTCCACTGTTAAACTTGAACTAAATTCCCAAGAATGGAGTGTATGTCTCTCTACATACTGACCTGTAGCAGCTGAAAATCCAACCATGACCCACTCAGGTAAAACAGTCATCAGATCGATATGGTATGAAAGACTCGAATTTTCACGAGGATTATCGGTCGTCTGGTAGCTCCAAGACACACTTAAGTTCTTAGTAGTAGCGTTGTAGTCAATGACTACATGTGCCGTATCTCCACTATGAAAGCTAGCATTCCATCTGGTATAGATTGCAGAAGAAATTGAGTTTTCGTTTATGCCAACATGACTGCCAACACCAGCCGGATCCCATTCAGGATTTTCGAACGTGTCAAACTCAACATGAACAATTTGGTTCTGAGCTGAATCGCTGGTTGTTGTGTTAAATAATCCCAGAAAGCCACCACCTGAATTTGGTGGGATTTGAGAGCCAACAGGAGCAAGGAAGAAGACAAGACCATGACCATAAACTGAAGTTTGCAGAGAAATATCAAAGGAGAAGCGGGTGTTGAAGTCTGCCAGCCTCCGTGTGCGTGATTCCCAGAGTGGCACCCTCTCAAAATATGTCGCCCATCCGACTCGGTTTATATAATCGACAAGGTTAAACTCAATGGCTCCGACCGAAGGTCTTGCATCACCTTGATACAGAATGTTACTTGCGTTTGAATCAAACCTAGACAGTTGAAAGTTTATTGAAACGGCAAAGGGAAGAGTGAACAGAAGCGGAATCAGAAGTACGAATTTAAGCAAGGTGATGATTCCAGTCGCCATGGGAAAGGAATAGAGATAATACAGACAGACAGCAAATGAAGAAAAGTCCAAACAGTATGATCAGTTGATGCTCCAGTTATGTCTTGAAAAGTTGAATTTGTGAACACATTTGAATGGAATATAAATTAACCAATTATCGACGGATCTCTCTTCCAAAGGAAAGAAATATATAATATAAACTTCTTGTTTTCAGGGTTTTAAATCACGGGATATTGAGTTTCTTTACGACTGAGCTCTATTAAACTACATAATTTACTTATTTATTTTACGGAACTTTAAAAATATTTTGAAGGTCGATAATATGAACCTACGTACAAAAAGTAGGTTGGAAATTTTGATATCATGATGTTTTTGTTTATGTTTGTGTTTAAATTTTTAAGTTAAGTTATGTTTTCAAAATTTATTTAAACTTAATTTTTTTTTTGAATAATGAAAATTATATTTTTAAAGTTGTTTGACTTTAATAATTTAAATCTAAAATTCTATGTTTATATATTAGGTATGTCATATGTATTTTATTCTATAGAAGGAAAATTTTATAACGAACATCGAACACTGTTGAACATCACTAACGATTAATAGTGTTAAAAATCATTAAATTAATTAATAAAGATTACAAATTTTCAAGGACTTAACATACAATTAATAATTATTTAAAATAAAATTTTAATTAAATTATTTTTATAGGGAAAACTACACAAGTAATCACCCAACTATCACATATTTTCTGTTTTTATCACCCAACTAAATTTTTAGTCAAAAAAATCACTAACATTTTATTTTATTATTATTTTGGTCATCGACTTTTAAATATTTAATGGAGATTATGACATGACATTGTTTAATAATAATTTTAGTCCTAAAATTATTATATTATATCAGTTTATTCCTAGTAAAAAATAACTCATCAAATAATAGACTAAACCCAATTTTTTTCTCTTTTCTACTTTCTTTGTATCACTACTCTGAAAATTAATTTGCTAGGGTAACATATCTCAGGGATGTTTTATATAACTTCTTAAAAAGGATTAGATTTTAGAAACTATTTTTTTATTCATTCTTTCACTATTTAAAGTCTTCTAAAATCTATGGGAAAATAAAGAGTGTCACAACAGTGAATCGTTGTGGACGATGTACATTAGTTTTCCCGAAGACAACAGAATCAGTGAGAAAGAGGAGGATGGTGGTTATGGTAATGAAACGATAGATTACAACCATGAAATTATTGTGGACGGTGATGATTTCATGATCTCCCATGCTTATTTGGGTTTAAACTGTTTCAAAATTGATGGAAGTGAAGATAAAAAAAAAAACATATGGTAAAACAAAAATTGAGAATAAACAAAAACGAAGACAAGGATAGGGATAGAAAACAAGGATTAGAAAGAAAAGAAAGAAATATTCCCTCGGTGTTGTTTCAAGCTAAGAAAAACAAAATAAAATTAGTTGTTTTGGTGGTTTTGTTGGAGGAGGAAGGGGTATTAGGTTAAGATTTTTTAATTCAACTCGACACTCATCGAAAGAATAGGTAATTTGAGATTTAATTCAAATGTTTGATGAATTATTTTTTATTAGTATTAAATTGATATAATATAATAATTTTAGGGATTAAAATTGTTATTAAACAATGTCATGTCATAATCTTCATTAAATATTTAACAATCAATGATCAAAATAATAAAGAAATAAAATGTTAGTGATTGTTTTGACGAAAAATTTAGTTGGATGACCAAAACAGAAAAAAGGTGATAGTTGGGTGATTACTCGTGTAGTTTTCCTTATAAAAAATAATTTAATTAAAATTTTATTTTAAATAATTATTAATTATATGTTAAGTCCTTGAAACTTTTAATTTTTATTAGTTATTTTAATGGTGTTCAACAATGTTCAGTGTTAATAGTGTTCAGTGGTGTTCGACACCCGTTATAGACTCATCCTTCTATTTTTAGTAACTTACCAGAATTTAACAGTCTACTGTATCGATATGGAACCACCCATTATCTATACGCCTACATGTCAGATAATTATTTCGGTTGGGTCACAAAGCCAATATCGATATGCAATGACCCCATATTGATAGGCCTAGTTCTTGATCAAGGTTAACGAGTTCTGAAAAGGATACTTGTACCAATACGATCTAAGCCTATATCGATACACCTAAGTGACCTTTAATGTCATTGGTTTGTACCGATCCCAAGAATCGATATGCGAATACTGACCAAAATTTTAAATCCAATTTTGACTATGCATACCGATACTCCTATGATTGTATCGATAAGGGGCTTAAAACCAAATTCTAGAGAATAAATTCCATATCAATACATAGAACTGTATCGATACAGATACTATTTAAAATATTTTTATGTTTAGTCGTATCAATAAGTACCTAATCGTATCGATACATGAAAATTTAATAACAAATTTTAGCTGGTATTTTATCGATTTGACTTAAAAAAAATTAAATTCAACCAAATTTTGTAGGCAATCTAAATATATAAATCTAACGACATACAAATATTTAGATCATTTAAACACCTTTTGCTATGATTTCACCTTTTAACCAATTTAACCTTTTTAACCATTCAAACTACTTACCAAACATACCATTTTAAGCTAGTTGTCATTCAAGTTTTAACAACCATTACAAGCATAACAAAAACATCAAAATACACTTGTACAAGCTTATGTCATCTTACTAGGAGTTCAAAAGCATAAAGTGCATACATGTGGATGGTAAAGGTGACTTGTCACACAACCAAACAATGTAGAACTAATGTTTTGATATAATAATTGAAAATTAATTTTAGACTAATCTGAAAAGATTTCAAAAATGGTTCTTATGTCCAAACTACTTGAAAATATATTTAAGATGTTTTTGAGAGATTTCAAATATGTTTTAAATGATTTAAAGAAACCAAAGAAGTGTTTTTAACCCAGGTGTTTCGATACACCTTCAAGGTGCTTCGATACCTGTTCTTCAATGACATGTTTTCAAAGGCAAAATCACAGTGGTATTGATACTAGTATCGATACCCTTTCACCATTGTGAGGTTTGGTTTCGAACCTTGTTTCGATACCCCCAACGGTCACAAAACGATTTTATAAAAAAAAAACAATGGCTAAGAGCGGTATCGATACTGGTATCAATACTAGTTCATAAATGCAGGTCAATGGCTATTTCCCAAAGAGGGTGTTTCGATACCAGTGTAAGGGGTATCGATACCTCCTGGACCAGAAGAGGAAATAAGTCTTGAAATCAGCTCCAAACGGCTCCAAACCAATCCCAACGGTCACCAACGGCTAGAAGCTCACTTGGGATGATAAAAGGAAGCCTCAAACATCAAGAGAAGACTAATGCTTCATTGTAAACAACAATATAATCAAAGATTTGTCTTAGTGCTTAAATTCTAATATTTGAGTAGACAAAACACTTGTGAGCTCTATTGTTAATATCTGCTCAAGTGTATTAGGATTGGGTGAATGCTTAGATTGCAAACATTAGCCTTGTTAGAAGGATTAAACAAGTTTGCTACGTTTTCTTTGTTTGAGTGAATTCTCAAAGTTCGGGTTGTGAACTTTGGATGCTTGATTCTGTTTTGAATCAATGTTTGTAAGGTTATCCCTTTAGCCTCAAAAGGTTGAATTCTTAGTGAATTTGGAAAATCCTTAGTGGGAAGATAAGGTAGTGGATGTAGGCGTGGCCGAACCACTATAAATCCTTGTGTTCATTGTCCAATTTTTGCTTCCACAACAACCACCCAAATTAGCCAATTCTCCATCACTTGGCAAGCTATATCGGTTATTCATCGAGCACCTTCAAGCCCAACACACAGTCTTTGATTCGAACATTTTATGGATCTTAAAATGCATGAGACACTAGAGTGTTAGGCTCATATAATCTAGTGAGATAATTATAAAAAATGCACAATAAACAAGTATGGCATGTATGGTATTATAGAATAATCTCATGACATCTTAAACAATAATAGCATACTTATAACATGGATGTCAATCAGTAGCGAATTTAGAAAAATTGCATTGACTAGGCTAATATAAATAAAATATAAAGCTTATATAATAACTCTTATATATATTAAAAATAATATAATTACATAGTTAAAAACCATACAAAATCAAAACATGATATCTTCATTGATTAAGTTGAACTCTCCTCCTTTTCATAGAATAAAAATCATCTATGATTGAGTCGATGGTAAATTTTTCAATAATTTTTTTAATGTACACAATTAAGTAATCTGAAAAAAAAAATCATCTTTCATCTTGTTTTATAGACTTGTCTTGATAATTTTCATTACTGAAAATGTTCTTTTAGTTGTTGTTGTACTAATAAGAAAAGTTAAAAAAAAGTCGAATCAATATATCAATAAAGGGATATAAAAATGATTTTTCACTTTCTGATAAACTTTTACATAATTGAGTTATGATGCTCAAAATTTTCATCTTCAAGTGATTAGGAATGTTACGAAAAATAGCTCAAGTTCATATTTTAAATGATATTTTTGTTATCAAAATAAACGAAGAAAGTTATTCAATTGTTAAAAACAATTTCTGCGAATGAAACAAAACATATAAAATGGAAATATAAAAATCACAAAAACCAAAGGAAAAACCAGTAAACGATTCTGAAAAACTTTGATCGAGGCATGTGCTATCACAGTGTCCTTAAAACAGATTCGTCCCCTCCCAGAGATGGAGTTTTTATGGAACGTCTGTCTCCTAGGATATAACGGTGGAAGGCAGCAAAGAGAGCAACGCAACTTTGACTGCAACGACGAACTTCATAGAAACAGAACATTATCAAGAATTTGGCTAGAGGATGTTTCTGGTTTTCAGTGTGTTGAAATATGAACAAAGGGTCTCCTTTTATAGTGTTCATGCAGGGGACATGTTTAATTACAGAATTAATCTATAATTAACAATTCCTGAAGAGTTACAACTCTCAGAATTTAAAATGGTATTTATCACAGAATTAATCCAAATAAATTAGAGGTTACAACCAGCTGAAGGGTCTGCAACTCCATAAAAGGTGGTTTAATTCTATAATATATGCTAGAAAAAAATCAGAAAAGTAGAAAAAAATCTATCATTTTTATATAAGTACAAAGGCTCAAGGCCCATCTTTTGACTTTTATAAAGGTCAACTAATGCTAGCCCAAAGTGCCTAGCCTAAGTGCACCTATGATGTCTAATCCAAGCCTTTGACTTATTTCTAATAATAATATGAAGAGCTTTTATATATAAAGCTTTCCAAATCTATGTTCCCAACAAATGTGGGATATTCTATTTTTCATTTTATTTTTCCAACACCATGGGTGTTACATTGAGCAACAATTTCTCATTCACTCATTGAACATTTTGAGCATGTAAATATACAAATTTAATCTACTCTTGTTGTAGAGTAATAATACACTTAGTCTCAATTAATTTGACTAATGGAACCCACTCAAATTTAAGCTCAAATGTCCATGTACCATACCATTTTTCCAACAATTTTTCATGTTCAATTTTTTTTTGAAATAGTACTTCTCTACAAGATGACAAAAAAAAATTATATTGAAGTGCTTGTAACCAATTGAAAGATTTAAAATCGTACTCAAAATAAGAAATTATGTTGTTTGCTCACAAAAATGACTATTTAATTCATGCAGTTGTTGCTCCATAGTGGTTGTAAACATATCCACGTGATATTGATGCTCTGTTGAAACAATATCTTTAATACGTCGAGATCAAATAATATCATAATAAGTAACATTCATATTAGGAACTAAAATGAGAATGTCATATTTTTTTACAAAATAAGAGTACTTTCTGTATAAAAAAAAGTCCAGTCACTATCTCTAAATTCTTGAATTAAAGATTTTGTAGCAACAACTAAATGCATCGCATTTAGAATATCCTATAATTTATATTGCAAAGCTCGACAAAGTGCATCTGTATATCCCATAAGCCCCTGCATCATATGTAAAATGAATTCAAAATCAAAAGTCAATAATTTTTTAAAAGCAAAATTAGCATCCCCACGTTGACAATATGTGATTCAATGATCAATGATTATTTTTTCAAGGATAAAACGAGTTGTATTATACATTCTTAAGACACTTTAAATTAACTTATAATGAGAACTCTATCTAGTATCTCCAAGACATTGTAAAGTACTAATTTGGTTTAACCCTATTTCAATCTTAATTTCTTCAATTTTACTTAAGTATTCCAATTCTACTATTTGACTATCTTGTAATTCATCATGACATTTAAAAGAAAAACTAACATCATTCACAATAAACATTAAATCTTAGAAAAAGTCTTAAACTTCAAATACTTCTCTCGTAACAACAATGAGAGCCAACTGCAATTAATGTGCTTGACAATGTACATAATAGACATAAGGATAATCTTTCATGAATAGAGCTTGTAAATCACTCCATTCGCCTCACATATTATTGGCTCGATCATATTATTGGCTTCAAAGATTTGCAATGCTCAACTCATGGTTAGATAAAACTATAAAAATATCTTAAGAGTTTTTGATGTTGTATCTTTGATGTGTGTTAACTGTAAAAATCTTTCTCGGACAATTTTATCTTCATCAATAAATTTTAAGACTATAAGCATTTGTTCTCTTTTAGATATGTCTCAAGATTTATCGATAATTATGTAAAATTTTGAATCTTCAATCTTCTTGTTAATTTCTTTTTAAACTTTTTGAGAAAAGATACAAAAAATTTTCTTTTGAATAGACGAATCTATATATTTTGTATTTTTGAAGCATTTTTTAGCACAACACATTTATCTCCCTTTATTGTAAGAAACGAGAAGTTTCAACAACTTTATTTTTTTTTTGATTTTTTGACTTTACAATTACACTTTCATCATGCCCCCTAAATGTACATTTTTTAAATGTAAGCCATCGTACAACTTTTATTGAAGCACCTAACTAAAAACGGTTATCGATATTCTATTTTGAAGTTAGGTTTTTAAGTATAGTATTGATATAATTTTTTGGGTTTTTGAAATCTTTCTAGCATTGTATAAAACATGCATGAGCTGAGTTAATATCTTTCCCCATGTGTTTCAAATGCACAATTTTTTCCTCCAATGTTCTTCTAATTTAAAATCTTGTGTTGTAAAATTATTTGAACCAAATTTTCTATAGAACTAATGTTTTGATATAATAATTAAAAAATAGTTTTGGACTAATTTGAAAAGACTTCAAAAATGGTTCTTATGTCCAAACAACTTGAAAATATATTTAAGAAGTTTTTGAGAGATTTTAAAAGTGTTTTAAATGATTTAAAAAAAAACCAAAGAAGTGATTTTAACACCGGCGTTTCAATACACCTCCTAGGTTTTTCGATACAGCCATGCTTTTCAAAGGCAAAATTGCACAGGTGTTTCAATACTTGTTTCGATACCTTTTATCCACTGTGAGATTTGGTTTCGATACCTGTTTCGATACACCCCCAACGGTCATAAACGATTTTATGAAAAACCCCAACGGCTAGGAGCACTACCAAAACCCGTTTCAATATTGCTTCTTAAATGCAGGTTCAACGGCTATTTCCAAAAGCAGCCGTTTCGATACCAATTTCAAGCGTTTTGATACCACCTGTACCAGAAATAGAAATAAGCCTTGAAATAAGCTCCAAACGGCTCCAAATCAATCTCAATGGTCACCAACGGCTAGAAGCTCATTTGGGATAATAAAAGCAAGCCTCAAGCATCAAGAGAAGTCTAATGCTTCAATTGTAATAACATTATGATGAGAAAATTGTCTTAGAACTAAATTCCAATTTTTGGGTAGACAAAACACTTGTGACCTCAATTGTCAATGTATGCTCAAGTGTATTAAGATTGAGTGAGTGCTTAGATTGCAAACATTAGCCTTATTAGAAGGATTAACAACTTTGCTAAGTTTTCTCTTTGTGAGTGAATTCCCAAAGTTCGGTTGTGAACTTTGGTTGCTTGATTCGAGTTGTGAATCAAGGTTGTAAGGTTATCTCTTTGTTCTTCAAAAGGTTGAATTCTTAGTGAATTGTGGAAATCCTTAGTGAGAAGCTAAGGTAGTGGATGTAGGTATTTGTTCGAAGGCTGAACCACTCTAAAATCCTTGTGTTCAATTGTTTGTATTTTCCTTCCACAACAAACACTCAATTTACCAATTCTCCATCACTTGGCGAGTTTAATCGATTATTCATTGAGCACCTTCAAGCCCAACATTTTCTAATGTTTTTTTCAAAAAGAAAGCACCAAAAAAATAAGCAGCATCAGTAGTCGGTGAATACTCTAATCAATTAAAATTCTTGAACCATTTGAATTAAAATCGTCGAGGATGATCACCTAGATCAAATTTAGGATATTCAGGCATAAGAATTTGATAAGGTCCATAATCCATAAATTTCACTATAATTTTTTCTCTCTTTTCTAACGGATAACTATTAATTGGCTTACGCAAAGCTGGATCACATAGAAAAAGAATATCAATATTAATTGTAGACTCGTTACAAATGTTTGATGGTTACTCATCTAGAAACTGAGTAGATATCCCTTGAATTGCATCAACAATTATTTTAGTGGGAGAGTTAACATTTAATTTTGTTGTGGGTGTTTCAATTTCAAAAAATAAGAATCTTTTTTTTTTCTCTTCATATTTTATACCTAGACAAATTAAACAAGATAATCAAGATTCATACCTAATATCCAATTAAAAGTCTTGAACCATTTGGATTGAGATCGTTGAGGATGGTCATCTAGACCAGATTTAGGATATTCAGACATAAAAAATTAATAAGATTCATAATTTATAAATTTCTCTAAAATTTCTTCTCTTTTTTACGGATAATTATTAATTGGCTTACGCAAAATTGTACGCAGAAAAATAATATCAATATTAATTGTAGACTCATTACAAGTGTTTGATGGTTACTCATCTAAAACCTGAGTAGATTTTCCTTGAATTGCATAAACAATTGTTTCAGTGGGAGCATTAACGTTTGATTCTGGTATAGGTTTCAATTTCAAAAAAGAAAGATTTTATTGTTTTTCTTTCATATTTCTACCTAGACAAAATAAACAAGATAATCAAGATTCATACCTAATATCCTATTTTCATCCCTAACAAATAACCATGATAACAAAGACACAATAAAAATATAAAGTATAATCCACAATTTAAAAGAAATTAAAAACAACAATTGTGTGGTTAATTTAATTGTCATTAAACAACACTTCATTCTAAAAATTTAGTTTTGATGTTTATGTATTCCTACGAGAAAGATAATTTTTTAAATAATTCTAATTCAAATAAATAGATTTGTATAAATCCAAGTTTTAGATAATCTAATACCATTAACAAGAAATTGATTTGTCCTATCTACTAATGTTACGATAACTAATTTTATTTCGTTTTATGAATAATTATATATCTTTTTTTCTTCTTTCACATATTAACCTAAAACAAAAAATAAAAATAAAAAATAAACCTGATTGAAACGATGAGAAGGAACGATAAAAAACTAAGCGTCCTAACTTTTCAGCTTAATTTTAAAACCAAAAACATGAAAACTGAAAAAAAAAATATCAATATATAAACTAAAAGAAAATAGATACATGAGAAAAATAAAAACTAGAATTTGCTTTGCACTCAATCAAAAAGTATATAAAAACAAAATTAAAAAAAATTAATAAGAATTAAAATAATAATTTACCTGATTAGCGATAAACCCCCTAAATTTTCAGTTTAATTTTGATAAGGAAAACTTAAAAAGAACAAAACGATAAAAAAAATAATTTTTGATCTTTTATTTTGAACTTTCTAGTAAAAATTATATTTGAACATGTGATGGGTTAGGATCTAGGTAGGTCTGTGTCACGGCCCGTGTATCGTAGCAACGCGGGACCGGGCGAGATGCTTTCTGGTTGTGCTTAACTCTTGGGAGCGGGATAGCATTAAGGGTGTAGTACGTGCCGAGCAGCCGTCCTATCTTCGGATGGGCGTGCTGATCGCGCACCACACTGGTCGGGAGCTGTCCCCGCTTCCCTGATGAGCCCATGGGAGGGCGAAACCAGTAAGCATCGAGATGGTTAAGGCTGAACCTCGGGTGTGTGAGAGGCCTGAGGTGCCGCACGGGGTGGTTGTCCCTGCGTCAAAACTCTGACCCTGTGACAGATGGTATCAGAGCGTGGCCGTGTGCTAGCTGTCGAGTTTGCCAAGCGCCCCATGTGCTACGGAGCGAGTCGTGTGGACGAGCAAGTGAAGCTCGCACCCTAATGAGAAGAGGGTGTTCGCAAGTGGGTCCTCTAGAAAGAGATTGAGACGAGGACGGGTAGGCAGGAGGCCGCAGCGAAAGTTCTCCAGATGGTCGTGCTGCAATGGGACACCTTGTCTAAGTGGCGAGTGGCCATGAGGTGGTTGTAGGTAGATTGCAATGGGACACCTTGTCTAAGTGGCGAGTGGCCATGAGGTGGTTGCAAGTAGACTGCAATAGGACACCTTGTCTAAGTGGCGAGTGGCCATGAGGTGGTTGCGAGCAGACCTTTGTCCAACAGTGGAGGGCGGCCCCAGTTAGTGGGCGAGTTTGGGAGAATTGCACACTAGTTCCTGGCTACTTTCCAGAAGGGAAAGAGTTTCCTCCCCATGCACGAGGGCGTGCATGAATCAGGTGGGGGAGATTGTCACGATCTGTGTATCGTAGCAACGCGGGACCGGGCGAGATGCTTTCTGGTTGTGCTTAACTCTTGGGAGCGGGATAGCATTAAGGGTGTAGTACGTGCCGAGCAGCCGTCCTATCTTCGGATGGGCGTGCTGATCGCACACCACACTGGTCGGGAGCTGTCCCCGCTTCCCTGATGAGCCCATAGGAGGGCGAAACCAGTAAGCATCGAGATGGTTAAGGCTGAACCTCGGGTGTGTGAAAGGCCTGAGGTGCCGCACGGGGTGGTTGTCCCTGCGTCAAAACTCTGACCCCGTGACATCTGCATTCGCCTATGATGTCAATATATATCAAGTTTATACGGTATTTTCACAATAAGAATCATGACATTAACATATTAATTCATTTTTTTTTACGTAGTAACTCTTGAATGCGCAAATCTTCCTGTACGCCAACATATTATGTTAGTTTTAGCCTTGAGTCGTAATTTCAATAATTTTCTATACTATCCATTCTTTTTACTGTTAATATGTTCGTAGCCCAATTATATGACATTGTATCCAATACTTACCAATATTCAGTAAACCAATATCATTTACATATCCATTCATTTTTTTCGTCAATCCGTAGCTACGGTGATCCAAATAAGGTAATTAATTTAATAGGTTAAGTGAGCTCAAGTAATTCGATAGAGTTACTTAAGATAATGACTACAAGTGATTAATGTGACCCAAATATGTCTAGGCTAGATAATGACTCATGATAGTGAACCTTTATCTATGCTCTCTAGGATGTATTTATCTTACATGCTTATTTTATGATAATCACAAATTTTGGTAGAGTAAAAATATACCGTTGAGCTTTGTAAGCTCATCATTTGAAATCATTGCTTCTGTTTTGTAGGATAGTAAATTGATTGTGATCGAGAAACGAATCAAGAAGGGATCTCTCAGTATCGTATCACTTCAGAGTATAATATTTAGTGTTTAGTTTAGGGTTTATGTATTCATATGACCTTACAAGTTATTGAGTTTGTATATTAAAATATTATTTTATTATTTGGTATTTTAAATTTGAAACTCTCATTTCGTAAACTTAATTAAAATGCTTATTTAACTTCACTAATACATGGATATTTAATGTTTTAAATGATGAGTGAGCTTATAATTTTAAATTAAAAATTCGATTGTATAGATGTTTGGTTTTATTTTATAAGTAGTTGTGCGGACTCTTTTTCTATATTTAAGTTTGGGAAGATTTTTAATAAGATATTCAACGTAAATTTTAAGGTTTTATACCTTAAAGCCTTTAATAAAATCATATTTGTCGATAAAAAAAATTAATATATAAAGCTTGGCCGAATTTCATCTATATTTATTATTTAATATTCTGTCGTTAGGTTTTTAAGAGCTTTAATCAATTTTATCTTTGTTTTTAGGTGTCTAGATTCGTATTAGTCTATTTATTTTAGGAGTTTAAAAGCTTTTTTAGGTAATTTCAGCCTTGTTTCTAGGTGTTTAAATTATATTAACTACTCAATTTCATGAAAAATTGTAGTTTTTCCCAAGCATTTGAAATTACCTATTTCTTGAACAGTATCAAATACTTATTAATACTTGTTTGCAATTGTTTTTACTCAATTTTTTTAAGTCGTTTCAAGGCATTTTCCATCAAGTGTTGGCAGAGTTCATCTTCTATTTTCTCTTACCCATATTCTTTTATGAAATATTTAAGTCATTTAAAGGAATTTATTTAATTAATCACGATCAATAAGGATTTTTTTCTTAAATTAATACGTACCTCTTTTTAAGTCTAGACTTAAATTAGTATTTAAGTTAAATATTTTTTAAATTGATACTAAAATTTATACATTCTATGAGTTGATCCCAGTTCGAAACAAATTAATAAATTTAACCCTTTATATTTAAAATTTCTATCAATTTACTTTTTGGTATTCTCATAATTTATATGTTCTTTACCCAGAAGTGTTTATTATTTTTCTGATAGAATAAATTATTGTTTTGTTGTATAATGTAGTTATCCAACTATTATTTTGATCTCATAGATTCATTTGGTTTGATAGTATTATAAAAATGATTAAATTGAAATAATTTTGAATATGGAAAATTAAATTTATTAAATTATTTTTAATTACAATTAAATTGATAGAATATACAAGTTTTGATATTGTAATTTTAATAAAAATATTAAAATAAAGAATGAAATTAAAGTTTGAGTTGAGAGAGAATTTTAGGTACCAATTTAAGAAAAGATAATTCAGTTACTATTTGAAAGTATTTATTTTTCAAATATCAACTAAAAAAAAAGTCTAATTCAAATATAAATGTATATTTAAGATGTCTAATTCAAATACTTCCTTTGTCCCCAAAATAGTATCCTTTATTAACTTTTTTGGGTCAAATTTTTTAAACTTTGACTAATACTTATTTAAAATTTATTATTGATAAAAATATGAAAAAATATATTTTAGAAACCTCTAATAGAGTAGATTTCAAATATATATTTTATAAAATTTAATTATTTAATACAATTATAGTCAAAGTTTAAAAATTTTGACTTTTAAAAAATCAATAAGGGACATTATTTATGGGACCGAGGGAGCATTATTTTGTACCTAAAATAATTCGAATGTGTGAAAAATAACATAATTAGACCTACTTTTAATTATTTATTTCTTTTATTCAAAATTATTGGATAACATTTACATTGCACTAGTACAGACATTCAGACTGAATTAGACAAAATTAAATACTACAAAATAAAACTAACAAAATATTGGAAAACTAATTTATTGTCATGTAAACTATGTTTTGAAGGAATAAACAGAGACAGAGAACAGAACTTAGCTTCTGCTGCATCATAGCACAGAATCCAATTACAATTCCTTCTCAAACATGATTCTTCTGGAAAATCCAAATGATTCCCAAGAAAAATCTACATGCAGCTAGATTCATTAGTTGTCTATGCTTTGTATATACTTGTGCATTAAATTCAGTAAACATGTTCACTACTATTGATCCCAGTAGTTCCTTAGCTGTGACAAATGTAGGAGAAGCTCATCTCTGCCAAGACCAGTGACACTACTTGTCATGATCCATGGCGGATGTTGTCGATAGTTTGCTTTAATCAGTTCTTGAAAGTCCCTAATGTTCTCATCGGGCCTTTTCCCTTTGCTCGCCTTCATTTTGTCGCACTTTGTGAAGACAAAAGTCAACGGTATCTGAGATCGGGAAAGGAACAAAAATAAATAAATTATAAGTGTTAAATTTGAAGCCATGTGACAACAGACAAGAGGAATCAGATTTGTCATCAGGGTAAAGCTAACATTGTTGCGTCCGAGCCAGTTAGCGCAGTCTAGATCAATCTTCTGAGGAGGGACACTTGCATCAACCAGAAGTAACACAGCAACCAGAGTCTCTCTGTTTAGAAAATAGCCTTTGGTGAATGAAGACCAATCTGTTCGAGCAGTTTCGGAGGCTTTAGCAAAACTGCAAACATATGAAACTTTGAAGGATTATATTCTATGTCAGGAAGTCATCATGCGCACACCAAAATCTTTATAGAAAGGATAACTGATGAATATTTTATTCTGGCATGTGAACTTAAGTGTTACTCATCAACTGGATAGAAATTGAACCCAACGAACGAGTGGCTCTAGTGGAAAAGAGGATGGTGTTCGTCTTTGGAGACCGGCGTTCGAATACCTATGTGTACAAGGTGTATTTTCCATGTCAAAGGTTTAAGAAAAAGTAAGAACAAATATTACATATACTCATACCAGTTACCAGTATACTAAAAATGGGTAAAATTTTGATACACAATAGAGTAAAGTTTATTTTACAGAAGCCTGCGTATTTACACTATAAAACTCAAATCCTAAATTCATAACCCTAAAAAACTGAACTCTAAATCATGCCCTTAAATTCTAAACCTTAAAACCTAAACCCTAAACAAAATCCCTAACACTTAAAACTAAAAGGCTTGTGTAAACCAAAGTTTACAAATCCTGTATCAAAGTCTTTTCCTTAAAAAATATATAAAATCCAAGATATTTCAAGTGTCTGTACCGTATCTGAGTGAAGAGAAGGTACAGAATAAGCATAAACCTTAGTCATCATTAAAAAACATAATGAGCAGGGTTGGGTAACCAGTAGAAAAGCAATTTCACTACTACATCTATCAACCGATAAATTTAGTTCTTATCAACATTGCAAAAGAGAACTTAACAAGGCAGGAGGGAACAATTCATTAGATAGGCAGTTTATATAAGTAGCAACTAGCAAGTATTTGATATACGTCATGTTGGAAAGCGTAACTGTACAAGTTCATAGGAAAACTCAAAAGTCCAAAGTAAAAACTATACACTTCAACAATTTGTGCCTGGAATGCATGAAATTGTATGAGCCAACAATTTGATAACCTCACAACTAAACAGTGTACCAAACTGCAAAAATAGGATAACTGCATTTTGGTAAGTGATGTTGAAGAGTGAAGAGAGTTGAACAGGAACCATGCCTAAAACTTGTAGAATTATCTTGCATGCACATTGTTAGTGTTTTCAGCAACTGGTTTCAGGTTCTGGTAGTAGGCTTGCTGGAATAGATTACCGGAATAGAAAAATCATGTTAACCTAATACTGGCATAGTCAAATTGTACATGCATATCAAACTATAATTCGATAGTTGTTTCCCTGAGTGTGAATTAGAAATGAAACTATCATTCCAGGATTCGGTATAGCTACTTTGTCAATACATGTCCTTGCCTCTTTTGCGGGATGAAAACGTTAGCACCACAAGAAGCAGACATAATAAAAGAGGATGCAAACGTCAACAACTAGGCAGGAACCGGATCTTTTTTGCTTTTATCTACATGAAGTACTTGCATTATCATAGTCTTAAATTTATAGAAGGTTGTATACTTGTAAAAGTTATGTCAAACAACATAAAAAAGAGTTTCTGAGAAAGGGAATCAACAGAAGTTTATTTCAAAATCATTCGAACTTGTAGATTAGAACTACAACCAAATATTTATCTAATTGCTTGTCAATAATATTACTGTTCATCCACCAAGTTAACTGAAACATTTCAGTAGAAAAACACAAGAATCAAACAAACATGGCAAATAAAGGAACCTTTTGGTTGCATTGAGCACTGCAAGTTCAATCTTTTTTCTTGCTTACCAACTACTTGAAATGCTTAAACATCCATTTACGGAAAAATTCGTTGGAAAAACAAATTAAAGAAGAATTTGAACATACCCATAACCAGGCAAATCTACAATATACCAACTTTTATTCACCAAAAAATGGTTAATAAGCTGCGTCTTCCCTGCATATCCAAAAATCCCAAAATAATGATAGTAAGATTTCAAAAAATATGAAATGCTGAAGTAAAAGGAAGAAGAATTTAAAGAAGAACGGACCTGGTTTCTTAGAAGTGAGGGCAACTTCTTTTTTCCGAACCAAAGCATTAATAAGTGAAGATTTGCCCACATTAGACCTACCCAAGATTGCAAACTCGGGTCGAACATCTTTGGGACAATCCTTAGCCCGCCCGCTACTCTTAACAAACTCCACTTCCTTAATCTGAGAATGACCCGCATAGGGTCCGACTACGATGTTGGAACCGGGCAATATCATTGCATCCGTTACCTCTTCAGGGTCGACACCGGGTGGCACAAACAACACCGTCTTCGCAAACCGCGCGGTTTCCGACATAGGTTGCTTAGTAGCCCTTGAAGCAGCAACTTGGGGTTTTGATTCGGGAAGCTTATGGGTTGAGTGAGCGAAGTTTTTGCTGAAAGAGAAAATAAAAGATGCTGATTTGGGAGGTGGAGAAGGAGATGGTAGAAAAGAACTTAGATTGAGAGACAAGAGTCGATTTCGGAGCATCATTTTTATCGGTGAGGATTGGTTAGGAACTATGAAGTAGTAGCTTTTAAACCTTACACGAGCTTATGCAGCTGGAGTCTTTGTTTGTTTGCCGAAAAACCGGAAAGAAAGGGTAGGGAAATCGATAGGGGCTGTGGCCTTGGGCCTTTAGAAACTCTGGAGATGTTATTTTTGGGGACCAAAATACGAAAGTAAACATGAAATTTGAATATGGATAGATATGGGTCGGGTTAAATTTTCGATCTATTTATATTTAATAAAAAAATTAAAACTTTCGTCTAAATCTAATTTGATATTTAATAATGTTAAATTTGATTTAAATTTAACCCAAATTTTAAAATAAAAATCTAAACTAGAGTCATAAAAATAAAAAAAAAATTTATCTAATAAAATAAGAAATTAATTAAAAAATACATATAAATAGAGAATTATAATAATTATTTTATTTTATTAGAATTGAAAATATACAAAAAGATGTGAATTATAACAATTATCTTTGAGTTTTTTTAATAAAATCAATCTATTTTCACTCAAAAAAATACTTGGAATCATCACCTGATTCGATTTTTTAAAATAAAGATTTATTATATGATCGGGTCGAACCAAAAAAATTAAATGTGTTAAATGATTATCCCTAATTTAGAGTGCGATTTAAAAAAATCTAATAATTCATATAAAAATCTACGTACGGAAATCATTATCCGAGATCGTCCAAACCAAAAGAAACTTAATTTATAGTAAACATTTGTGTAGACATAAAAAGACTACAAGAGAAATTTTTTCTTACAAGAAATATGAAAATTTGAGTAGCTACAAAAAGTATTACAAATATAAGTAATTAGTTATAAAAAACGTAAGAAAAAAATATACTTACACAAATTTTATTCAATATCACCCAAAACAAAATAAATCCAACTTATGATAAGTATTTATGTACACACAAAAAGGGTTATAAAATATTTTTTTCTTACAAAAAGGATGAAAGCTTTAGTAGTTACATAAAACACAATATAATATACATAAATTATTATAGAAAAGGTCAGTAAAAGTATGCATACACAAATTTTTATACGAGATCATCTGATTCAAAAAGAGTTTAACATATGATAAACATTTGTGTACACACAGAAAGAACTACAAGATAATCTTTATTCTTAAAGAAAAGATGAGAGTTTGAGTAGTTACATAAATATTGTAGAATATACATAAATTGTTGTAGAGAATGTAAGTAAAATCGTACGTACATAAGTCTTTACCCGAGATTATAGAAAGCAAAATTCAACTTATGATATGCATTTGTGTATACATAAAAAAATTACAAGATAATCTTTTTTACTCACAAAAATTATAAGAATTTAAGTATCTACAAGAAATATTATAAAATATACATAACTTGTTCCGAAAAAGGTAAGAAAAAGTATATATACACAACCTCTTAACCTATTTTTAAGGCTATTAATTAACCGGTTTGACTTTTTTTTGGTATATGTAAAAATGCTTACCAATTTTTGTAAGAACTTATGTACCTATAAAATCCTTATGAATCAATATATACATTTTTATTAGATTTTTGTACAATCTCATTTTATCATTATTTTAACAAGCTTCATGTTAGAATTTTTTGGGCCTTTAGAAACTTTAGAAATGTTTTTTTTTTACCCAAAATACAAAACTAAACATGGAATTTGAATATGGATGATCATGGATCGGGTCAAAATTTTAAATTTTTTATCTAAATCTAATTGGATATTTGATAATACTAAACTTAATTCAAATTTAGCCTATACACAAAATCTTGTTTTCGGAACATTCTTAATTGTTCACAGGTTTAGGATGATTTTTGAATCCTAGAAGCTAATTTTATCAAAAGGGGATGTTTGTGGTAGGAGATATGTGTTGAATGGAATGTAAAAACTCAATGTTGTCTCTGTAAAATTCAAAATAATGAATACAAATGCAACTTCTTCTGTTTACATGTTTGAATTATTTAATTTATGACATAGTAGACTTAAACATTTTAATTATGATACCTTATGCAGGTTAATTAATTAGGAGCATGTCCCTTCATTTCACATTAATTATAACCATAAATATAAAATATATGTTGAAGCAAAATTAACAAGGTCTTCATTTTAAACAATTAAAATAAGTATAAAATCTCTTGATCTAATTCATAGCAATGTTTGTAACTTAAAATTCATCCAAACAAGAGAAGAAAATAATTTTTTTTATCTTCATTAATAATACCACAAAATATTACTATATGTATTTGCTTAAGAGCAAAGATGAGATATAAAGAAATTTATACTTCATAAGCAAAAAGTCAAAAACTAACTTAATAAGAAGATTAAGATGACAAAAAGTGATTGTAGTGGTGACTATATTAATCGATTTGATGAGTATTGTTCACAACATGGTATTATTTATTAAGTAACACCATCATATTTTCGTCAATCTAATGGAGTAACTGAACAAAAAAATCAGACTTTAAAAGAAATGATACACGATTTTTTGGGAAGCTCTGTGTTATCACAGAATATATAGAGGGAAGATATTCTACCAGCTATTTACCTTTTAAACAAGGTTCCCCAAAAAGAAAAAGGCAAGACACCATATGAATTGTGGAAAGGTCGAAAACCTTTCAACAAATACTTAAAAATATGGGGTATCTTACAAAGATAATAGATTCATTGCCAAAATAAATGAAAATATGTATAAATATCGTGAATTGTATTTTTATTTGTTATGTTTAATATAGTAATACTTGTCGATTTCTTGTGTATGAATCAAAGAATCATGAGATTCACAAAAACATGATAATGGAATCTAAATATGCATCTTTCATTGAGAATATTTCTATATAAATTAAGGAAAGTTGATCAAATTTTGACAAAACAAACTTTTAATGAAATGACTCCAAATGATCAACAAGAGACTGAATCTGAAATAGAGCCAAAAAGGAGCAAAAGGACAAGGGTGGAAAAATCTTTTGGATTTGATTTTCTAACCTTCATATTATAGGTTAAATCTTTAACATATAGTGAAGTTATACACTCCTCTAAAAGCATATTATGGAAAGAAGTCATTAAGAATAAAATTGATTCCTTCTTGCAAAATCGTATATGATAATTAATGGATCTTTCTTCTGACATTAAACCGATAAATTCAAAATAGATTTTTAAACAAAAAATAAAAGCTTATGGAACAATTGATAAGTACAAGACATGATTGATAATAAAAGGATACCCATTCTTTCTTGTATCAAGAATAACATTCATTAAGATGATACCCGCGATTGTTACATTAAGAAATTCTAAATTACATCAAATAAATGTTAAAACAACGTTTATGTCAAAAAAACAAAAAAATATGTAAATTGGTGAAGTTTCTATAAAAATTTAAACAAACACCAAAATAATGACATGATAATTTCGACAGTATCATGATAACAAACGACTTCAAAACAAACGTGTGTGATAAATATGTATATGTCAAAACTAATGACATTGGATACATTATTCTATGTTTGTATGTTGATGACATACTCATTGTTGGAAGCACCAATGAAATGGTAAAACGTGCCAAAAACATGTTAAATTCGAGATTTGACATGAAAGATGTAAGATTGACTGATATAATTTTGAGTATCCAAATAAAAATGTCAGCAAAAGGTCTTATATTGACTCAATTACACTATGTAAACAAGATTCTCGAAAAATTTGACAAGGATGATTGTGGAATAGTTGTATCTCCTTTATACCCTTATTCACACTTATCTAAGTAAAAAGGGGAAAGTATTCATCAAGTGGAATATACAAGGTCATAGGAAACTTAATATATCTTATGAGTTACACTAGATCAAATATCATTTTTACTATGAGAAGTCTAAGTAAGTTCACAAGCATTCTAGGAAAAACTCATTGAAAAACAATTGTGAGGGTACTGAGGTATCTTAGATATACTCGAGACTACATATTGCATTATTTCAGAGACCTTGTTATCTTAGAAGAACAATCCAATGCAAGTTGGATATCTAATATACAAGATATCAAAGGCACAAATGAATATGTATTTACTTTGAGAGGAGAAATCGCGTCATGAAAATCCTCAAGACAAACGGTTATAATTAGATCAAAAATGAAATTTGAGTTTGTTGCTCTGGATAAATCTAGAGATTAAACCAAATGACAAAGACAATTTCTTGAGGATATCCCTAAATGAAAAAAACTTGTGCCCACAGTATGTATATATCATGATAATCAAGCAACAATTGCTAGAGCATAGAACTTTATTATAATGATAAGACAAGACATATACATCTACGATATAATACCATTAGACAATTGATCTTAAATGGAGTTTTCTCTATTAATTTTGTAAGATCAAAGGATAACATTAAAAATTTGTTAACTAAAAGGTTAAATCGAAATCAAGTTGGGAAAACATCAAGAGGAATGTGACTAAAGCTCATGAAAAATAAAATCTCTATATGAAGGAAAACCCTACAAGATCCAAAGAACTAGGTTTAACGTGAAAGCCGAATTGCATAGACATAATCGGTCATTGTGGGAGTATTTTACCCCAAGTATGTTCCTAAGACGTAAACAATGATAAAAAGTGGTATAGAATAAGCAAAACTTTTAATGATCATTATGTTCTTTGGTGAACCAAGCAACATAAGTCACCTATGTAAAAGTAAAGTGGAGTCACTTCTAGAAGATTATTAGGCATAGTTCTTTCAAGCACTTACAAAATCAAGTGATTCCACGGCTACATGGACATAACTATGAGAATTAAAACTCTTGTCAAAGAAATAGGTGTGTGAAGTATATCATCGTTTACACAAACAAGTAAAAATTTCAAGGACATCACTTTTACTGGTTAGCTAGTAAATAAATATACATTCACAAGGGAATGATCAAAGGAGGAAACATACTTATATTATGCTTCTATCGTTCGTAGAACCTATCACCACATAGAGTCAAAATGTTTTGATAAAATCATCAATTTCATTCATGTAAGGGATTGTTGGAAAAATAGTGAGAAATGGGTAATTTTGAGCCATATTTCGAAAGAGTAAAAATAGAGATTCAAATAAGAAATTTGTTGGGTCTTATTCTAATCTATGAAATCTTTACAACGATATCTCATATACTTAAAATGGTTAGTATTGAATGAGAAAATGATGCTCAAAATAAGAAGGTTATGAATAGAGTAAGGAATAAAAACTCTTTATCTCACATGGTCGGATAAATAAAGTGAGAAGTGTTTATATAAACTTTGACACATTTTGATCATTGAATGACTTGAGTAGACACTGAGCCTTGCGTATAGGAAGGTGTGAATCCAATCTTATTCGGGTTGCGGTACATTGGACTTATTGGGCCTTTCATGGGCCTGTAAATATTTTATCCATTGTAATTAAATTTTTATTTAAATAACTTATCATTTTTCTTAATATTTAAAATTTATAGGATAATATATACTTTCCTTAAATAAAAATATTAAATTGATAAAGCTAACTATTCTTGGTAATATTCGAATTAATATAATATTATTTCTGAAATTAAAAAGAAAAATATTAATAACAATTAATTTAGAATATTCCTCTAACTCGATTTAACCTAATTTCCCTAAAATATGAATAAGATTTTCAGTTTTCAACATACTCAAAACCTTTTTCCTTCTCTTGCTTTTCATTCACGATGATAGACTAAGATAAGAGTTTAAATTCGAGATCACTTCAATTCGTGCTTTTGTAAAGGATCTTATTATTATTATATCATGAGAGACGAATGATCAAACAAACTCTAGTACCTTACGGTGGTAGAAATTTGTTTGAAAGAAATTGTTTTCGCAGGCATCAATATTTTCTCATCTCAACTTTAATCCAATTTGGTTTTTCTATTTTTATTTTTTTATTAAAGTTAATTTTATTTATTTTTTTCTCATCTTGGATTGATTACATTATAACAACAAACAATATCTAGGATAATGATATTGGAAGTCTATATAATCTTGGGAATAGACGTTTTTAAAAGCTACACTACTTTATTTATATGATCAAACTGAAAACTCCATCAATTGGGAGTTGAACCTAATTATACCAAACATCAGTAATTATTATTAGATTTGACACCATCCGATTAAAAATAATACATAAGGTTATAATTACATAATAACAAAGGGAGGACCCTTCCTACCTCTATTTTCCATTTAATCTTACCTACTTTAATTCTAACTACTGTTATGATCTCCCTCTCTGTCCAAATTCCTTAGATTGAATCATCTAAAGCCATCATCAATCATTTTATTCTTTTCCTCTGTCTTTTTTATTTGGTATATACTCAATTTAAGCATTAACTTCACTTGCATTCATGAAAGGTAATGAATCTCTAGTGATTGATTTGAAAGTTTATAAATAATTGTCTTTTTCAAAAAAAAATATTTGTCTATAATAGATTATCTTTTGTAAGAAAATGACAACATAAACAACTATATTTTTTTCATGTTTTGTAGCTTATCATAGTCAAACACACCAAAACAAAACAAAATATCCAAAACAGCATCCTTGTAATTGTCTCATTTGATTAGATTATTTGTACACTTTCTTTTGCTCAAGCAACTTCAAAATCTATTCCTTATTCGCATGCCTTGATTTCTAGAGGAAAAACACATTTTCCTCTTTTTACCTTATCTTTTGTTAATTAAGATAATCTTGTATTGTTGGATGGATAACAGAATACACTATAGTTGGATGTTTGGGAAGCTACTTCGATTGAGAAGCATAGCTGCGCCTTTGGTTTGCATGGAGAAACCTAGTAGTACTCGTGTGATTTGGAATGCAGTTAGAGAAGCTAGGGATAAAGTTGTATGGCATAAGCTGGTATGGTTTCCGCTGCATATTCCTCGACATGCTATTATCGTATGGATGACAATGCTTGATCGTCTTCCCACAAGGGTGCGATTAGTAAGGATGGGGGTTATAGAGGAGGATAAGTGCATTTTTTGTGGCTCTTTGCAGGAAACAAGAGAGCATGTTTTCTTCGGTTGTGGTTTTTCCAAGCAACTATGAGCTCTTGTGCTGGGTTGTAATGGATTTTCGAGGGAGGTGCTTGACTGGGATGGTGAGATTGAGTGGGCAATGGCTCGGCTAAAAGGCAGGTCAACTGGGGTCCTTATACTCAAGCTTGCATGGCAAGCGTTCCTGTATATGGTATGGGAGGAAAGGAATAGGAGAGTCTTTAGGGGGGTTCAAAGGTCTGCCATGGAAGTTTTTGATTGCATTAGGAGGGTGGTAGGGATACGATTGCGGCATAAAAATGTTAGACTCCATTGTATTAGCTCAAATGTATTAGAAGCATGGGGGATTCTTTAAAGGATTCTTGATCTCTTTGTAATTTGATTTTGGTTTTTTTTTTTTGGATTAATAGAATATAAAGCTTATCCAAAAAAAGATAATCTTTTATTGAATCCTGAAACAGACCCTTTAAACTTCTTTTTCTTCGTATTCCTCAATTAATCATTTGTTCCACCAATTTTGACAGACGACGTACTATGTGACCCGCTTCTATGCTAGGATTTATTGGTTGAATTTCCTTTCCGGCTTGTAAACCAACCTGACTACTGTGGAGATCCTAACTTCGACCTCTTAATCTCAAGTATAAGCGGATACCAAGTTCCAGCACAAACGATAATCAATTTTTCGTTTTTAGACAAATTTACGATCGACATCATCGACTATTATTCATCAACTCCGTATTTATAGATGACTGACTCTTGCATACCAGAACGTATCCTTCAAAGACTTAATCTCTTCGGTACTCTTTTTAGGCCTTAGTACCCTGAAAACTACACATTTTTCTACTGCTCCGTATTAGATATTACAAAACCTAAATGATATGGTTAGGGTTGTTAGAAGGGTAGTTACTTAGTTAAGGTTGTTGACACGTATCGTATAGTGTCAAAAATAATTCCTTATTCTCAAATAAATAAATATGAAATTAAATATAGTGATCCAAGAAGGTTGATCGAATTGTGTTTGAGTAAAAACGGGTTTTGTCGAGTGTAATGAAACTAAATAATTGAAGAAAATAAAATAAAGAAATTGATTTAAATATAATAAAAACTTAGCCTTAGGCTTTCGCTTTGACTCGACTTTAATAGATCATCGAAAAAATATTCTCACTTCGGGATTTTACATCAGTAATTATCTTTCAAGGTTTTATCCTTAAAGCAAAAATTCTAAACCGAATACCCAAGTCTATCTTTGATATTGGTTTCATGGATTAATCCACCAACTCAATGTTTGTAGAAAAATTATTTTTAAATCTCAAGACCGACTTGGATTAAGTTATTTCAATAATAACTTGATCCAATCTTATTTTTTGCCTTAGCAAACAATTTGCTAATGTATTCCCAGGAAGTCAAATTTGCTTCAATAGTCGATCCTTCCTCCCACATAAATGATTAAATCGAAATCTTAACCAAAGTCAATCTTTAGTTTTGAAATCAAGTTGATAAAAAAAATAAGTTCAAAAGAAAACTTTTAAAGAAATAAAAAGACGAAGTTATTGATGTGCTTTTCAATCCTCACATTTGGATCGAGTCATTGCTTAAGCTCTTGGCTAATAAAAACTCAACCGAGCATAATTATGGAAAGAATTGTGCTCGACATAGAAAAATAAAATAAAAATAAAAGCACGAAAAAAAAAGAAAATAAAAGATGAAAGAAAACTCTAGGATTAAAAGATGAATGAATAGATGAGTTATAGGCTTACCCAAGGTGGGTATTTATAGCCTTTTACAAACCCTAAAAATAAGAGATAAATCCTAGATAAATCTAAAAATATTTAAATTCAAATTACAAAGAGATAAATCCTAATTTAAAGTTCGGCTGATAAGCTATCTGGAATGTTGATAAGTTATCACGCGCCTACTGACGTCATCTTCTAGAAGCTACTAACGAAATGTTGTGTCAGATTTTAAGCCCAAATTCGAGCCCACAAATCCAGACTCGATCCAGAAAATTAAAAAAAATTAAAAAAATCAGCCATTTAAGTGCATTTTCCAGATTTAGAGTCCTGCACAAAAAGACACGAAAAACAACAATATAAGTAACATATTCAATCAAATCAAGGAATAATTAAGCATAAAATATTAACTATTTTAAGCACTCATCAAGTTGTTAGAGCTAAGAAACTATGTAATGCTTCTCTATAAATTAAGAAATTCTCAATGAGGTACGTTTCGAATAAATCATGTTCCGATTTGGATATTCGACAACTTGATGCTTAGATTTTGTTAATTCACAATTCTTTTCTCAAGGTCTTTCAAACGGTATCAAGTTTCCATGATTTTCACCCTCGGAACACCATCATCTTGATTATTGCGAGTATCATCATTTAGAGTCCCAATTACCTGAAGTTTTTGTGACTGGTCTCGATGGTTCGAGGATTGAAGCCTATCCGATTACTATGCTTTGCAAAAACATCAAGCTTCCTAGGCCCGATGATAATACATGTTCCATATGCTTATCGGAATACAAAGCCAAGGAGACGGTCAGAACAATTCCTGATTACGATCAATACGTTCATTCGAGGTGCATCGATGAGTGGCTTGTGTTGAATGTGTTAAAAAACAGAGGGTTGAGAAGTCCATTCATATTTATAGAAAAATTAGGGCAACAAGTGAGAAGTTTAAACGAATTAAAATTCAAATATTCAGGAGATAATGTGCATTATCTAGTATTTTAAATCAAATTAAATTTGAATATCCACAATCCCACAGAAGGTTTGACCGGTCCGAATATTTGTATCGCCCATGTCATACACCCCCAACTCAAGAGTTAAGTCATTCAATGACATATGAGCTACCGTTGTAAAGATCTCGCGGAGTAGAATAGGAATCAATAAATTTCTTATTCGAATCATTATCTTTACACTTTTAAAATATGCCTCAAAAATGGTCATTTCTCACTGTTTTTCCAACAGAATGCAGCCTGACTATCAATATTCATACGCCGGACTATAACTCCGGTCGTTTAATGACCCGTTTGACATTATTTTCGTCGAGACTACCATTGTAGAGGAATAATTTTGTAAAAGTTTTTTGCTTATAGTATATAATTCAATATATGAGATTTGAGAATTGATTTCTTAACATGCTAATGGCTAATCTCCCTCTTTACATCAACATTTTCCTACCCTTTGTGCTATTAAAGTTTCAAATTAATCAAGTTCTTCGTTTGTCATAACATTGGCAGATATGATTTAATATGATAAAATTTGTTATAAAATGTTAAATAAAAAATATTATTACGAGAGATGTATTGATTGGTCTAATAATTAAAAATGTTATATTATTTTATTTTGTATAAGTTCAAATCTAGTTATGGGAATATTCAGTGAATCGTTCAGTAGAAAGTTTGTTTATTTATTAAACGAACAAACATGAAAAATATTTTTTGTTTGTTTAATTAAATAAATGAATTGTTTGTATGTTTATTAACGTTTGTGAACGTTCAGTAATTGTTTGTCTAATAATTTATTCGTTTATATTAATTTAAATTTATTTGCACATGTTCATTTATATTCATTATTTTTTATAACAAAATTGTTATATTTTAAAAAATTAAAATATATAAGAAAATATAAAATAAAAATATTGTCGGAGATGTTGGCTTTTAAGAAGATTGTTTTGTCGTACAAATTAACTTTAAAATTTAAAGTTTATTTTCATGGAGTTCATTTGCGATTTATATATATTTTTGTCGTACTCGATTAAATTAACTCTGAAGTTTTAATTTATATTAATGAATTTTATGTGATAATTTTTGTTGTAATTTATGTTCGTTTACGTTCATTTATCATTTTAATGAACGAACATGAACAATTTATATTTAATTTTTTACGAACAAGAAATTATATTTCTAAACAAACAAACACGAACAAAAAATTATGTTTGTTTAATTGTTCGTGTTTATATGTTAGTTAGGTTAAAATTAAATAAATAAACATTAATATACTCTTGATCATGCTAATTCGATTCGTTTACCAGCCTAACTCGATGCATCAATACCCCAACCTATACAAAGTGCATTATTTACTAGCCATTAGAGATGAAAAAAATACCCAATCTCGAACGAATTCAATGCGCCTGTACCTGACCCGATTGAATTTTTCTCTTTAAATTTTGAGGATTGGAGCGGGGCAGGGAATAAAAAAACATTAAGTTTGGTCAGATTCGGGTATATGCTTGAAATTCCCTACCCCAACCCGATTGAATTTTTCTCTTTAAATTTTGAGGATCGGAGCGGGGCAGGAATTAAAAACATTAAGTTTGGTCGGATTCGGGTATATGCTTGAAATTCCCTACTCCAACCCGCCCCGATATATTTTTATTTACTTTTATATATTTTATTATATTTATAAAACATATCATTATATAAACACTTTTATGGGTTTTAAGTTATTTTTCTACTTTTTGAGGTATTAGATGTTTTCAAGTTTTAATCTATTAGATTTTATAAGTCGATAATTTAAATTTTTTGCTTTTAAATATGTAATTTAACATGTGAGTAATTTAAAATTTATTTTAATTTTATTTTTACAGATTTAAAGTTATTTAAAAGCCATAATTTATGATTGTGATGAAAGATTGATCAAATCTAATTTTTTATCATTGATGATTTTTTTCAGATTGGGTCGCATCGGAATCAGGTTTAAGGAATAATATATCAAGACATACCATTAACTAATTTATTTTCCAACAATTCAAAATAAAAATTATACATTTTCCACACCATATATAACCTTTCCTCACATAGGACAAGTGTTGGTATTTGCAAACCCTCACCATGAGAATGACCAGTAGTGATCATCTGTCAGCAAGGACGGAGCTAGAATTTAATATTAGGAGGGATAAGAGTCTAATAAACCTGTAAAATTAAAAATTAGGAGGAGAAAAAAATCTTATTAAATTAATATTTAAACTAAAAGAGACTAAAAATACAATTATACCAAAACTTTTAGAAGGGGTAACAGCTCCTCGCACTCTTTACACAGCTCTATTCCTGTGTGTTAGTGACTCAGTGTGTGTGAAACCCTACGATGTGAACAACCATTAGCGATCATGTAATCGTTACTATGCACTACATAAAAATAGGTTTTTAACGGCTTAAAAACACTGCTAATTTTTTTTTACATTTAATAGTATTTTTTGAATAACGTCGTAAAAAATCGATATATGTTTTTACATGCACTTTATTAGAATTTATCAAACACAAACTGCACATGGGATTTAATTATTTAAATCTCACTCAACTCTATTTATATCCTTTATATCCTATTGAAACTTTAAAAAAAAAAATTGAATTATAAGTATATATTATCAAGCTAAGTAATGAGGTGGGTGAAGAAGACAAGTTATACAGTGGTTTTTGGTGACAAAACGCCAATAAAGACAAGATACTTTGACGGTTCTTGGTGAATAAACGTCACTAAAGACAAGTTATATATTTATAGGGATAGATATTTTATTTGGTTCGATAGGATTCCGATCAGACCCGATCGGTTCAGATTTTTGATGAAAAAAATCAAGTTCGGATCGGATCAGGGTTAGGTATAGGATGTAAAATATTTGACCCATCCCGAAACTAAATATATAATTTTTTCATAAATTTTTTAAGAATGTTTATAATAATAATCCTCTATCTATATATATTATAATTAGTTCCTTAAAATTATTATTTTTATTTATAATTTAGTCCTTAAAATTTTAATTTTTATAATTAAATCCTATTTTTTTATAATTTAGTCCCTAATATTATTTTTCATATAGATCAGGTCGAATCGGGTTTATGGTATTTATTTTCGGGTCGGGTCGGATTAAATTTTTTTAAAAAAAAATTCAGGTCGAGTTTAGAAAATTTCTGTTCAGATCGGATTCAAGTGGATCGAAAATTTGACCCGACCTGTATCCATCTCTAGTTATTTAGTTGTATTTTCCGGAAGAAAAGTTGCCAGAGACAAGGTGTTTCGCGGCATTTGGAGGAACAAATGTTGCTATAGATTTTGATTTTTTGCGTGCGACGTTTGATTTAACGATTCTTTTATTAACTCTGAGAGGGTTTTTATTGTAGCTCAAAATATAACTATAGAGTTAAAAAATACCACTAAAGACCTATTTTACTTTACCAATAAATAATATTAAAAATCAATACTTATATAAATAACCCATTTAACAAGACATTCAAGCTGCTAGATTATTTCATAACAACCTTTAAAAAATCAAATGGATCAGATTTCAAAAGGTGACCAATGATAAATTTTTAAACTTTAAGAACTAAATAATACATTTGAAAAAAATTGAGAACTACTCAATACTTTCATTTTATTTACTACCAATGTAATTCTCTATGTCTCTCATAATTTAAAATGTTAAACATACTTTATATTTATAAACTCAAATATTTTAAAAAAAAAAACTTATTCAATAAGATCTCTTACGTATTATAGATATTTACTTATTAAAGTAAACCCTAATTCTCCACTAGAATTACAACAAAACCTAACTTAATTATCAATTATAATTTAGTCAAAATATAACAAATCTTCCCGTTAACAAAAATTTCATCTGAGCATTTGTTTTCAAATCTTCGATAACTTTAATTTTTGTATAAACAAAATTTAATCTATCTCTATAAACGAGAGAAATAAACAATCCGCTATCAACATAAAGAACATAAATAATACAAATAAATAATATCTTATTTATCCCAAAACTCGATATACGTATCCCAAAATCTGGTGAAAAACCAAAACACTCTTTCCATCATCCTATAATACCCATCTATACAACTTAAACACAATAGTTATAAAGATCTTAAAGTAATTCTATCTCTCACAATTCAAAAGGTTAAATATAGTTTATATTTATAGACTCAAATATTTAATGACATGAAAACCTTATTAAATATGATCTTTTACCTAATATAAATATTTACTTATTACAACAAATTCTGATAACCAATAATTAATTAAAATTTGAATCAAAATAAGAGGAGAACCATTTCAAAACAAATTAAAAAAAAAAAAAGCTACTTTAACATAACAATCATAATTATAGGGTTTGGAGAACCATTTTATCAAAACTAAAACAAATGGGTTTTACAATCATCTCTTGTCTGAAACATTTTTAAATGGGTACCATGGCCAACAAGCAACGAAGACAGCGTAATATACTATATTGTTTTGACTCCAGACTTACAATTAACCATAAAAACGACCTGTTTGAATTTTTCTTATTGTCCTAATATAATATTCTTCGCATCATATTTATTTAACCATTAATTTCTTTTTAACGTTTCTGTTTGTACTCACATAGTCACATTCATGAAAGTTTATCCGGGTTAGAGCGACAACCCAGGGTTCACCCTTATTTGAGATTTAGATTTATAATTATAAGTATTAAATTTTTTATTAAATATATTTAATTTTAATTTTAGTTTAAATTTTTAATATTTTTATTAGAATTTATTTTTTTTAATTTTTTTATTATGATTTGATATTAATATTTTTTAATACTTATTATTATATGGGTTTAATTTTTAGTACTTGTTATTATGATTTTTATTTGTTTAATATTTGTATTAGGTCTACTCTTAAAATTTATTTTTTTTATATTTATTATTATTATTATAACTCTCAAATCCTAATTTTTTGCAGTACTTGTTGTTGGTGTAAATCGTCTACCTCTTTCCTATGCCTCCACTTCAAATTAGAGGTTTAGGGTTTAGGGTTTAAAGTTCTAGGTTAGGGGTTTTGGAAATTAGGGGTAGAGTGTATTTTTTTAGGGTTTAGGATTTATGATATAGAAAATAAAGGTTAAGGTTTAAAATTTAATTTTTTAGAAAATTTTCAAAGAGGCATGAAAGGTTAAAGTAGCTATTTTAAACCCTAAACATAAACCCTAAATCGTAAACCTAACCTAAACCCTAATCTTAAACCCTAAACAAAAACACCAAACACTAAACATAAAGCCTAAACTCTAAACCCTAACCCTTAACCTTAAACCCTAACCCTAAACACTAAAGATAAACCCTAAAATATAAACCCTAAACTCTAACCCCTAACTCTAAACTCTAAACCCTAAATCTATAAAAAAGAAAAAAACAGTTGATAAATTTTTAAAAACAAAGAGAAAGATGGCATAAAAAATCTTTGGTAATAATTTTTTCCTTTTCTAAATCAAAGGCATTAATGTGAATAATTTGGATGATACTTATGTATGAATATAATATGAAAAAGTATATAATGTATCTTAATTTAATTGGTTGTGGACCATATTCTAAATGGTAGAACGAGTTCGTACAATAATTTCTCTTGTCCTAGGGTTACTAAAAATTCAGTATCGGCTCTGGTTATAAAGCAAATATAATTTCGGTATGTGGCTTTTAACTCTACCACCAGATGGATCTCCTTCAACTCTTCTTTTTCATACTCTTGTCCTCGGTTTTACTCTCGGTTCAACCATCGACAAGTGCCGGAATTTGCCCGGAATATTGTGCGGGCCAATTGGTTCGCTTCCCTTTCCGTCTTAGCACCCAACTCGATCGTTGCGGCTACCCCGGCTTCAATCTATCATGCAAGAATCAAACCAACGCAATGCTCACCCTTCCATTTGCCGGCGAGTTCGTAGTCCGAGACATCGATTACTTGTACCAAAGAATATGGATCAATGACCCTGGTGATTGTACCCCGGCACGACTTGTCCACGGTCTTAACCTCTCTGGTACTCCCTTTGAGCCTCAATACCCTGAAAGCTATGTGTTTCTAAATTGCTCGAATGCTGCAATACCGAAACAAATCCCCGAAGTAAGGTATATTTCTTGTCTTAGCGGGGAAACATTCTCCGTCGTGGCAATTCCGGTGGACCCTCTTGATATGTACAGGACCTTATTGTGGTCTTGTGAGAAGATAGCTAAGGCTTTAGTTCCGGATTGGGATCCCATCTATGGTATGGGATTGACATGGAATGAACCCAACTGCATGGATTGTGAACTCGACGGGGGCACTTGCATGTTCAAGAGCGATACGGGTCTGGATATCCGATGCTCTGGTGGTTTTAACTCCGGTATGTTCCGTTTCCGGTAGTACTTAATTGGCGCACGCCCGCTGTAAAATAGTTCTAGGATATAGGAGTAAAAAGGCATTCTACGTTGTATTATTTTATTGAATTATTTTGAATTAAGACTAAATTAATAGAATATATAAATTTTGTGATTAAAATTTATTTTTACAGGTATCCCTAGGAGTGCTAAAGTGGGTTTAATTTTAGGAGCGGGAATACCCCTTTTATGCATCCTAGTGCTTGTATGTCATCTCCGAAGGAAGGCCAACAATATTTACAATCACCATCAACACCATAACTCCGGAATCTCTATTCCGGCGGTCAGATCAGGTCGATCATCTGCAGGTGATGCCAAAGGACTCGACGGACCAAATATCGAGGCATACCCGATAACCGTGGTCGATGAAAACCGGCAATTACCGAGGCCCGGTGATAACACTTGCTCCATATGTCTGTGTGAGTACCAAGCAACTGAGAAATTAATGACCATTCCAGATTGCAAGCATTATTTTCATGCCGTTTGTCTTGATGAATGGTTGAAACGAAATTCTGCATGTCCACTATGTCGTAACACCCCACGTCTATCTGCTGCCACTGTTTCATCATGATATATGTATTAGGTTGTTTCATGTGGAATGTGGAAGGAAAACTAGTTTGTCAATGGGACATGTTCTGTTATTGGATTACATAGAATTTGTTGTCCCTATGGTATGTCGGGACTAGGTAAGGGAAGTTTTATGTTTACAATCCATTAAGATTTTTTTTTTAATTTTAGAGTAGGCCTATATTTAGGAATAGCAACGAGATCGGGTGAGTCGGTTTTTAAAATTAAAATTTTAAAATTCAGACTTGATCTTAACTTATCTTCAATTTCATATATTTTTATGAACGTATATAATAAAAGCATAATTCGGCCATAAAATTTTATCAAAAAAATTAATAAATCTGACATGCTCTAAAAATTGATAAAATTATTAAATATAATATATAATTATAAATAAATCGAATCAGATTAAAAAAAATTCATCCTAAATCTAAATTCGTTCCGACCTGAATTCAAACATTAAAAAATATTTAGTTGGGTCGAGATGGGACATGCCAAATAACTTTTCCATCCCTATTTACATAGTTCCCCTTTGCAGTAAAATAGCTTTTAAAATATTTTTTTTATCATATTATTACCAATAATATTTTTTAAGTAATAATAAGTCGTAGTTTAAAAAATTTACCCAAAAAAATCAATAAAAAACATATTGAATGAGACATAAGAAGTAGGATGTAAAAACAATTACTCGGATGGGTTTCAGGTCGGGTAAAATCTGATACAGGTCATTTCAGGTTGATTTGATGTTTTGACTCAATTCGGGTCGGGTGTGGGTCCATTTCAGATCGGGTCTTTTTCAGGTCGGGTCTATTTCAGGTTGGGTCTATTTCAGGTCGGATCTATTTCAGGTCGGGTTCATTTCAGGTCGGATTCAAACGGTTCAGGTTCAAATCAGATAATTGACAGATTCATTTCAGGTCGGGTAGATTTCAGGTCGGATTCATTTCGGTTCGGTTGCATTTCAGATATGGTTCATTTCAAGTCAGTTTTATTTTAGGTAGAATTAATTCGGGTTTTAAATTCATATTAATTAAAATTATTATGTTTGAGTTTGGTACAAATAAGTAATTAAGTAAATAACCAATAGACTTTGGGTTGAATGGTTGATCATTCATTTCGAATTAATTATTTAATATCTAATGTCTTTAACTAGCATGAATCTTATTAAAAATAAATATTACGCACTAGACTAAACAAAAATATCATCAAATAATTTTTATCTTAAAAATTGGGCTAAATTACAAAAATTAAAAATTAATAAGGAATAAACATTGGACCAAAAAGAATAAAATTTTAAATTAAAAAGGATAAACATTAATAAAATAAATATCATCTTATTAAAAACACTAAACTAAATTAGAAAAATAAATAGTAATTAATTTAAAATAAAAATAAAGTTGTAAGGACTAAATTGTAAAAATTATAAATTAAAAATAGTTAAATTCGCTGAAAATTTTAATTTTAATGTACTTTAATACATTATAATTTATACATATACAATATAGTTTAATACATTTCAAACATGAAAATATAAAATTTATAATACATATGGAATATATTCTATATGTATAATTTATATTATATATGATATGACTCTATATGTAGAAATATAAAATGTACATTGTATATGAAAATATAGAATATATATAGTATATAATATGTATATATATATAATATATAAGTAATATGTATATATATAATATATAAGTAATAAGTATGTATGTATATATATAATATATAAGTAATAAGTATGTATGTAAGTGTATGTTTATATACTATATAGTATACATTAATATATGTATACTTATTACTTTTATATATATATATATTAATGTATATTATATATATACTGTATATAATATAGTTTAATGTATATATAATATACTTATATATATTATACTTTATGTATTAATATATTATATGTAATATATAATATTCTTATATTATATATAGTATACTTTAATATGTAGGATGTAAATACAGCTATTCGGATGAGTTTCAGGTTGGGTAATGTCAGGTCGGGTAAAATCGGATACAAGTCATTTCAGGTTGATTTGATGTTTTGACTTGATTCGGGTCGGATGCGGGTCCATTTCAAGTCGTGTCCATTTCAGGTCGGATTCGTTTCAGGTCGTGTTCAAATAGTTCGGGTCCAAATCAGATAATTAACAATTTCATTTCAGGTCAGGTAGATTGCAGGCCGGGTCCATTTCAATTCGGTTGCATTTCAGTTTGGGTTCATTTCAGGTCGGGTTCATTTCAAGTCAGTTTTGTTTCAGGTCGAATTAATTTTGATTTTATATTCATAATAATTTAAATTATTAATTTTAATTTTGTATAAATACGTAAAAAAAACGAATAAATATTAAACTATAAAGTTAAAGATTAAATTTTAAAATTTTAAAAAATCATTAACTTGTAAGGACTCAATTACAAAAATTAAAAATTAGAAACATTAAAGTAAATTAGAAAAATCAGTAATAATCAATTCAAATAAATTAACTTATAAGTTATAAGGACTAAATTACAAAAATTATAAATTTATAATAATTAAAAATATTAAAAATCTAACTTTAATACATTATAAAATAATTATATTATAGTTTAATATATTTTAAAATTAAAAAAAATAATTTTTAGATAATATATAGAATTTATACTATAAATGGAATAATAATTATATAAAATTAATACTATATAAGAAATTTCTATTATATGTAAAAAATATACTATAAATGGACTAATACTATTTTTGGAAATAGAATAATATTATATATGAATTAATAATATATATATAATAATAATAATAATTTTGGAAGTAAAATAATATTATTTATGGCATAATACCATTTATGGACTAATATTATTTTTGTAAATGAAATAATATCATAAATGAATTAATACTATATATGGAAAATAAAATTATAATATATATTAAAATATGGTATACATAACACTATAGTCTATATATAATATATTAATAATTTAATAATTAATATAAGTATTTATATAATATATATATTGATAATTAGATCTCTAATAATTATATATGTATAATGTATGTATAATATATTTATAATGTATACAATTATTAATTATACATAGTATATAACTACATAACATAAGTATATTCTAACATTCATATATATATCAATGTATGTTATATGTATACATAGTGAATTAGTGATAGTAGTAGTATTATACATAGTACATTAATATATTAATATTATATATATATCAATATATCATATATATGTATGTTAATGTTATATGTATATATATATATAATAATTAGTAATATATTATGTATATTATATACTATGTATATATAACATATATATATATATGTATAATTGTATATAGTAATTAGTATATAGTACATGTATATATATGTATATATCATATATGTATGTTATATCAATATATAATTATGTATCATGTATGCTATAATCTATATGTATATGTATTTTATATATATATATATGTATGTTATATGTATATAGTTTAGTACATGTATTATATATATGTATGTTAATATGTCACATGTGTTAGTATGTATTAATACATTATATATGTATATTAATATATATGTATGTTATATGTATATGTATTATACATAATACATATATACATTACATATATCATACATGTATATTAATTTTTAATGTATAAAATATATATATATGTGATATTATATTATTATACATATATATAATATGTATTATATTTATACATATATTATATATACATATATACATATATGATATTATATATATATATTACATATATACATGTATTATGTATATTAATTTTTAATGTATATATATGTAATATGTATTATACATATATTATATATATAATATACATATATAACATATTATATATATATATAAATACGTATATGTTATATAACATATTAATATATGTATTTTAGCATATTATACATATATTATATATACATATCTAACATATTAATTATTATACATATTTAATATATATTATAAATATTATATTAATACTATATAAATACATATTATATAAATACTATGTTATATATACATACTATATATAATATATTAATATACATATATATAATAATAATAATAATAATAATAATAATAATAATAATAATAATAATAATAATAATAATATACATATATGTACGAACTCTCTAGCTCAAGTGGTTAAAGGAACGGTTGATCTTCCTAGAGGTCACGGGTTCGAGCACCAGCGATGCCAGCAGAGTGATTGAGCGATCAATGTCAAATGGCGGAAATTATATTCTAGAACAGATACTACTTGTAATCACTATTAGCTTGTTCAGAAAAAATAATATAAATATATACTAATATATTATATTATATATACATACTATATAATATACATAATAACAAAAATTCATTTTTTCCCGCCAATTTTAATCCCTTAAAATCAAAAAAGTTTTCCTTAAATTTAGATTTCATTCCCCCCACACGTGGCTATTTTTAATTTTAGATTTACTTCAAAAGTCAAATCAATTACTATTTTTTTTTAACTTGAAGTACTTAATAAAAATATACGTATACTTATTATTTATATATATATGTATATATACTAAATTTATATATTAATATATGTATATAATATACATTAATATATACTATGTATATAATATAATTTAATATATATGATATACTTATATATATTAAATTTTATGTATTAATGTATTATATGTAATATATAATATACTTTAATATATATTATATACTTAAATGTATACTAATATATGTATTTAATTTGTTTATAAGTTAATGTATGTATTTAATTTAAAATTATAATTTTTAATGAAATATTATTTTAAAATTATAATTAAAAATAAATAAAATAATAAATTAATTAATTTAATTAAATATATAATACTAAATTTAAATACTAATACTTAAATTAATTATCATGTTTAATTTTATATTTTAAGACTAATTATATTTATCAATATTCTAAATTCATCGAATTATAGATATACCTAATTATATGTCATGTAAATATTAAGTCTTGTTAATCTTAGTTCAACTCAATAACAAGTCGGTTTCAAAACAAGTCGGGTCATTTATCAGGTCGGGTTCAAAACAAGTCGGGTAAAATCAGGTCTCGAGTTGATTCAGTCGGGTAATATCGGTTATCTGTCAGGTCAGACTCGGGTCCGGGTTTGTTTTAATCGGATGCAGGTCGGGTTTCGGGTCCACAGTAACAGGTTGAAATCGGTTCGGGTCATTCTCGATCGGATACAGTTCGGGTTTGGTTACTACAGTAACAGGTCCAACTCGGGTTCGAGTCAACAACAGTCGGATATAGATCGGGTTCGGGTCATTACAGTAACAGGTCCAACTTGGGTTTGGGTCAACAACAGTCGGATACAGATCAGGTTCGGGTCATTATATCTCGAATCAAACCAAGTTCTGACTCGAACAGGTTTCAGTCGGGTTTTCAGGTCGGGTCAACTTTTTACATCCATATTAATATGTATAATATTATATATAGTATACTCGGGTTCGAGTTTGTTTCAGTCGGATGTAGGTCGGGTTTCAAGTCCATAGTAACAGGTTGAAATCGGGTTTGGATCAACAACAGTCGGATACAGATCGGATTCAAATCATTACATCTTCGGATCAAACCAAATTCTAACTCGAACAAGTTTCAATTGGGTTTTCAGGTCGACTCAGCTTTTTACCTCCTTAATAAGCAGTATATAAATTAGCAAGTCGCTTCATATATTAAACTTGGCTCACTGTTTTTAAAGGCAACAGAAACAAACGGAGAGTGAGTGATTTTATGGAACTGATATAAGGGTAGTGTTTGGATTTATTATGGAATATAAATTTAAAAATTAAAGTTATTAAAACTGAAATACTGAAGTGAATTGTATTTAATTTATAATTAGTTTTATTTATTTTGCTTAAAAAAGGAGTATAGTGTATTTTAAAATAGAGAAAATAAATTGAAACTACTAATTAATTATTTTTATGTACTTAAAATGGCATTAAAATTTTATCAATTGATAATCATGGATTTAGGTGAGATGACAGTAATTTCTCCTACCTTAATCAGTGATGAATTATTAGATTTTCACTGAGTACAAAATAATTAGGTGTGCTTAACGAGCTGAGCAACTTGTGAGTTGTTTAAATTTAACTCGATCAAAATTTGATAAACACTCGATTCAGGTTGACTTGACTCGAATTTGAACTCGACTCGATCAACACTCGGTAGATGCTGGATTTGGGTTGACTCGACTCGAATTTGAACTCGACTCGAAATCTTAATGTGTTGAATCAACTAAAGTTTATTTCGACTCGATAAGTTCGCAAGTAACTCGTTATTTTTTTAAAATATTTTTTAGTAATTATTTTAATTATTTGAAAAACAAATCTAAATAATCATTATTAATTTTTAGGTTATTACTTTAATTTTAACATGTTAGTTTAGTGTATTTATAGGTTTTTAGTTTGAAATTTAGACTTTGAAAGTGTTTTATACACTCTTTTAATATATATTTTTAAAATTGTTAATTTATATTAATATTAATCATATACGATATTATTAATTTTATTTTTAATTAAAAAATAAAGTAAATTTTTTAGTGAGCTAGACGAGCAACGAGTCGAGTTAAGCAATAAAATATTTTAACGAGCACAAGTTGAACACAAATTTTACAAGTTTAACGAGCAACGAATTAATTCGAACAATAAATTTTTCTTAATGAAAATGAGTCGACATTACTCAACTCACGATCGACTCGCTCGATAAACACCCTAAAAACAACTTTAGAACTTATAATCAGTGTCGATGTCTAATAAAAACGAATTGAATGCGGAGAATTAATTATTGGCTACGCTTCAATAGATACGGAAAACAAAAACAATTATCAATATAAAAATCATAAAATAAATATCATGAAAATTTTTAAAAAGTCAAAATCTAAAATTAATATGAAAAAAAATATATGAATTATAATTTTTCCCAGAACTTGTAATTTTTTTTTCAGCTGATAATGAATGTACATAAGCCTAATTTAAAGTTAAAAAAAAGGCATAACCTAAAATATTATATATTTCCGATAATATTTTTAACTTCAAATTTTATAACAAATTTTAAAATTTAATTTATGATATTGATAAATTTAAAATTTTATTGTGAAAATATAAAACTTAAAATATTATAAAAATATATAATATTTTAATTACACAATACTATTTTATATTTTTAAATTATATTCTTTAATCTTAAATTAAAGCATTGCACCCTAAAATCACTCGCGCCTAACGCTCTAATAATTATAGTATTACATGCACAGGCCTGCAACTACAGTTGACATCAAGAAGGATTGATATTATTCCCCCTTTGTTCTTTTCGTGAATTAATTCGTAAATAAGTATTCAAATTATATAATTTTTAAGATAGATATTTTTTTAAATAATTGATTAAAGTTTTATTTCGTTAATATTTTAAGATAATACTGTTAAAAAATTAATCACCCAATAATAGATTGATATGTGATTTTTGTTTATATTTTAAAAATAAATAAAATTAAAATTAATTAATTTAAAAAATATTTTAAAATTTTCAAAAATAAAAAAATAATCCCAAATCTTTAAAAAATTCAAACCTTAAATCTAAAATTGGTGTCACTACCTTCGTTAATAGCATTGTTAGACCTCATCGTTGCCATTGCCTTAGGCTACCGATGATTTTTTTTCAACCACCCAACGTTAATAATCAGTAGGAGTGATTTTAATATGAGGTCAAACAAAAAACACGTAAGGTTTTAGTCGTTTAATATTAAATTGTAATGGCTCTCGTCGGTTATCGACGATGGGTGATTAAGAAAAACGAATGATGGCCTCAAGCGACGACAAGATTTAGTGAGATTATCGATGAAATTAATTGTGTCAATTTTAGATTTTAGAGGATTGAGACTTTTTTAGAAAATTTAAGATCTTTTATATTTTTTAAAAATAATTTTTTTAGTTTATTTATTAAAAAATAGACTATGATTGATAGAGGAATTTTTTAATGACGTTGTCTTAAAACACTAATAAAATAAAACTTTAGGTATCTATTTTAATTAAAAAATACCATTAGGCACTTATCTCGGAAAAAGTGTATAGTTTAGATACCTATTTTTGAATTCAGTAATTTTTTTAACAGTGTTACCTTAAAACATTAATGGAATAAAACTTTAGACACCTATTTTAGTCAAAAGAAATATTAGGCATATATTTCAGGAAAAAAATGTATAATTTAAACACCTATTTCAGAAGAAAAAAATAGTTTAAACCCCTATTTATGAATTAAGTATTCTTCTTTTTAACTCATAAAAACATAAAATCGAATATATTTAAGCGTTTAATATCATTTCATATATCGGTTGGGGGGAGATCTAAGTAGTATGAGTATTTTACATCAAATGTTAAAAAAATTATTATTGATTTATAAGATAGAGATATTAGATTAATTTTTGAAATTTATAAGCATACATATATATAGATGCCCCAACTATATCTTTTTTATAGTAAGATGTCTAAATTATTTTTCGGGTCAAATATGTATCAGATATTTTATTTTATAATCTATTTAAAGTTTTAGTTATGACGAACGTTAATATTTTTCTTTTTCAATAAAAAACAAATGCATGACGTTTATTTTTTTAAACTAAACTCAAAATTAAAAGAATAAAATTAATTAACATTAACGACTAGGTAAAACTTTAGTTCAGACGTTTAGGGATGTTACTTCAATGTTGGGAGTAGTAGTATGGGAATTTTAAGGATCCTACAACCATGAAAAAGAAAATATGTTACAGAGCATCCTTTAATAACAGAAAAAAAAAAAAGATTCCCTAATATAAACTAGATTTTGATGAAGAAAAGCAGGAAGAAAGAAGATAGAATAGTATGGGTTAAAGGAACTGAACTCTGATAATAATATTGAGTAAATGTTAATTTTTTTTTTAATTTTGGGTTTAATTTAAAAAAAATAAGTGTCACGTGTTAGATTCTTATTGAAAAATAAAAAAAAATTAGTGTTTCTTATGGTTAAAACTTTCAATGGGTTACAAAATAAAATATTAGATAATTTTTTTATCCCGAAAAAAATTTGGGCACCTAACTGAAAAAAAGGTATAGTTTGAGTACCTATTTGATGGTTAAGCCTTATATTAAATTTAATAAATTCACTAATTGATTGATTAAAAATGCTTATGTTGTCATATCTTATATAAGTTTAAATCTCGATATTTATCTTGAGAATATAAATATATCTTACGTGTAACGACCCGGATTTTAGATCCGAGTGTCGGTTTAACCCGTAGAGTTAAGCTTCAGTTTTGGGCCCCGAGTTTGGGTAGTTTGGGTCTTGTGGGCCTTAGGTTGTTGGGTTTTAAGTTGGGCTTGGTTAGGAAGGACATTTTAGTAAATGTCTAAATGGAATGAATGAGAGAGGATGAGGGGGTTTATTTCTCCTGCAGAGATGATATCACCTCTTTCTCCCTTTTTCTTCCCATCTTCGTCTTCTTTGGTTGCAAGAAAACTTGGTTAAAGGTAAGATATTTAAGAGTTATGTTTGGAATCTCGTTTTTATGATAGAGAAGATGTTGAAGGGCTGGTTGTAATCTATAAAACAAGGTAAGTAAGTGTTTGGTTGGTGGAGAAAAGGGTTTAAGTGGGGGTTTAGGGTGCAATCCGGGTTTGAGTTTTGAGGGCTTGTAATTTGAGTTTTTCCTAGTGTTTTAGGATCAAGAAACATCCCAAGACGTTGTTAATCTGTTCATCTTTCTCTTGTAGAGAAAGAAGGTTGTGAGCCATCAACAAGCTTTAGAAGAGGAAAAGCTTGAAGTGGTGTGAAGCTCGGGTTTGTTGTTGTTTAGCTCAAGGTTGGTACTCCCAACTCTTCCTTTATTCATTCATATCATGGTAGAATGCATGACATATAGGAAATCATGTATGAATGCTTGATGTGCATGTAAGGGGTCTTTAATGGTGAAATTCATATTTGTGGGGTTAATGACTGGAAATTGATGTTAAAATACTCTAAATAACTATAATAGCAGGTGGAAATGCTTTAGGATCATTTAGAAGTAATTTGGGAATAAACCTTAGAAATTATCAAGTGAAACCTGCAGCGTGCAGGGGGTATCGATACACGGCCACTGGTATCGTTACCCCTGAGGGAAAAATAGGTTAGTGAAGAGGGGGTATCGATACAGGTATCGATACCAGACCCTCTAGTGGCATATTCGATTCGATACCAGTATCGAAGCGGATATTCCCCTTTTCATTGACTTTGAAAATGGTCAAAGGATATCGATACCAGCATTGATACCCGTGTTTCGATGCCTTCTTTGGGTAGGTATCGAAGTAGGGTGGTTCGATACCCCATATAAGGGTATCGATACCCCTGCGAGAACTCGACAAGTTTGGTATTGTTTGAGGTTCGATAAGAGAATTAAGAGTCCTAATGAATCATATAAATGATGAAATGAATTGTTAACACAAGTTTGATGATATTAAACCCCGAACGACTAAATTATGTTAAGTCTTGATATGTTTTGATGTGAAGATCCTAGGTGGATCATTTGTGTGTATCGAGTCCTTGTTTGATGGAAATTCGGATATCCAAAAGTGTTGCAAAACGTCGAAGGCCATCTGATGTAACGTTCCGGGTGATGATTTGAAGACCATCCCAAATGTAGGATCCCGATGTTGTGTGGACGCGGGCCTCATTCGATGATACTCGATGTGACATTCCGAGTATGGGATTTGGAGGATCTCGATGTGTGGATGCGGGCCTCAAATCCCGGATGTAGGATCCCGATATTGTGTGGACGCGGGCCTCATCCTTAAGTATGAGATTTCGATGTTGTGTGGACGCGGGCCCTGCTCGTATTGTAGGATCCCAATGCTGTGTGGACGCGGGCCTCACTACCTTGTGTTGTTGTTTTAACATGTATATGCTATATGCGTCATTATACATAGTTTATGCCATGTGGTAGGCAAGCATGCTAGATCATCATATCATGCACGATATTTTATATGTTCTGCTTTACTGCTTATGATATGCATGACGTTGGCCGAGTTCGGCGTACCCATTGAGCTTTCGTAGCGCAACGTTCGAAATGTGTTTTTGTGTGTAGGTTAGGTAAGTTGATTCGTGGAGCACATCAAGGTTTGAATTTCAGCATCGACCATGTTGTTAGAGTACATTTATTAGATTTAGTGGGTTAATACTCGTCAAACCCTATGTAATGTAACTCTGTTATTATTTATTGATTCGAATGTTTTTAAACGGTTTGTAATATTTTGGAGCTCCGACTACTTATTATTATTTTGGGCTTATGTTTTAACTTAATGGATTTTATGAATCATATTTTGGACTTGAGTTGGTTTTTACTTGTGGGCTTTCGAAAGAAATTTTGAAATACAGGTTTTGGGCCGGAGGCCCAATGTGACATCCGGGTCGGGCTGTTACATTACGCTTTATAAATAAAAATTAAATCATTTTAGTTTTTTTTCTATCTAAACTCCATAAAATTTAGCAGTTAGCATTGTTAGTATTAGTGGGGTTTTGGAGAGACACAATAAGAACGATCGCACAGGAGACCAAAAATTAAACAAATAAATTAAATTAAATATTTATAAAATAACATAAATATATATAATTATGTGTATATATATAATAATTATCTAAAACTTAAAACATAAAAAAGAATAAAACTTTTTAATCATTAGATTTTTAACCAAATACACACTCTTAAACGGAAGGATGCAAGAAGTCTTGTTTCTCGATTAACATTAAAACAAGATTTTACGGACTACGGTGAGGGCCTTGGATGGGGTTTTCCTCTCACGACAGAATCAAATGGGCACCCAAACGGGTCATTTAGATGAGCCGCCCATGTCCACTTGGTTTTAACCTGAATTTGTCGAGTAGGTCTCTAATTTGAGCTTGGACTTCTGATTATAGTCAATTTAATGTAATGAAGCTTTAATTTGGTATGGATACTTTTTAAGAAGTTTTAGGGTTTAAAATTGTTAAAAAAAAAAAAACATAAAGTTTTAAATTGTAGGCGGCTCTAATTGTCTCATCACATTGCGAATAAATTTCGATTTGAAATTTTATAAATTAGATTTGATTCGAATTTTTTTAAAATAAAGTTTGAGTTATAAAATGAAAATTTAAATAACTCAAAAATTTTAATTATTAAAAGATTTATTTTTAAGTTCGAGACAAATCTCTTTATTTTTTTTATAATATATATTAATATATAAAAAATATAAAGAAATATTACAACATATGAAAAAAATATAAAGAAATATGTATATATATGTATATCTTCTATGATTAAAGAAAGTCGTTTAAATTGGAATCATATCGTATTATGACATGATAAATAATTACAATTAATTTTTATAAGAACTCGAAAATTATAGTTGAATTGAATAAAAAATTTCAAATAAAGTTTGAGTTATAAAATATAACTCATAATGTCGAATAACTTAAAAAGAATATTTGAATCAAATCGATCAAATACAAACTCCTACTCATAAATATGTCAATTACTTTAGGTCGAATTTGAGATATTATATGATATTTTTTATTTTTCATTTTTTTGTTGATGTTTGTGCTAACTATTTTATCCTTCCGTGTAAAAAAATAAAAAATATATTTTAAAAATGAAAAATATAAAAAAGAAATACAAATACATATACTTAAATTACTAAAAATAAAATATTTGAACAAAAATAAAATAATTATATCAACTTAAAAAAATATTTTTTTATTTACAAATATAGTTTTATTGATAAAAAATTATTACAATAATATATTCTAAATTTAAAATTGAGGATAAAAACCAACGAGACATAAAAATATTCTATACTATAAAATTATTCAAAAACTATTTAAAAAATAATTCAAAAATATCAATCAATGAATTATTTATTATTATTATTATTATTTATTTATTTATTTATTATTATTATTATTATTATTATTATTATTATTGTGGTTGCTTTGCTATTTGCGTATCTCACGTTAGTTGACCTTCAAAGTTCCGTGACCGCTTCAACCACCTCATCTTCAACGCTCTAAAGATGTGAATAGGGGTGAAAATGAGCTAAGCTCAGCCCGAGTCAGGTTAGGTTCGGTTCGATTCAAAAATAATATTATTGAGTTTAGTTCAGGTTAAAAGCTCATCAGGCTCTGTTCGGTTCGAAATGAACAATTTTTTATATTATTCTGTTTTATTATTTATTTATTTATAGTTTATTTTTTATTTTTTATTTGTAGTTTTGTAAATTTGTTTTAGTTGATAATAATTAATTTATTTTATTTAATTTATTTTTAGTAGATTTACTCTCGATTATTTTATTATTTTTCTTTGTTAAACAAATTATTTTTAATGTTTATATAATTATTCCGAGCCTATTAACGAGTTTTTCGAGTCGAACTTAGTTAAGTTTGGTTTGGTTCATTTAAATCTCGAGTCGAATCCGAACTCGAATCGAGCTCACTTGAAACAAGCTTTCACCAAACCGAACTTGAGTAGCTCGCGAGCAGGACAAGCTAATTATCACCCTCGCATGTGAAGGTCAAAGAATCACGATGACCACGTCTGCAGCATAAACCATCGGTTGTAAGAAAAATGGATATGCTCTGATTTTTTTTAAATATTTTTAATGTGATTATGATAATAATTATTTATATTTTTAAATTTTATAATAATGTATCTATAGTGCTCAATAAATTTATTTATATTAAGATATTTTAAGATAAATATATTTTTTTTATTAAAATTACTACTTAGATTTGTTATCGTTTATTAACATTTTATTATTTTTTAGAAGATAGTATTTATTTTAACCATTTAATAACGAATATATATTAAGGGACAAACTTATAATTTCATATACAGGGTGTAAACTATAAAAAAAAATTATATTAAAAATATAAAAATATAAAATTACAAAAATTTAAAAGATACAAAATTAAATGATCAATAAAAGATATATAAAATATAAAGATACTTAAAAATTTTAGGGGGTGCGATCTTTTTAAAATTTGTATATTTATCTTTAATTTTTAAAAAATTTATGAGTTAATCATTATTTTTTTAATATACTTAACCATTGAGGAACTTTGTTTTATCCAAATTAAAAGCTTCCTTTTCTTTCCTTACAAACGGACGTCAGCCAGAGCCAGTGTCAACTTCTGGAATATAACCCAGTCATGTGGATTGATTCTTTCTGTTTAATTTAATGTAAATTAAATTTATTATATTCGAAATTTGATAAATTATTTTACTAAATTTAAAATTATTTATGGAAAACCACAAAAATGTTCTATAAAGAATTGGTCAAATTAAGGTTATAGGTATCTTTATTTTGTTAATTTTTTTTTAAAAAAAATTGAAGTTTTAAACTGATTTTAAATAAGGGTTTAACTAAAAGTTTTAATAAATAATTTTGAGATGTTTTTTAAGAAATTAAAAAAAAATGATTTGGGATTCAATTAAAAATATTGAAAAATTCAAAACTTAATATGATTTTTTTTTAAAATTTTGTGGGAACCAAGTTAAACATGTTATATTTATATATTTTTATTATATTTTTATTAATTTTATATTAAATTATATTTAATTAAGTTTTTATTTTAAAATATCAATCAAAGTTAAGGTGGTTAAAAAACCCGAACCAATCTGTTACTATCCTTAAATAAATACTCCATTTGTCTCATTTAAGAAGTTCAATATTGATTTTTTAAAGTTAAAATTTTAAAACTTTAACCATAGTTATTTTAAATATTTTATTTTATTAAATTTTATAAAATATATAAAGGTTTCTAAATTATATTTTTATCAATAATAAATTTAAAGTTATAATAAATTAAAATTAAAAAAATTAAAAAAAAATAATATTAAATAAATAAAGTGGGACAATGAGAATAATAAATTATAAAATAAATTTTAATTTTTAAATTTCAGACCAGTAAACGTACGAAAACGAGAATTAGAGCCATTGAATATGTCAAAAGTACTTTGAAAAGTATTCCCATCGGCCATCGCTTGTACGTTTTCCTTCTTTTTCTGAGCATACGTCATACTTGTACGTTTTCATTTTTGTAATTAGTTCGAAAAAATCGAATAATTTGATTTAATTTAAAAAAATCGAATAATTTGATTTGATTCAAAAAAAATAAAGTTTGAATTGTAAAATGAAAATTCGAATAACTCAAAATTGATAGTAATTACAATATTATTTTTTAAGTTTGAGATGAATCTCTCAATTTTTTATGATATATATACATTGATATATAAAAATATAAAGAAATATTGCTACATATAAAAAAAAATATATATATATGCATATCTTATATGATTAGATAAAGTTGTTTAAATTGGAATCAAATCATACTATAGCTTGATAAATAATTATAATTAAATATTTATAGTAACTAGAAAAATCGACTTGATTCGACTCAACTCGAATCGAACCGAAAAAATTTTAAATGAAGTTTGAGTTATAAAATATGACTCATCAACTTAAATAACTCAAAAATTTTTGACTCAACTCGACTCCGAGTACTCACTCCTAATTTACATTGTCTTTAGAAAGTGTGTTGAAAAAATATTTTTTAAAATGATTTTAAATATACTTAAAATTATTTGATTTAAAGTAGGAGTATAATTTTTTATAAAAAAATAAATGATAATTAACCTCTGATCAAATCAGAATATATGAGCTTAACCATTAACTCACACATAATTTAAGGATTATTGATTTATTTTATTATTTTATTTATGGCTTTTCAATGAATTGGCTTAAATTATATATTATAATAATTTATATAAAAATAAAAAAGGAGAATTATTATTTTTCAATGGAAAATAATTTAATTTTGGATCAACGTATAGAGAATTTTTTGGTATACTTGTTTTTAAAAATAAAACGAGAAATCTTTATTTTTTCGAAAAAAAAAATATTATTAAAAAATTTAGATTCAAACAGTTTATTTAATTTTTTATTTTATTAAATAATAAAAAAATTATATATAATTAAAAATAAGCTTACGTGTTCCAATGACCTTGAGGACCACTATTATAACTACCCGCAAAGAAACAAGAAGAAAACAACTCAACGAAAGGTAAATTAAATTTCTTACAAAAATGAAATAAAAGTTTTTATTTTAAATTATTGATATTTAATTTATTAATTAATTAATTCAGATCGAATGTTATAAAGATTTATTATACAATGATATTTTTAATCTAATTTAATTTATTATTGATATTAAGATTCAAATCTCTAATCTTACTTAAAAGATCTAATATCTTATCTTATTAGACTAATTGATTATATTTTATATATTTTGAATTTTACAATAAAATATAATTAATTTTATTTAATAAAAATAAACTTAAATATAAATAAATTCCTGTGGCCAACCTCCCTGACAGCAAATCCCTTGTGGTCCATCTTTCCCTTTGAATTTGGTTCTATTCGACTCTTCCAAATTCTCTCCCCGACAAAAGCAATAATAAAAATAAATATATGTATAATATATAATATAAATAAAATATTTTAACAAAATAGTATATAAATAATAATATATTTATATATTTTATTATTTAATTTAAATTGTTTTTAAATTAAAAAATTTAGACACTACTCATTAAGTGTTTTAAAATGGAATAAAACAAATTTTTACTATTTAAATAAAAATAATATTGAATATTTTTTATTTAATTTTTTTAGTGATGTGTATGGTTTATGTATTTTATTATGCAATAATTTAGATTATGCAAAAAATTGCCTAACATATTAAAACAAAAAAATATTATTAGACAAATAAAAAAGAATAACTTACATGAATAAAATTATAAAACACGTTATTTTAAGAGTATTTTAGTTTAACGTAATGAGAATTATATAATACTAAATATTAAAGGGAGGATGATATTCTTATCATTTGAAAAAAAATTAATTATTATAAAGAACGTAGTACTTTCTCCGTCCCACTTTATATATTTAATATTGACTTTATTTGGTGAATTTCTTTTTTAATTTTGACTCATTATAACTTTAAATCTATTATTATTAAAAATATAAAAAAATATTTTAGAAACCTTTAATTAAGTTGTTTAAAATACATATTTAATAAATTAAAATATTTAAAATAACTATGGTCAAAATTTTAAAATTTTAACTTTAAAAAACAATACTGGACTTCTTAAATGGGACAGTAAGAGTAATATTTTTTTAAAGAAAATTCTCTTAAACCAAACATGGATATACGATTTCGAAAAAAAATATCCCCTTAGTAATGATAATTTTTCATTAGATAAATGTCCCCAAAGTCCTCTATGAGATTTTGGGGACTCGGGGCAAACTGAAAAATTTAAGCTTTTAATAATAGGTATAAAAAAATTAATAGTAAGCTCTTAAAAACATATAATGAAAAAAAAATAAATTTTAATAGTAATCCTCTACTGATAAATATTAAAAAATTAATTTTTTAAAATAAATTCTAATATTAAATATAAAAAAAATTAAGCTTTTAATAATAAATACTAAAAAAATTAAACTCATAAAATATAATAAAATTTAAGAATAGACTCCTAATAAAAATAATTAAAAATAAATTTAAGAGTAGATAGCTAATAATAAATATTTTAAAAAACAAACATAATAATAAGTGATAGAAAATACTCTTTGATAACAAATAATAAAAAAATACCGAAAATGGTAAATTAAACAAATCATTAATAATAAATGTTAGAAAAATTAAACTATATATATAAACTTAATTATGGCCCTAATACCCATTAATTAGAGATGGTGAGCCACATTAATAAATAAAAAATCTAAGCATTATATTAAGATGAGTAGAGGTTTTGAACATACGAGTCACGTAGGATCAGGATCCTTGAGATAAAGAAGCCCCCAAAATTAAATTAAATATTTATAAAAAATTATATATATAATTATGCGTATATAGAAAAAACTTTGATGCACAGGACATATAAACTTTAATTTATACGTGCTTTTTAGTTTTAGGGTTAAAGTTTAGTGTTTTAAATTGTATAATTTAGAATTTAAGGTTATTATTTAAAATATAAAATTTAGAGTTTAGTGTTAAGAATTTAAGTTTTATAGTGCAAATAGCCAAATACGCATGTTTTTGTAATTTTTTACTTAATCTATAAATATTTTTTCCTGTTTATATATAATGATTATCTAAACCATAAAACATGCAAAAATAATAATATTTTTTAAGTAAAAATATTTAATTTATAAGTCATTTTTATTGGTATAAAAAGATAATATAATAATATTTTTTATTAAAGTAATTTTTAAATAAAAACTCAAAATCTATTAATAATTATAAATTAAATACTTTATTTTAATAAATTACATAAAATCTCAAAAGATCTACCCTGATTAAAACTATTACCATTTATAATTTTAATTTTACGTCAATAATAAAAAATTAAATATGCTTTAATTTTATACATTTTTTATAGTAATTTTAGGTATTTTTATTATCAAATATATAATTATAAATAAATAAATAAATAATAGATTTTCACTTGCCCAAGACTTGGCTTCACAAAATATTACAGTACAAATACTTGTCCGAACTTAAAAGGAAGAATTTAATAAAAATAATTAAAAAAACAAAAGAGCGGTCTCACCGGTCCCTCCGAGCCACCTAATTACTAGGAAGGATGCCTTCCCCACATTTCACTCTGAGATCCCTCTCTCTATATATACACACAGATTTGTAAGATCTGAAAAGCTGTTTGATCGGAGCCTTCGATTCTGAACATCTTTCATAAAATGGCTGCGAAAAATTATTTAATAAAGGTAGAGGAAGGGAAAGCGGCAACCGACGGACAGCCGTCGGCCGGACCTGTTTATCGAAGTACTTTTGCGAAGGATGGATTCCCTGCTCCCATTCCTGGGATGGAAAGTTGCTGGGACATTTTCCGGTTAGTTTTTACCTTTTTTTCTCTCTCTCCGTGTATCTCCTTTTACTGTAAGCCTCTTGTTTGGCTGTTAAGAAAATAATGAAACTGCGAGAAGGTTTGACTTTCTTTTCTTTTTTCGATTTCAGAGGACTTTCGATTCAGTTGCTGGATTTTAGTTTTTACTTTTTTTTCTTTGAAGTTTAGTGAAATTTATGATTTGTTGGCTTATTTGTTTTGATTTCGCGCCGGAGTGGCGATGAGATCAAGTAACGTCGTTTTATGGATCGTATGAGGATTAGTTTACGATTGAAGCGCCTAATCTATGAAACTTTTGAATTTTAACGCTCACGCTGAGTAAGAATCAAGATATTTGTATTTCCATGCTTCTAGTTGAAAGATCGGCGGCTTTGATTCAATTCAGTGTAAAGTTGTAAAATATATTGTTTAAAAGTAGTAATTATCTGGATCTTGATGCTTATGTGATGGGGAGATCAAAAGTTTGCTTGTTTCTTGTGATTTAGCGTGGTCATGGATGCGGGCTGATTGTGAGCTTATTAACTAACTGTAAAACAATTCCTACTTTTTATGCTACGGAAAAAGAGTAATGTTTTATTTAAGGATATTGATTCCCATTTCATTTTCCCTTTGCAGTATGTCAGTTGAAAAATTTCCTAACAACCCTATGCTTGGTCGCCGGCAGATTGTGGATGGGAAAGTATGGTTGCTGCTGCAGATTTTTCTTTTCCTTTTGCGTTCTGTTCTATTGCTGCCTTTGACTTTTACTTCATGTCTAAATTCTTCTGCTTTTACTGCAGGCTGGAAAATACGTGTGGCAAACTTACAAAGAAGTTTATGACATTGTAATCAAAGTCGGGAATTCCATCCGTAGTTGCGGTGTTGAGGAAGTAATGCTCTAACTTTTTTGCTTTTTAATTGTAACTTATTGTCTAATTTTATGACAATAAAAAACAATTTCTGGGATCAATGCAATATCCTCACCACAATTGATGCTTATTTTAATATTTAAGCTTTTTATTCTTGGTTACAGGGAGGAAAATGTGGTATTTATGGTGCCAATTGTGCAGAGTGGATAATAAGCATGGAGGTATGAGCTTTTCGGCATGTTTTGTCTGATTTGCTGTGTAGACACCTCCAGTTTCTTAGATATCACTATAACTTATTTCTGTTTAGCATATGTCTTGCTACCAAAATGTTTACTAATGCTGCAACTTTGATACAGGCCTGCAATGCTCATGGACTCTATTGTGTTCCTTTGTATGACACTCTAGGTATTTGTTCTTGAGAACCAACAAAAGCATGCTTTCTAATCTTTCAAAATCATTACTTTTCAGTTTTCACAGACAATAATATTATGTGTATTATGGAGGCTTCTTCATTTTTGGATATATTTAAACCCTTTTAACTTATTTGTGCAATTCGACATGTCTGCTACTGTTTATGAATGTTTGATTTGATCCTATGTTATATATTTTTAGGGGCTGGTGCTGTGGAGTTTATCATATGCCATGCAGAAGTTTCTATTGCTTTTGTGGAGGAAAAGAAGATCAACGAGGTATGCATATTTATCCATATTTGAAATCCTAGTTTTTGTTATGGAAACACTTTGGAAAGATATTTCTAGATCTTTGCAAAAATAAGACATCCATCTAAAAAATAGATTGATTGTTTTTTATCATCAGCAATTGCTTCTATGCATGCTGCTCAGTTTTCCATAGTTGATTTTGATCTGAAAATCTGTAATTCAACAGATTTTTTTTGGTTTCTCATATAAGTTTTTCCCCCTTACAGCTGTTTAAAACATTTCCAGCCTCAACACAATACTTGAAAAGTAAGTCCTCTTATGTATTTATTGGGTAAACAACACAGTTGGTCATCTTATTTATTTATTAGGTAAACTATTGGTCATCTTTTCATTTATTTATTGGGTAAACTATTGGTCATCTTCTTATTTATTTATTGGGTAAACTACACAGTTGGTCATCCAACTATCAAAAACTTCCATTTTGGTCACCCAAATTCAAATTCTTGCAAAATGGTGATCAAGTTATATTCCGTTTTCATTCTGGTGACACATGTCACCATGTGATTGCTCTCATGGTTAGATGAAAATAAAAGAATGGCGTCAGATCTGGGATTCAAATCCAGATCTTCTGACAAAACATGTCATGCCTAACCCCTGCTCAACTTGAGCAATTTGTTTACCTGTTGACAAGGTTTATATTTAAGGTTGAAGCTGAAACAGAAAAGTTTTAGGTTAAGTTAAAGTTCAAATACTTAAAACACTACCAAATCTTGAAAAATATTAAGTAAAAAGATAACTAAATAAAATAAATAAATAATTTCTTGTATAGTTGGAAAAAAGAAATTACTTAAATATACTATTTTGTTTTATAGTTCTATGCTTCTTTTAATCAAGTTCATGTTAGTCAAGTAGATGTTGAGATTATTATAACCAATTTAAAAAAATTCAAGAAAAAAATCTAAATAGTTTTTGTTAAAAATGATTTTTTTATTGTTGGGTGACCAACCATGTAATTTACCATTATTTATTTTTGGTTTGGGTGTGGGGGTAAGGATTTCATTCGTTTGTGGCTTGTTACAAATAATTTATATGTGCACGTATGTTCACTATGCAGCCATTGTTAGCTTTGGAAAGGTAACACCTGAGCAGAAGGCAGAAGCTGAGAAGCATGAATTGGCAATATATTCTTGGGAGGATTTTTTGCATTTGGTAGGCTATTTACTTTGCTATGTTCCTCTTGAATTTATCACTAAAATATTTTATTTTGCTGAACTTGTGTTTATTATAGGACCACTATCCTGTTAGTTATGGATTCAGATAAAGGCGGTTAGCTGTAGAAAACATGTTTCTTACAGTGTTTATGTGTTCATTACTTTTCCATGCATGGACCTATGTCTTTCGTCCTTAGGCTCTGGGAGTAATGTGTTGTACATTACTGAATTGTAGACTAGAAAAATCAATGACCTGCTCACTTGAAAATTTTAGCATGTTAACTCTGTAAATATGATTAGTTGACATTTTCATGTATTCATTGTGATTTAGCATTCTCAAGCAATTGTTTTGTAGATTTTTGCAAAACCATATGTCATGCATTTTTTTGATAATTGTTTAATATTCTTATTTAATGTTTATTAGCCATTACTGGATCTGGACTTTAACTTATAGGTTACTGTTGATTCTGGTTAAGCTCTGATGCCTGTTTCTTGCAGGGAGAAAATAAAACATTTGATCTTCCGGTGAAGAAGAAAACTGATATATGCACAATAATGTATACTAGTGGAACAACCGGCGATCCAAAGGGAGTCTTGATTTCAAATGATAGCATCGTTACTCTCATAGCAGGGGTGAAACGCCTGCTAGAGAGTGTAAATGAACAGGTGATCTTTTCATTTGAATTTTTTGATTCGAAGACGAGCCATTTCAGCAGTCACTTTATTTGACCCATCTTATCTTTTTTCCCACTAAATTTTGACGTGGGTTTTCTCTTGCTTTCTCATTTTTTTGTTGTAAATTTACAGTTGACTATGAAGGATGTATATATTTCTTATCTTCCTCTTGCACATATCTTTGACCGTGTGATTGAGGAATTATTCATTCAACATGGTGCTTCAATAGGATTTTGGCGTGGGGTAAGCACGATTAGTCGGTACCATGTCAATAAGAATTTATTCAAATTAGCAGGTGCTTATCCCTTTCATCTTCAGGATGTGAAACTGTTGGTCGAAGATATTGGGGAGCTAAAGCCAACTGTCTTCTGTGCTGTTCCTCGTGTGTTAGATAGAATCTATTCAGGTAAACTATGTTATATTCTTTCGAATATTCTGATGAGATTGGTTTCTAGCATATTTCTTAGCACGTATAAAGTTATTCAAGGGGGTCTTTAGGACCTAGTTTAGGCAATGTCAATTTTGGGTTGTTTTTGAAGGTTACAGGAGGCAACTTGGAATACATACTAGCTGGAAAACTTAATTTATTTCTTTTAGTAGTTTTTTAAAGAAATGAAATAAACTGGACTCGTTCACATTTATATCAAACATAACTAATTTATAATCAGTTTTCTTTTGAAAGACTTCAATGCATTTTCAGCTGAGACCGTCATAACCTTTGTACATGATCAGGTTTACTGCAGAAGATTTCTGGGGGCGGCTTATTGAAAAAGAAGATATTTGATTTAGCATACACGTAGTAAGTTACTTTTGTACATTAAGTTTCTTATGTGAAGTGGTTCATTTTATCTGCTGACCGTCAATTAATATAGATTGAAAATGAAGATGTTTGATTTAGTATACTCACAGGAACAAAGGATATTAGTGCTTAGGGAAGACTAATTGGTTTACTCAGTCGGTTCAACTAAAAAAATTAAATAACTAATAAAATTAACTGATTAACCGACCGACATAGGTCTTTACCGACCTAATCGAATCAACATAACATATGTCAATTCAGTGTGTTAACCGAAATAACCAATAAAATTAACTGATTAACCGACCGACATAGGTCTTTACCAACCTAATCGAATCAACATAACATATGTCAATTCAGTTTGTTAACCGACTTTTACTGTTTTCCTGCCTCTTTTTCTACAATGCATTATTGCTTTTGGAAAACTTTGATTAAATGTTTGCTTAAAAGTTAAATGTTTGCTCAAATGCGCATAACAGCATTTCTATCGAGTATGACTGGAAATCTTAAGGAATATAACCATAGGAGACTTCAGGGATGGATGTAAAGTTTGGTTTGGGGTTGTTCCCCCCCCCCCCCCTCCAATTTTTTTGACTATAAGTTATATAAATAAAAATAATACATATTAAGGTCATCTCGATTTGATTATGAATTTCATTAGTAGCTAACCATTCTACTTAACCAACCACATAACTGATTTGGCTATTATAATAGACAATCAAAACCAATAAATTGAATGTGTCGGATTAAGTTGGTTTTGCGCCAACTTTTGCTCACCTCTATTGGGAAGTTCTCTCTCCCCACTTAACTAACAAGCTACAGGGACGAGACCATCTTTGTCCTTGTAACAAAACTTGAGACAATCCCTATGTGGTTATGAACTTTTGAATCAGTTGAGGCTCAATTGTGTTCTGTGCTTGTGTTTCTTGTTATTGTGTCTAGCGGAGTTGCTTAAGATGGATTACAGTTAGCTTTGATCTTACTAATCTCTGGCATCTATGATAACCCCTACAGCAAATACCATAACATGAGGAAGGGTCGCAAACATGGAGAAGCATCCCCAATTTGTGACAAAGTTGTCTTCAGTAAGGTGATAAAAGTTTTCATTGGTACATAATATACACAAGGATCCTTGTATATTGGTCAAAAGCGAATTAAAACATATTTACCAGTGACACGAATCCTGTTGACTACTTTAATCTCATGTCGAGATATAATTTTTCTCAGGTAAAGCAAGGATTGGGAGGGAAAGTGCGGATTATTCTATCTGGTGCAGCACCTCTTGCTGCTCATGTGGAAGAGTTCCTGCGAGTTGTGGCATGTTGTCATGTTCTACAAGGATATGGTATAGTTGAAGTCGTCTTTTGTGCTTGTGATGAATTCCTTTTCCTTTACTAGCTGTGCACACTTGCTGCAACATGAACATTTATCAATATTATATCGACCTGAATGTAGGTCTGACGGAAAGTTGCGGGGGGAGTTTTGTCTCTTTACCTAATGAATTATCAATGCTTGGTACCGTGGGGCCTCCAGTACCAAACATAGATGTACGCCTGGAGTCCGTTCCCGAAATGAATTATGATGCCCTTTCTAACACACCACGAGGGGAAGTTTGTATCAGGGGAAAAACATTATTCACAGGATACTACAAACGTGAAGACCTCACCAATGAAGTTTTGGTTGACGGGTGGCTCCACACAGGTCTGCTAGTTTTTTTTCTCTTTTTAAGGTTTTATCTTCTACGAATCATTAGTTTTCATCAATAAGATGAGATCTTTTAATCTCTGTGCACTAGGGGATATTGGTGAGTGGCAACCAAACGGGAGCATGAAAATTATTGATCGGAAGAAGAACATTTTTAAGCTTTCACAAGGAGAATATGTTGCGGTTGAGAACCTGGAGAATATATATGGTCTTGTGTCAGCCATTGATTCGGTACGTCTCTTGTTCTCCCTCGCAGATACATTTCCCTACATAGCCATATACTGGATGTTGGAGTCGAATGTGAACATAAAAGCAATACAAATTACTGTATTAACCGAGTAAAAATCCTAAACACGAATCAATCATGTTTAAATGCTGCATCATATTGTGTCTAAACACGAATCAATCATGTTATGGGATTTCTTGTCTTCATCAATTTCAGATATGGATTTACGGAAACAGCTTTGAGTCCTCCCTCGTGGCAGTCGTGAACCCCAATAAGGAGGCACTCGAAAGCTGGGCTGCTAACAATAATGTAAGTGGCAACTTCGAGTCCATCTGCCAAAACCCTAAGGCCAAAGAGTTCATACTTGGGGAGCTCGCGAAGACCGGCAAAGAGAAAAAGGTTCGATATTCATGGCTTTTCACCCCTTTTTCACTTTCCAAAACCCATGAAATCCTAGTTCACAGTTCCCACCTAGACAGAAACTGGCAATTTGACATTTATACTTCATCTTACACAGCTGAAAGGTTTTGAATTTATAAAAGATGTTTATCTGGACCCAACTCCCTTCGACATGGAACGCGACCTTCTCACTCCAACATTTAAGAAGAAGAGGCCTCAGTTGCTTAAATATTTTCAGGTTAGCTTTCTCTCCCCTTCATGTTTGGTTTGCTCTGTCATCGCACGAGTACCTGCCGGATCGCTGATTCAAAAACCGTTGTGTGTCTAGGGCGTTATTGACGACATGTACAAGAATGCCAACAAACCAAAAGCTTGATACCATGGTTACAGAGGAAAGTTCTCAACGTTTGTTTCTGTTATTTATTAGATCATACGACGTTGCTTTTTTTATATTCTTTTGTTTGTTTCGACTGCACATGTTGATGTTGGAACGGTCTTTATCTAAAACCAACGGTACTTTCATACAATTTGTTCCAATTAGGAGAACGGGTTGTTATAACGTAAGAGGTTAAAATAAGTTTATATTAAAATTCATGCAAAAATGTTAAAAATTTTAATATCAATTTTTTTACTTATTAAAACTCTTACAAAATTAATAAAAAAATTAGGTATCTACAATAAAATTAATACAAAATTTTATTATTTTTAAAAATTTTAATATAATCTCATTTTAAATTATTTTACCTTATAACTTCCCTTGGGGTACCAAATATTCAAATTTAGAAAGCGGCTCAGCATTATTTATTGGAACGGAGTTACCTAAAATGTCATTTGAGTAACTTGGAGATAAAAAAAACATGTAATGATTAAATTAATATTTTATTTAAAATTTTGTTAATCAAATTAATTTACATCAAATTTTCAGATAAGATCTAGAGACTTTTGAGTTTACGTATCTTTCTTCAAATGCATTTTTCTGTCTTTTAGTTTTTAAACGCGTCTTAAAACATATCAATCTGACGTAGGGAACTTAAGTTATATTCATTTTACTGGAGTTTGTACAAACATAAATCTTTACACAAATTTATTACGAGAGTTATTATTTATTATATTTTTTTATTAATTTTGCTGATTATTTATTTACCCATATTTGCTTCATGGATATAAACAATAATTTATGAATTTTTGAGTTACATTTTTTTTTGCCATGAGACATTTTCTTTCCGAAATGGATGGATTCATTTTTTTAGTTGTTTTAAAATAGACTCAAAAAACGAGCGAACTGAAAGGTAGTGTAGTTTTTATTCCTCAAACTGTTAAAAAGCAAAAATCATTCTTTTGACCTTTGTTTTTTTTTTCATTGGATCTTTATGTGAGGGTTGTAGTGCAATTCTATACCAAAGTTTCAGACAAAAAAAAAAAAGATTTTTATCTAAATACCGTCTGTTAACCATTTTTTTAGAAATTTTGTTTCCGATAATTGAACACCATTATAAGTACATTTAACATACATTTTGCGATTCCAATCCTTTAAATCTTTGGATACTCTTGAATTGAAATAATAACATACAGGCAACGTTTTTAGCTATTATCAATGAAGGTAATATAATATATTCATCTTGTTAATTTTTTCGTATTAGAAATCTTTTTCAATATAAGTTCTTTAAATTTTTGTGAGTGAGATTATCTTTACACTCTTACTTGTTTAGGTAATTACGTCTAAAAAGTGAGTTAAAACCCTCAAAAAGTTTTTGCTTATTCAATTGCGATAGAAGAGTGCTCGAGAATAATTAATTTGTATTCTATATCAAGATCATACTTTCTTGCTGATTTCATAAACTTGGAATATTAACGTTTTTCGTATCATATTAGAGAATTTGCTAGGTTAATTACAATGTAGAAAATTTTTAGATTTTGAGGTAATTTTTAGATTTTGAACTTCGTATTAAGTAAAGTACACTAGATACAATTAAACTATTATTACTTACTCGAAAATTCCATCGAACTTTAAAAATATTTAAATTTAACACAACACTAAACTTTCTGGTGTGTCTATTTTTGAAACCTAATTTGGTCTAATATCATATGAGAAAACGTTAATATGGCCATATGGTCATTAAGAGTTTATCCCTTTTCATTATAGTCACTACAAAAATGTCTCCTTGGGAGCCTTTTCTCTTCATGTTCTTCAAGAAACCTATCTGGTCGAGACAGTATACTTTGAACCATTATTCAGTATTATTTGAGATGCGAAATCCTTAGCCACCCTTCAGGGAAGGAAGGATGTATACGGGCAGGGACGGAGTTTCTCTCAAATTTTTTGGTACAATTATATTTTTAGTCTTTGTTAGTTTAAATATTAATTAAATAAGGGGTTTTGTCCCTTCTAATTTTTTAATTTAATGATTTAATCTTGCCCCTCCCAACATTAAATCTTAGCTCCGTCACTATATACGGGGCCATCGCCCTTTCCACCCTGAAGAATTTTTTATTATTATTTTATTTAATTCTTTTAAAAAATAATTTATTTATAAATTTATCATATTTTTAAATATTTATATTTTATCCCGTAATTTTAAATTCCGACACTCATCCTACCGCCCTCGGCAAAAGAAAAGGAGTACGCTAAGTGACTTTTTGGGATTTACTAAGACAAAAGCAGTTCAAGAAGTTATGACCAACATTGAAGATTCAATAATGAAAAAAAAAAAAAGAGAAGAAAAATAGATAAATAAATATATAAAAAAATTAACGTGTCATGTTATATTTTGAGTTAACGCTCTATTAAAAATTAACGGTAAAGTGACACAAATGATTCAAAAAATAAAGTCTAATATTATATTTAAATATTTTTAAAATTATATATAATTTATCATTTTAAAAAATATATTCTAATAATATTATTAAAACTTAATATAAATCTAAATTTTAAAAAATCAAAATAGTACATGAACAATTCCAAAGTATAAAATATTCATCTTTATAAAAAAAGTTATAATATCTAATAATTAACATATTAACTATTTAGAGATCCACAAATCGATTAAATAGTCAAAAATATTTATTTTATATTAGTTCGAATCTTTGTACGTAAATGTAATAGATTTATTTAATAAAAAGCATATTAACTATTTGAATTCTGGACACATAGAAAAAGTTTTTAGAAATTTGAACTACGATTTTATATAAATTATTTAGTAAGTCATTAAATTTATCAGAGTTTTTCATTAGCATTCATTTTTTTTAAATATAAATTTTAAGGTAACACTAAAAACCAAAAAAATTAATAAAATAAATTAATAAATTATTCACGAATTTATTGAGTCAAATTGAATCTAACTTGATTTGTTAAAATTATGAGTTGAACTAAAGTCAATTCGAGTCAAACATTAATCAAGTTAAATTTAAGTTACTTTCGAACCTCTCAAATCAATAAAGACCCGTAAATATATTAAAAATTAAAATTATTCAACTCAAATTTAATAATTTATTTATTTAAAATTTAATTTTATAATTCAAACTTTTATAAATTTTTTAAGTTAAATTAAACTTATGAAATTTAAGATTCAAATAAAAAAAAATCAAGTTTTTTGACATTAAATAACAATTGCTTTTTTAGTGCAATTTTACTCAACTCTATTTAAGGCTAAAATAATCTTAAAACATTAGAGCCAGCACATTTAAATTAAAAGTGAAATTACTAAAAAAAGAATGAAAAAAAATTACCATACAAAGTACAAATACAAGAATACAGTAACACACGTACAAACCAAGCTTACATGTCTAAACCAAGAAGTTTTCGATAATGGAATTAGTCCATTTAAAATGACTGTTAAGTTTTGTGTGACTAGGATTTAAATTGAGGTTACGGCCGTGTTGTCTCTATCACGGTTGCGAAATAACAGATGCTATTGCGATCACTGCGAGTATGAATTTTCAAAGAGCCGATGCTATAACTGACGTAAGATGTTTCCAAAACTATTATATAACGACTGCTATTGCGATTATAGGCCGCTATTTAAATCCCTGGGTGCGACACTACCCGGCTCACGGGGATATTCAAGGGATAAAGGTGAAAACTGTAGTGCAAGTATCTCCTCTCTGCTATATTTCAATCTCTGATCTAACATTCGAGAAGGAAAAAACAGTGGAAATTAGATTCTAAAAGAGACTCAATATTTGATGTTCAAAGAAAAAAAATGTGAACGTCTACTTACCAACAAAAAACTCAGGGATAGGCAATTTTTCCTGCATTCTGTTCCATCGAGAGAGATTCGAAAATTGTTGTGACGAGGATGGGCGATTGGAAATTGTTTGCTGCTCTGTTGAAAGGTTCTGAATAACTTCGTGCCGTATCTCGACTTGAGGATGTTTCTTTAAGAATAGGGAGATATCACCTTCAGTTAAAAGCCAGCAACCCATCAGGTCCAGTAATCTCAGTGTTGCTGGTGGGATAAATGCATCCAGGCCATTAGATGTTAACACAGCATCACGGATCTGAAGAGTGGTCAACTTTGGGAGAGACGATAGGTGATGCAATGAGACGTCCGTAAGGGACGCACATCGGAGAGATAAATGGCTCAGTTCTTTGCAACTTGATAAAGGGTACAAATCTGGATCCTTAACTTGTGTATGCTCCAAGTTCAAGCTCTCCAAATGATTAAGATTTTGAAGTGCTGTTAGTGTGCTATCCATATGCAACTCCGTGCCTGGATGGAGAACAAAACCTGTAAATTGCAAAAGAAACGTTAAAAACCAAAACGGGCATGCCAGCGGTTAATAATTCAGTTGAAGTCCACAAATGAATAAAAAAACTACAGAAAAACATCTTCCAGAGTTGTGTAAAAATCAAGACTACCAATATTCATGATTAATACAAATAAGTAACATCTTAAAGTTTGTGGTGAAGAAACCAAACCTTTAATGTTTGTATTGCTTAGGTCCACAACCTTAAGTGAAGGCATCAAGCCGATATATGACAAGGCAACATCATCGATTGATGTGTGAGATAAAGATAAAATTTCAAGTTTGGGAACATGTCCAGCTAAAATCCCAATCCCTACAGAGCTGACCTTTGTGCTGCTTAGATTTAGATTTTTCAGATTGGCTCCAACACATGCAATTATTTCAACAGAATCATCCCCCAAGGTGGTAGAGTTGAGATCCAAATGTTCTAGCATTTTCATATCAGCTAAAAAGCCAAACCGGTTAAGGGAGGATTTGGATACATCCAAATACGTTAAGGAACTTGTTTTGATATATAAGAAGGCCTCAGCCTCATTGATGAAAGTTGTTCCGGCAAAAACAAGCTTCAAGAAAGGAGCTTCATCACCACCGCATTCAAGGATAGAATCAATAGTACAATTACTCATGTTCAAACATTCAAGAGATGACAGATTCAGAAAGATCGTAACATTGGTCCAAGCCAGATTGAGGAAGTTCAGCTTGGGGAAGCTTTGAAGGACCAAAGCCCCTTTGTTAGATATTTTACTCCCCCATAGATCAAGGTATTGTAGCTTTGTCAATGCCTAAAACAAAACAGCCACCAAAAATCATTTTAAGCTGAATAGTTTACCCGATAATGAAAACTAACTAATAGATCTTAAAAGCAATATTTCAAAATGGTACCGCCAAACTTAACTAAAAATTAAAATAACAATCTATGATCATTGAAATATAACTAAGCACGTCTGGTTCTTAAAATTCATTTAAACTGCAAGGAAACTCAGTAACACAACATAACAACTTAGACACTGAAGTTCTCATATAAATAAAGTACTTACAAAGAAAAAAATGTTACCATAACAAAATTTGCAGAGTCCAGCAAAACTCACGAAGCATGGAACATCACTAATTTCAGAATTAATTAAGGATTATTTCATTCTTCAGCCAACAGTATTATAAACAGTTAATATAATGGAATACCTGGAGTGAATTCAATGCATTATCTGTGACAGGCAAACCACCCAAGTCTAATACAGACAAATTCTTAAGAGACGAGAGCAGTGCAACCCCATTCGCAGTAACAGCAGTCTCTGAAATCCATAACTTTTCCAAAGTTGAAATGGATATAATATGCCTAACGCCAGCATCACTAACCTTCATGCACCGCGAAAGGTCCAACTCCTTCAGATTAGTCATCCCTAAAACCAAGAAAGGAAAAACACTAAAAATTTATAAAAGTAATTCAGAATATCAACATAACAAAATTGAGCTTTGATATCCATTTCCTTTTGGAATTATTATTTTAAGTCATCTAAACTAGCCTATATGTTCATACAAATTACTGAAAATAAACTTCCTTATAAAATCTATTACATTTGAAAAAAAAAAAATGAAAAACATACCAACTAAGGACCAAATAGCCGAATTATTAATTCTATGACAATCAGCGAGATTAAGAGATCGTAGATAACGAAATGCGCCTAAATATGCCATCCATTCCGCATCAACAGAATTCTCTCCTCTAAGATCTATCTCCTCCGCTGTGTGTTTGAACACTCTGCAATATAAAATGAATAATCTACTTTAACAAGGCTCAGATTGCAAACATTCAAAATGAAACAGAAAACCTAAATACAAAACGTAAATTACAATTCGCAGTTTTTTGGCAGACAATCCAGATCTAAGTTTTTACAAAACATAACAATTGAAGAAATAGAAAACAAAAACAATATACAAATTATTTACAAAATATATAGAAAATTTGAAGTGATAATAAATGAATGTTAGCGTACTCAAGCAAGGAAGGGAAGAGGAGGCGGCGACGGAGGAGGTTTTGAAGGAGAGCTTGAGAAAGGTGAGAAGGCAACCGCTCAAGAGTTCTTCTTTGTCTCCGCCATTTCTCCACGCTCTCTTTGCTTCGGCAAGCTGCTTCTATGCATCGCCGAATCAACTCGCTCTCTTTCTCCATCTTCTCTTGTGTTCTCTATTGATTTTCAATCGATCTTGCTCTTTGCTTTTTCTCACTTTGATCTTTCAATCTTCGGATCTTCGAAACCTAAATCTGATAAAAGAAAAACTTCAAAGTCAGAATCAATTTTCTATTTGCTTGCCCTTCACGACAGAAACGCGAAAGAAAGTGGAATGTTTATTTATTATTTTTCTTTTTAATTTTTAGGGTAAAATATTTTAAAAATCACTCAATTATTAATAAAATTATAATAAATTTTTTATTATTAAAAATTACAGTTAGATCATTTAATTTAAATTTTAGTTATAATTAGGTTATTTATTCGTTAAATATAAATAAATATTCGTCAAATTTTGATATAATGATAATTTTAGTCTTTAAATTTTATATATTTTATTAATTTAATCTTAAATCTAAATAATCCAATAAATTATTTTACTTTTAAAAATATGTCAATTTATTAATTTTTCCATTAATTGTTTCTTATTTACCATTCATCTTTATTCCTATTTATCTACCCTCGATAGCATGAGTTTACAACGTGCGTCGAACATTGTTGAACACCACTAACGATGAACACCGCTGAACATTATTAAATTAATTAATAAAAATTAAAAATTTCAAGGACTAAACATATAATTTTAAATTATTTAAAATAAAATTTTAAATGAATTATATATATTATATTTTTTAAAATTATTTTTTAAATTATTTTTAATTTAAAAATAAAAAACATTAAATCCAAAACCTAAAACCCTAAACTCAAGGTAAAAATACTAAACATTAAATCCTAAAATCCAAAACACTAAATACTCTAAACCCTAAAACAATAAAACCCAACCCTAAACTCTAAAAATATAATCATAACCTAAACCCTAAAATAGGAAATTGAAACTCTAAAAAGTATAAACCCTAAACTTGAAACACAAAATTAGTTTAAGATTTAGATATAGGGGTTATGGTTATTTTAGGGTTTAAATTTAGTGTTTAGGGTTTAGTATTTTTAGGTTTTTTGATTTTAAGTTTTTGATTTAGGTTTTTGAGATTTTATATTTTAGGGTTTAAGGTTTAATGTTTAGTGATCTAGGTTTTGGATTTAGAGTTTAAGATTTAGAGTTTAAGATTTTTTATTTTTTAAAAATAATTTCAATTAGTATTTTATTAATTATTTAAAAAATAAAATAATATATATAGAAAGTAATTTAATAAAAAAATTATTTTAAATAATTTATAATTACATGTTGAGTCTTTTAATCTTTATTAATTAGTTTAATAGTGTTCAGCGGTGTTCGACGCCCGTTGTAGAATTTTCCACCCTCGATAATACGAGTATATCAAATTTGATATTTTTTTGCTAATCATCCATTATTATTATTATTATTATTAGATTTAGTTTTATGTTTTGAGTAATATTTTTGTTATTATTTTAATCAAATTTAATAGTTTATATTACAAAATATTAAACTTGATTATTAATAAATTAAAATATATATATAAATTATAAAAATAATGGTTTTGATGTAATAATTAAAAATTAATTTTGAACTAATTTAAAAGAATTTAAATAGTTTTAATTTTAAACAACTTTTAAATAAGTTTAAGATATTTTTAAAGTGTAATCATCAATTTTAATTCCAAAACAATTCATTAGTATAATATATATATATATATATTATTTTATATTACATGTGAAAAATCAAAAATATATATACCACTATGTTTTATTTATGTTTTATTTTTACTTTCAAGTATTGTTTAGATTATTATTACTATTTAAAATTTTTATATTCTTTTTATTTTTTTTCCTATTATTATTATTAGACTACTAAATAATAATCCATATTAAATAATAACTCAATTTGAATAAATAGCCCAAATCTATAATTAATAGTCCATTACAAAATATATACACCAAGCCCGATCGAAATAGGCCCATAATTTATTGATACAACCTATTTTTCTTCTTTCGGCCCTACTTTGATAATAATAAAAACCTTAATGCCTTTTTTCCTTGCGCAGCTCTCCCATGGCCATTGAATCTGATTTAGATTTAACAACTCAGATCGAAGAAGGAAGCTTTCAGATCTCTCACGCGCCAACCGTTTGACTTCTCACGCGCGCGTCGCATACACGCGCTAGACTCTTCATCTGGCTAGATCGACTCTTGATTTTCCTCGTCGGGTGATCACTGGTGGTCCCTCCATCGTCCAGAAGTCACACATAAGCAAGAAAACAAAAATATGCGTCAGAATCGTACGAGAAATTTCAACAAATTCAGAGAATGTTAGATGATAATTATAAATTTTTAGCGGAGCCAATAGATAATTAGGTGTGTATTTTTATTTCTTGTAATATTTGGTTATCAAATTGAATGAAAAAATCAGTGTAAGGGGTTCTTCCCCCATCTCCAGATTCAATCAATAAACACTTTTTGAGGTATATCCTCCATTTTTTTTCTTGCAAGAAACCAAAGTTAGGATTTAGTATTTTTTTTACCTTATAAACGATATACTTCCTCCTCGCTCTCATTAATGTTCATCCTTCAATTTGAACATTTCAGAGAATAGGAGATGGGTTTAAGCTTTCGGTTTAAGGAAAATGAACAAAGGGAGCTTGGTTGAAATTTGTTTGTGTTTTATATCGATCCCCTCTTTTAAAAATGGGTTAATTGCCTTTTAAATCCTTTCGGGTCATCAAAAACCTCCCCATAATCCTTAAGTCTTTCAAATTGATTTTCTTTGTTTTTTAAAAATGGGTTAATACTTTTAAATCTTTCCTTTGTTTTTCAATATGGTCACTAAATCAATTTCAATTTGATTTTTAATAAACAACTTTTCGATTCCTGACTTCAAATTTCAGTTTTCACCCTTTTTGGTCATCAAATTGTAATATTAACCTCTTTTCGGTTTTAAATTTATCCCAGAAGTTGAATTTTCTCTCAATTTTGTCTCTTTTAGTTGAATCGAGCTCTTCTATTTTGTTTATCTTTTATTTTGGTCACTAATCCATGATTTTATTCTCTTTCGATTTCAATTTCAGCTCAGGAATCTTATTTTCCTTTTATTTTAGTCTTTTTTAATGTTTTTTTATCTTTTAATTTCTATTTTTATTTAATTTACCTTATATATATATATATATTCCTATTTATATATATATTTATTTATTTATTCATGTATCTATCTATTTATTTATTTATTTATTTGTACTTATGTTTATTTTTATTTTTGTATTATTCATGGTGTTGTATCCATTTTGTATATTTGTTATTGTTGCTTCACTTTATCCAAGGTAACACACTAATTAATTAATTAATTAATTAATTTCATGTGATGTCTCTTTATTCGATCGTAACGGGTCTGGTACCAAACGTAGTGGTGATGGACTGTGCGTTTACCTTCGAATATCGAGACTTTTAAAATATATTCGAATTTCTAAATAAATCTTAATTTGATGTCACTTTAATTCGGAAATTTGAAAATTAATTAAGCGATAATTTTGTAAAGGTGTCCATTTTTGGGCAATTTTAAATGCTAACACTGTTTTTAGTCGTAACCAACTCTCGAACCCAATATATTTTCAATATTTGGTTTTTTGGTGCTCGGTCTACCAACGTGACTGGTGGCGACTCTAATTACTTTTCAAATTCTTTTTCAACATTTTCAATTCGTCTTTTTAAATTATTTTTTAAAGGGTTAATTACTACAGAAGTCACTTATGTTTGAGTACAGTACAAAGTTAGTCACCTATTTTGAAAATGAATCAGTAAAGTCACGTATGTTTTTGGAGTATAAATATTTGGTCACTCCGACGTTAAAGACCGTTAATGGGTAACGGAAAGATGATCTGATGAATTAAAAAATATTTTTTTTTCCACGTGGGCTGCTTACGTGGCTCCTTCCTCATCATCTTCTTCATGTTAACATAGAAAGAGAAAGAAACCACCCCCACCTTTCAACACCATAACACAACCACCTTATCCCTCCTCCACTACCACAACACAACCACCGGTTCACAACATCGTCGTTGCGACCACCCTCCACTTTTTAGAACTTTACCATCGACCTTCTCATAAAACACAACACTTTTTAGAACTTTACGAAGTAGTATTACTTAAGAACTCCATTGAGGCTGATTTAACGACGGCCGCTTGGACGCCATGGGGAGTGTTGGAAGCCGATCTCGGCAACCACTCGGCTAGTTCAGAGAAGTTGAGGATCGTTGAATTGCCTTTGATGCTTAAATCCATGACATCGTGGGCACGTGTCGCCATTTCAGGGGTCGAGAAAGTGCCTAACTAGATTCGGTTCTTATTCCGGGGCTCTTGGATCTCAAACACCCATTTGCCCCACGCCCGCATTCGGACCCCACGGTAAACCATGTGCTTGATGTTATTACCCCTCGAACGCTTTTCGTTCTTCGAATCGGGTATGTACCCGATCTCTTTTTACCATCATAAGATGATACTGAAGCTGGGTACAAAGAAGAAGAGTTTCTAGTTAGTGTGCTTGACTCAGTTTTCGAGTTTGGAGAGTCACCCATTGCGAGTTTCTGATCCTGTATTTCCTTTAACACACTTGAATGCTAAAAAAGAAGATAAAACTTGATATGTCGCCAAATCCAGAGTTAAAAACATGGAACTTTTCCAAATGTTTATGAAGAAAAAATAAAGAAAGTTAGGGGTTTTGATAGTAAATGAGAGTCTCAGAGTGAGAGTAAGAGAGAAAAACAGAGAGTTTTGGTTTGAGGAGACAGAGGAAAAAATGATTGATTTTTAGGAAAGGAATGGAAGCAACAAAGTTCAAAGTTAAAACATGACGTTTATAAATACTACCCACAGAATACAACAAACGAACTCGACCGACCATGCCTTTTTAAGAGAGAAAAAGTGTCACAGTGAGAGTAAGGAGAAAAACGGCACCGTGATGCTATTTCTACTGTTATCTGTGTTTTATGAGAAAATCGATGGTAAAGTTCTAAAAGAATGGAGGGTGGTCGCGATGGCGATGTGGTGAACCGGTTGTTGTGTTGTGGTAGTGGAGGAGGGATAAGGTGGTTGTGTTATGGTGTTGAAAGGTGGGGGGTGGTTTCTTTCTCCTTCTATGTTAACATGAAGAACATGATGAGGAAGGAGCCATGTAAGCAACCCACGTGGAAAAAAATTATTTTTAAATTTATCAGATCATCATTCTGTTACCCATTAACGGTCTTTAATGTCGGAGTGACCAAATATTTACACCCCGAAAATGTATGTGACTTTACTGATTCATTTTCAAAATAGATGACTAATTTTGTACTACACTCAAACATAAGTGACTTCTGCAGTAATAAACCCTTTTTTAAAACCACTTTTAAAACCATTTTTAGTGACCCTTTTAGTTTAGGTCTTTTCAAACCTTAAATCCTTATTTTTCAAATCCTTAATTTCTCATTTTTCAAATTTTCAAAATAACGACGTTTTTGTTACACTTATTGATCTTTTAAAAGGGTCGCTATATAAAGTGTTTTGGAAATATTTAAAACGTTTTAAAGTAATCAAACTCTACATTTCTTAACAAGCGTAACGATGAGGTTGTCCCTGTATTGATATTGGCAAGGGTTTCAGCTACAATAATTTTTTAGTGATGAAAACTCGTATCGATATAGGCCTAAGTCGTGTTGATACAGAGAGACATACTGATACGCTATTTATGCGTACCGATATCCTAAGCTTTTAAACCGAAATGACTAGTTTCCTATAGGCATAACATACCGATAAAGATGTTTATCGTACCGATACGCCTACGTTGAAGCGCGCACAATAGTTACTTCCCAAAGTAGCAACATACCGACACGTGTACTCGCGTATCGATACCGAATCCATTAGAAGAGGAAATTTGGCATGGAAACTTGTCCTTAACGACTTCAATCTAATCTCAATGGTCCACAACGGTTACAAACGCAATTGTAACTCTGAAATGGACCTCCAAGCATCAAGAGAAGTCTAATGTTTAATTGTAACAACAATATGATTGTAATTTTTTCTTAGTGCTCAAATTCTTATTCTCTTTATAAAAGAGTGTTCCTAAAGTTTGGTTTGTGAACTTTGCATGCTAGATTCGGGTAGTGAGTCTAGGTTGTAACGGTTTCCTTCCTAGCCAAAAAAATAGGAGGAATTTTTACTAAATTGGTTGAAATCCTTAGTGAGGAGCTAAGGTAGTGGATATAGGTGCTTATTAGAAGATCGAACCACTATAAATCCTTGTGTTCAGTTGTTTATCCTTTTGCTCCTACCATAAATCGCCATAGGGATTGGGAGATAATTAGTTCGGTCTTCTAATAAGCACCTATATCTACTACCTTAGCTTCTCACTAAGGATTTTAACCAATTCACTAAGAATTCGTCCTCTTTTCTCGACTCAAAAGGCAACTATTACAACCTAGACTCACTACCCAAATCTAGGATCCAAAGTTCACAAATCGAACTTTGGGAACACTTTTTTACAAAGAGAAAACTTAGCAAACCAAAATCCCGCTAATAGGTGTTTGTTTGCACACTTAATTACTCACCCAAAATTCTAATCCACTTAAGCATATATTGACATTTTAGCTCACAAGTGTTTGTTTACACAAAGAATAAGAATATGAGCACTAAGACAAATTTACAATCATAATGTTGTTGGCAATGACTTCATCAATCTTCTCTTGATGCTTGAAGGTTCATTTTATAGTCCCAATTGAATTTGTAACCGTTGGTGATCGTTGGGATTGGATTAGATTCGTTTGGAGCTGATTTCTATGTCAATTTCCCATTATGGTGCCAAATGTATTGATACACAGGGTAACTATATCGATACAACTCCTTTGAAAAAGAGTCAATGAACCTGCATTAAAAGAGGTGTATCGAAACACCTACAAGGTGTATTGAAACATTTTGCCTCTCGTATCGAATGGCTAATGTTTGTATCGATACAACTCCTAGTAGTTGGGGTTTTCATAAAGCCGTTAAGGGTGTATCGAAACTCCCGTAGCGAAACACCATAGAGGTGTATCGAAACGCCCGTAGCGAAACACCATAAAGGTGTATCGAAACGCTCGTATTGAAACACCTTAAAGGTGTATCAAAACGGTTTTTGGCAATGTTGAAGTTGTAGCTTGAGGCATTCAGCTGTATCGAAACGTCAAAGACCTTATCGATACGCATACACTAAAAACACAAGTTTGACTACTTTAAAACATTTTGAACACTTCCAAAACCTCTCAAAAACTTTCTTAAATATATTTTTAAGTTGTTTGGATATAAGAACCATTTTTAAAACCTTTTCAATTTAATCTAAAATATTTTTCAATTATTATATCAAAATCAATATTTTTAAAGTCTTCTTCTTCACTGTTATCTCGATTACTTCTCACGAAGTAGTTTAACTGCAATTGTAAGCATGTTCGAACATAAGTCCCTTTGATTCATTCTAATACCAATTGTCATATTCGTAGAGTTTCACGTCTTTAGAACTTAGCTACTCGTCCGGAATGTGCGGTCTTAAACGCCTCGTGATGCTACATGGTCAAATCTCTGCACCTAAGTCAACCTTTAATCAGTCTTGCGAGAACTCTTGCTCGGCAAAGGCCTGAAGCACTCAATGCTTATATGGATGTGAAAGCTATTAAGCACTAAGGTGACTACCCCTAATCACTCGAAATAGAACAAGAACAAATGGAAAAAGAAAGAATAAGGAAAAGTAAAGTAAATGCCAAAGTCTTATTACTTTCTCTCAAAGAGGATGAATGGATGATTGAGTGAGTACAAATGGGGTTGAGATCTCTCTATTTATAGTTGAGCTCTTACTCAACCAATGGTCACGATTGATTTACAAGGATGGCTAGGATTAACCCAAATAATTACAAGAATCATCTATCTAAAAAAACTTTATCTAATCCTAATTACATCATTTCATAAGAGATTTTCCCTAAATAATTGATCTCTATCGATATAAAAAGATTCTCTTTTATCCTTATCCAAGTAGTTGTCTCTTGTTATATCTGAAACGGACTCTCTAACATTCTCTAAGTGTTGAGCCAAGCTTGATGGTCTTGATAAACCCAACTAAGCCTTTGTACCGGATAATTGTGACTATCACGAATTCAAATGCACGAGATGTGACACAATATATATTTAAAAAATATTTAATCTATAAGAATTACTACCCATAAAATTTCAAAATTTTCAAAAGCCATTGTAACAAAAAGAATAGTACAGATACACTGTCTTTACAAGCAGTCAAATGTTCTCTCTTATCAGGTTCTTATGACCTAATCAATATACAAATTAGGTCTGGGAATGTACTGCACACCAATCAACATAAGAGAAACGAATAGCGGCGGATCCAACGTTGCAGACTTTAGCAACTGAAACTGGGATACAGAACCAGACAGCGTTCAACGTTAAATAAGAACATTATTTTTTATTAAATTAATTTTATCTAATGGAATATAAAAATATATAAAAGTTTGAAGCGGCAACATACAATGACGATATCCCACGTTGTATTTTACGTAGAAATGTAGAAGGAAAACCAGTGGGCTGTGGGCAGCGGCTAGACTTCATCCCTACCGCCAAACTTTTTCCTATACTCAAACTCGTCTGCAGATAGACAAGCCACGTATTACTCAAACCATCTTCCACGTCTTCTTTAAGAACATCCGCTGAAGGAACTGAGTGTCCGAACTCGTGGCATTGTTTCCATGAATCCAACGGTTCAGATTACTTCTCCTGCTAACCCATGTTGTCTCCATGCGATACAGTTAAATTCAAGTCAAGTGAAGAAAATAGATCATTCCGAAAACTGGTTTGCTAACGCTCGAGAAAACGAAGATATTGAGAAAGACGGGGAAATGAAACTGCATTTACGGTGAATAATGAAGGGAATCGAAGGGAAAAGAAAGGATTCTGGTGGGATGACGGAGGGGAATGTTAATAAGAAACGGAGAGGTCTTAATGTTAATGAAATGCCTGAGGAGGAAGAAGAAGATAGGGGGGAGAGTGTTACGTGCATGTCTCATGGGTTGATATCGGTGATCGGACGGCGGAGAGTGATGGAAGACGCTGTGAAGGTGGTGATTGGAGTGATACAAGGGTATGATTTCTTTGCTGTTTACGATGGACATGGCGGAGCCGGGGTCGCCAACGCTTGCCGTGACAGGATGCACCGGTTGGTTGCGAAGGAGGTGGAGGAAAGGGCGCATGGTGGGGGGAAGGGAGTGGGATGGGAGAAGGTGATATCTGCTTGTTTCGATAAGATGGACGAGGAGGTCACAGGTTGTGAGCGTGGGACGGCGGCGACTGTTGATGTGGTTGTGGAAACGATGGGATCAACGGCGGTGTTGGTGTTGATCAGTAGGGAGGAGGTGGTGGTGGCGAATTGCGGTGACTCGAGAGCTGTTCTCTGTCGTGGCGGCACCGCTGTAGCTTTGTCCCGTGATCATAAGGTGGAATTTTAAACAATAGACAAGAGATTTTACTAACATAATTATAATATTCGATAGTATTAAATTACGATTACGGTATTTAAATTCTTAAAAAATAAATTATAGATATAGATTATAGGAGCTTGGATATAAATCATATGCTTCTAACATGTCTTTTGTTCCACAGCCAGACAGACCTGACGAAAGGGAAAGAGTGGAAGCAGCTGGAGGAAGGGTAATAAACATTAATGGGAATCGTGTCCTAGGAGTTCTTGCCACTTCAAGATCAATCGGTATTATAAAAATTCCATACAAGGATTTAAATTATAATTACGGTCACGTTTTTCGATCATATTATATTTATAATAGTTATATACAGAACATATACTACGACTAGTACTATGATTATGAATCAGAAGATTCTTATAGACTGTTATTTAAATTTATATTTCAGGAGATCAATATTTGAAACCATATGTTATCTCCAATCCAGAGGTATCAGTAATTGAGCGAACAAAATCCGATACCTTTGTTATATTAGCCAGTGATGGTTTATGGGATGTTGTCTCCAATGAACTTGCTTGTGAAGTTGTCAAAAGATATTTTGATGGACAAATAAAGATACGATTTTCGGACTACGACCACGGCCGATGCAGTGGAAATCGGGCGGCAGAGGCGGCAGCCATGCTAGCGGAACTAGCAATGGCTCGAGGGAGCACCGACAACATTAGTGTAATTGTAATTGAGTTGAAAACTTGAATCTCTCCTCTAGGTTTGTACTTCTTTTACACTTAGTTTTGAAGTTGTAATATCCCAAAGTCTAACAAGTTAACATATAAAGTTTGTTCAGCTACAGCTGTAGATATACATGGAGAAATCTTTATTGTTTCCTTCGTGTTTTTTATGTGGTTCGATCTTTAAAATCGTTACGATGCGATTATTACGTTTCCCCTGATAACATCTGGTTTCTGTCATGCACAGGAAGGTTCATAGAGAAATCTTTACCAGAAAAACACACAAACTCAGATTGATTCTTGGAACAGGAGAGACAAAACATGGTTGTACATACTGTATTTATACAGGAAATATGAAATCCCTGTCTCTCTATTAGATATGTAATAACAAATGAAGTGGAGGAGACAGAGGATGAGCACTCCATTCTTTAATTTCTCTTCACTCCTTTCTCCTCCCATCTTCAACTGTTATTTTACCTAATATCAACTACAACCCTAATCAAATCAACAAGTAAATTTGAAAACCCTGAAACATGGAGACTGCACTTTGTATAAGCTGCACAAATCCAGAAACTATTTGGAACTTCAAATATGTTCCAGCAGTTTTGTTCTTGTCTTAAGCCAAATTGTAGCTTGAAACCGAGACATCTGCAGGAGAAGCAGCATGGATGTATACAAACTCAAGACTCTTTCCTGCAGGCAACAAGTTGAGATGTGTTGGGAAACCATAAGAATTGCCGGATTTAGTTAGACCCCATATAGGACCATAAAGCTTTGATATAGACAGCTTGAGATCCTTTAATGTCTTGGAAGACTTGTTGGTCACCACTGTGGAATATCTGTAGTATGTTCTTCCTTTGGCATTCCAGGAAGCTGTCACCTTCTGCTGTATCGAAATTGGACTAGGTGCCGCTGCTGCAAAACAGAATTCTCGAGTCAGATTCGCAATTCAATATCGAATTAAACCGATATAATGTTCTCGGAATATACCAGGAGTAGGAGTCAATTTGATTTTCGGCTCGGCAGCAACTGGTTTAGGAGCTGGGATAGCCACTGTATTAAAGGGAAAAGGGCATGATTATAATCATTGCTACAAAAGGAAAGGACCATTGAACTTAATGGGGATATATGTTGTATATACCCAGAAGCAATTGGTTGTAACCATTGTGACCGCTACCGAGTCTAGCCAGTATGCCGAGAAGAGGAGCATTGTTATAGGTAGCAGGCTCTGTTTGTTCATAATTGTCCCTTTCATCGGCAAAGTTATCGTAGGCATCAGGCCCTCCAACGACCGCACCAGTGAGGACATTGGGATCGCTTGCTTTCCTTGAATACCAAGTGGCATAACCTTGTCTGCAGGCGACGAATTGAGGGTGGACCTTGATCGAAACGATTGAAGAACCTCGGTGATGAACTTGTCGTGGGAAATTGTTACCATAACCAACCATGTAACTTGTAGCTCTTGGATTGTCCCCAAGAATGTAATCCACCTGAGATTTTAACGTAAAAAGGACATTAGAAACATTGTTTTTTATCATTTATATCTCTTCTATTATTTCTCTCTTTGGAGTTACCTGAGATTTAGCAAAAGATAGAAGCTGAGATGGTGCAACATTGCCAGCAGCACACCTCAGGGTTCCTCTAGAGGAAGTGAGATAGTCAGAGTACACAGTGGCTAAGAACGAGGCACTTGTTACGAACTGCATGTTGTTCCATCGCTGTCGGAAAATCAAACCACCGGGTGTCTTTTGTACATTACGGCTTCCCTTTCCGATCAACGAACACATAAAGTGCTCTGCCTTCTCATGGTACCTCTCAAACACTGGTGCATGGAGACCAGCTTTGCCTTGCATTAAGAACTGCAAGTTCATCAAAAAAACCATTAACTACTGAGATAAAGCAAAGAATTGTAGCATAAACAATTATTGTTCGACTCGATATACCTTGGCGACAAGGGTCTGAACCCCAGCGTACTTGACGTCCCAACCGAACTCAGTCATGGCCCAGCCAGTTCCACCCATAGAGTCACCATTCTTTCCAAGATAGTTCAAGTAGTACTCATTGTTACTAGCTTGGTACAGCCATGCAGCAGCCCACAACAACTCATCCTATACAAATTTCCGAAATCCGAGTTAGTTAATCACAGTAGCATTGACAAAATATGTTGTTTAAGAAGAAGCAGCTTACATTGTATCCACTGACGGATTGGTAATATTTTTGGGCAACTGTGATGCTGCTGTCATATTTGCCTCTGTATTTATCAGCAAATTCGAACAGCTGAAAAACAGAAACCAAAACTCAAAATGTTCATCATTACAACATTAATACTTGTGAATTATTGAACGTTTAGTTAAGAAGCAAGTTGGTGATGTGTTTGTAATGAGATTTAAATAGTGATTTGTAATCGAGATAACGACGGCTATATAATAATCGTGGCACGATCTCTGTACATACAATTGTTATATCTATGATACATGCAATTAAAGGTTATGGGTTTAAATACTTACATAAAGTGATAAATTTTAATATTAAAATAAATCCAATGGGTCCACCACAATAGGCTCAGGAACTGTAACCAACCGTAAGCTCTGTAGCCTAGAGGGAGTAGGAAAACACACCTGATACGCGTGGTGAAGAAGCTCACTGGAATACGCGGGGTTGGAGCGGCGGAAGACGATGGATGCGGCAGCCATAGCAGCGGCTGTCTCACCGGCGAGATCCGACCCTGGGTTGCTCGGGTCAATCTTGTAAGCATGACGGTCGGTGGTCATATCCTCGGGTCTTTGCCAACAGTAGTGGTCAGTGTTTCCATCTCCCACCTAAAATCACCATAAGTTTTACAAACAAATGGATTCGAATCGGATCTTTGCTCTTAAGAAAATAAACGAAGAGTACCTCTCCATACAGGACATAAGGTTCTGGGTGAGCTTTGATGAGATAGTCGGTGCCCCACCGGACGGCTTCCATGGCATGGCCGAGCTCTCCATTCGCAGCCATTTGCTTCCCGTACTCTATTATGCTCCACGACATCATTGTGATGGTGAATGCCATCGGCAGCCCAAACTTCACATTGTCCCCAGCATCATAGTATCCTCCGACCAGATCCACCTTTTCAATTCAAATTTCAACACCCAAATTAGAATCATACTTGATTCTCAATGCAAAACAAATCGGAAAACAGTAGAAGTTTTATCATTACCCCACTGGCCTTGCCGTCGTTCAAGCCTGAATCAGCTCTCCATGATACTCTCTGGTTACGAGGAAGATAACCAGATCTCTGAGCTTCAAAGAAGAGTAAGCTCTTACTCAGAGCTTGGTTATAGTCATGCCCAGAAAATGCCGAACGAAAACAGAGTGTTAAAAGCAGAGGAACAATTAAAATCAACCTCATTAACTTCTCCATCTATTCACAAGCCAAGAACAGGATTTTATATACTGCAAAATGGGATTTCCTTCAACTTTCTAATCAAACACATAAACTGCAGTGTGATTAGAGAGAATGGGAAGAGATTAAGGCAATGTGGGTGGCGAAAACTCCTGGGAAAGAAAAGGAGAGAGTGGGAAATGGAAGAAGAAGTGACGCCTCTTTATATTGGAAGGGGAGGGGGAAGGGAAGCAACGGAGAGGGTAGAAATAGGCAGGGCTCAATAAATGCAAAATATTTTATTGGGTTTTTGGAGGAGAGGAAAAAGGGTAATGGAAGAAGAGAACAGAATCATGTGGGTGTCGCTGGCTCTTGACTGGGAAGGGTGGATGTTAATATTTGAACACTCGAGTAATTCTAAAAATTATTTGAAATTCGAATCATTAAAAAATAATTTTTTTAACCGAAACCACTCGATAGATTCTAAACTACATTCTTTTAATTCTACATACGAATGACAATTTGGCATGTCCGAATTTAGGTTATAACCCGATCTAATCTGATAGGAACGAGTTTTTATTAAAAAAAAAATAGGTTTGAGTTCAGGTCAGATTATTATAAAAATAAAATCGGATCGAAGTCGAGTTTAGGGTAAAAAATTCCCCGACTTGACCTGACCCTATATATTTATATATTTTTATATATAATATTTAATATTTTTATTATTTTTTCTCGTAACGGATCGAATTTAAACGAATTTTTTATTAATATATTATAATCAAGTCGGATTATAAATTTTATTATTTCGAGTCAAGCCAAAATATATCGAAAACGAATAAATGTTCAAGACTGATGTTTTAATTTTTATGTCGGAATCGAAATAACCAAAAACGCATCCCAATCCGACCCGTTATTGTCCCTATTCTACGTATAAAATGTAGTTACATTTATTAAGGTTGGATGAGTGAATGTAATGCCTGAAATTTCAGCCAAGAAGCCATTACTTTGTCCAGCTAAAAAGGATTCAGATTTTAGAACTATGAAGTTGAACCAACTTTCCATCTTCATCTTTAACCTGTGAAAAAAAAAACAATTTTGCCTACAAATATATTTAAAGCATTAATGAAAATCTGTGCAATATAAAACGTGCTTTAATTATATATATTAATATATAATATGGCACAAGTTTCATTACATTTACCTATTAATTTTTATGTGGAAAAAAAGTATTAGACGTTAGAGACATTTTCTGAGATCATATTAATGATAACACTTATAAATTTTAAGGGTAAAAAAATCGATAAGTCTTTCGTATAGGCGTGAGTAAAAATCGAATTGATTTAAAAAAATTAAATAATTTAATTTGATTCGAGGTAAAAATATCTGATTCGTTTTGAATCAATTGGAAGAAATTTTAAATAAAGTTTGAGTTATGAAATAAAAATTTGAATAACTCAAAATTTTTAATAATTAGAGAATTTATTGTTATGTTGGAGACGAGTCCCTCAAATTACCGATATATAAAAATATGAAGAAATATAGTTGTATATGAAAAAATACAAAAAAAATATATGTATATATCTTATATGATTAGCGAAAGTCGTTTAAATTACAATTAAATCTTATTATAACATAATAAATAATTATAATTAAATTTTTATCAAAACTCGAAAACTCGACTCTATTCGATTTGACTCGACTTGAAAAATTTTTAAATAATAAAATTAGACTCATCAACTCAAATAACTCAAAATTTTTTAACTCAACTCGATCGAATGTTGAAAAAACATATACTCACCTTGTTGTAAAGCATCACAAATTACCACAATTTTAAACATCATCGTCTTTAGAAGCGGAACACAATGTTGACATGTTTTCACTTCAAATATTTAAAAAAATGGATTTTAATCCTTTAAATTAGAAATAATAATAATAATAAAAATTATATTCTAAAACAGATATTACTGTAATCATTATTAATTAATTAAAAAAAATTATTAAACGGAATTTCAATCAAATTTTGAATTATTGATATTTATAATTTCTGATGCAACTTAATCACTTCACTGATTCATTTTTAAACCAATCGCACATGCCAAATGATTTATATTGTTTAAGGTTTTGAGTAAAATACACAGGTGATCACTAAACTTTTAGATCGCTTTCAATATGATCCTCACAATTAAAAACTTATATTATAGTAACATCGTTAAGAAAAAAATATTATGATCATTCGATCGTTAAATACCTAATAATAGCTTATGTGGCACACCCGTAAAATTGGATAAATTATATATTGAGTCACTTTAACTTTTTAGTGTTTTAAAAGTGACACTGGACAATCTTTAAAAAATGAAATTGGATTTTTAAATTTTGCAGTTTTGACCTCAAATTATGGAAACTTTACAATTTGATCCTAATTTTGTTATAATTCACAGTTTAACCATCACACTTCCAAATTTTTTTAAAGAATGTCTTTGAAATTTTTGATAAAGTTTTTAACGTTCATCCTAACTAAAACCTTAAACGAATTATAAAATAAAATATTAAATACTTATTTAATTTAAAAAATAATTTAAATACTTAACTAAACTGTTAAACTTTTGTATTACGTAATTACACCTACCTTGAATTAAAAAAAGTGTTTATATCATGACAATCATGGGTGCGCAAAATCAGGTTCGGTTAACCATTAATAGTACATTATTTCGGTTAATCAATAAATTCGGGTTATTCAATTCTTGACCCTAAACCATAATCATTCAACTGGTTAACTGTTTATGCGGTTAACCAAAAAAATCAGTTCGGTTCATTCGGGTAACGGGTTTTTTATTTAGTTTATGAAAAATATATAATTTAATAATATATTATAGAAAGTATATACTTTAAAAAAATACACATGATGTTATTATTATTTTAAATTCCAACAAGTTAAATATTTAAATTTTATAAAATAAAATTATAATTTAATTTTTGGAATAAAAAAATAAAATATAAATTGTTTTTTAATATAAAATATTAAAATAATATATAATATTATAATATATATTATATAATTAGTCGGTTCGATTATCAGATTTATCCTAAAATTATAAACCGTAATCGAACCGATTTTTATATAAAAAATAAAAATTTAAACTAAAAACAATTTTTTCAATTCGGTTAACCACTTTTTCGATTCGGTTATTTTGAATTTCGAAATGGGTTTCGCTTTTTCGTTTTTTTCGCACCTCTAATGACAACGTGGGTGTGTATTTATGGTAAGTGCTGGCATTTGCATCCGTCTATCGTGTGACCAGGATTCTCTGAACCAGATAGTCCGACAACCAAACCGGTGTGCCACTGGAAACCAATCTTTTTAAACTCCACCGACAGTCTCCGGTAAAAACAAAGTTTTTCATTACCAATCTCATGGAAAAACAAATCTGTAAGGTGGTCCTCTCCTCTGTCAGACAGCTTTCTTCACAACCGTAATCAACGGTTTTCGCAGAAAAGTATAAACACTTTTTAAGTAAAGGAATCTGTTGGGTACTTTTATTAATATTTTTAATTCACAGTTTTGAAAAACAAAGAGATGTGGACACGTAAGGGAGGTCAAAGAGGCAAGGCTCCGAAAATACAGGCTAAAGCCGGTTCGATCACGGCCTGTCCGGCGCTAGGTAGGTTTTACCGGTCAGTTTAAGTCAGGGACGTAGACAGGATTTAAGGTTGAGGGGCAAAATATAAATATTTAAGAGTAGATATAAATTCATAAAAAATCATATATTTAAAAAAATTAAATAAGTATAAAAGGAAAATTTTTCGGGGTAGGGGCGATTGCCCCATCTTATTAGGGTTGGGCATGATTAATCGCAAAACTAAAAGTCTAACCTAACCGAGGTATTGTGATTTATAAATTTACGAACTGTGGTTAACCGAATCAAACCGAATTTGATTTTTTAATTAATTTTTAATTATTTTTATAAGGTAAAAATATATATTTTATACTTAAAATACTATAAATGTATTTTTATTTTTTACTCAAAAATATGTTTAAATAAATATTTATGAAAAATATCTTAAAATATTTATCATTTAATGTTTAAAAGTCATAAAATAAAACTATTTTGTCAAGATAAAATACAATTTTTTTATAAATTAACGTTAATATGGAAAAACCAAAAACTGCGATTAACCTAACCGAAGACCGATGATTATTAAAATAACTTACCGAACTAAACCAAAACCGAATCAAATGCACCCCTCCATCCTACTCTAATGTAGCTTCGTCGCTACTTTAAGTAACATCTCGTGAAAGCCTAACTAGCCAGTAAATCACCGTGAATGTCGTAATTACAACCAGTTCAGATCTTACCACGTTAATATGTAGTACCCACTAAACATGTTTTATTTAAATTTTTTTAGGTATTAACCAAATAATTTTATTTATAATAAAATAAAAATATACTTTATTAAAAGTTTAAAAATATTAAAAATAATTAAAAAGAAAACAACAAATTATCCATAATCATTAATAAACACGAATCAAAATCAAATACCGTACAATGATTCACGTGTGATTAGTTGAAAATCTTAAAAAATATATTTTTTTTATGGACGAGTCTACCACGTGCGTCGAATATCGCTGAACACTACTAACGTTGAACACCGCTGAACACTACTAACGTTGAACACCGCTGAACACTATTAAATTAATTAATAAAAATTAAAAATTTTAAGGACTAAACATATAATCTTAAATAATTTTAAATAAAATTTTAAATAAATCATTTTTATATATTTTTAGTATAAATTATTTTTAATTTAAAAAAAATTAAATAAAAACCTAAAACCCTAAACTCAAAGACCTAAAATTACTAAACCTTAAACCCTAAATTCCAAAATATTAAATCATAAACTCTAAAATAATAAAACTCTAAAATCTAAAATCTAAATATATAACCATAACCTTAAACCCTAAAATATAAAATTTGAATATATAAAAAAATATAAACTCTAAACCCTAAGCCCAAAATTAGTTTAGGGTTTATGATTTTAAGGTTTAGGGTTTTAAGTTATTTTAGGGTTTAGAATTTTATGGTTTAGATTTAATGTTTATGGTTTAGTATTTTTTAGGGTTTTAGGTTTTAGATTTAAGTTTTAGGGTTTAGGGGTTTGGAGTTTAATGTTTAGTGATTTTTGTTTTAAGGTTTGAAGATTAGGATTTTTTATTTTTAAGTTAATTTAAATTAATATTTTATTCAATTATTTAAAAATAAAATAATATATATAGAAAGTAATTTAATAAAAATTTAATTTAAAAAATTTATAATTATATATTCAGGCCTTAAAAATTTTAATCTTTATTAATCAATTTAATAATGTTTAACGGTGTTCATCATTAATGATATTTAACGGTGTTCGACGCTCGTTGTAGAATTTTCCTTTTTGTATACATTTTCATTTTTAGAAATAAATTATAAAATAATTTTAGGTGAAATGTTAAAAACTTTTGTGCATAGAAAGTTCTGGTAATATATTTAAATTTTAAGTAATAAAATTTATTAGTTTTATTCAAAAATATTTATTATATTTGAAAACAAAGTTAAATTTATATTCACAAGCTGGATTGATATCGAAATTAATAAAAAAATAAATTAAGATTAAAATTTTAATTATTAGTATAGAATAAGGTAGGGGTGTAAACGAGCCGAGTCGAGTTCGAGTAGTACTAAGTTCGGCTCGGCTCATTAAGATTTCGAGTCGAGTTCGAGCTTGAGTAATTTTAAATGAGCCTGAAATATCTGAGCTCGGCTCGGCTCGTTAAGAACTCGAGTCGAGTTCGAGCTTTTTCGAGCCTAATCAAGTTATGTATTGGCCGATCTTTGACTGTGTTAGACTCGAGTAACTCTTATTTTTCATGTCTCATTTAAAGCCTAATGGAGAAAAAACTTCGATACACAAGTTGTATAAACTCAAATTTGTTAATTTTAGGTTTTAATATCTTAATTAGGGTTTAAGACTTATGTTTAAGGTTTAAATTTTAGGGTTTTAAGTTTAAAAATTTAGATTTTAAATTATAAAAAAAAATAGTATATTTATGTTTTCGAGTAGCTCGTGAGCTTTTCGAGTCGAGTATCATGTAACTCGGCTCGGCTTGGCTTGTTAAGAACTCGAACCGAGTTTAAGCTCGAATCGAGTTTTAATCGAGTTTTGACCAAATCAAACTCGAATAATTCGCGATCTATCTCGTCTCATTTACGGCCCTGGAATAAGGTAAAAGATTAGTGTGGCTAGCGACACAATGGACCAAGGGACACCAGTGGATACAGATGGGTGCGTTCGCATCTCATTTTTTATTTTTTGAAAATAAATTTAATTTTACGTTTTCTTTTTTTAAAAAAATATTTTTGATTAGTGTGTAAATGATTTTTTCATACTCATATGAGAAAAAATATATTTTAAATTTTGTTTTTAAATTTTTAAACACGTCACTACTAATGGCAATTGGAGGAGATAATTGTATTCCTTAAAAATTTAAATCTTTATAATTTAAATATTTTTAAAAAATTTCGTATCTTTAAAAAATTATAATTTAATATTTTTAAAATTTTAAAATAATTTTTTAATAATTAAAACTTTCTTACAAAAATCACGTATTCATCTTTAACAAGTGAATAAATCATTCCATAAAACCATAGTGTTTGTATATTTGCATGTAATTTTGCACACGGGATTAGATCTCAATTTCAAATAATTAAGGATGGTAATGGGACGAGTTAGGTTTTGTACTGTTCTGATCTCGTCTTGAAAAATAAATTAATATATTTAAACTTCTCTCGCCATAATTTTTAATATATTTTATTCTGACCCGATTTGATATAATAAAAATAAAACTTAATCTTGATTTGTTCTCAAATCGGATAATTTTAAACACCCCTAATAAATGTATAGCATCATCTTTACTAATTAGCTGATGTTGTGACTTGTGAGTTGGCATTGGGCATGTTCATGAGCCATGTTAAGCTGGGGCCCAACTAAGCTCAAAAGACCTAGATTATTGTTTGTTAGATTTCAATAAATTTTTTTGATTAAAAACAATTATATAAATCTAAATATTTATTAAAAATCAAAATTTAAACTAAAATTTGAAGTCTAAAATCATATCACCTAAATCATATACATTTTTTAAATCAATTATAATGATTATAAATAATAATATTATATTATAAATATTAGTACTGGAACCAATGACTTTAAAGAATAAAAATTATTTCTTTAATCATTAAGACAAGATAATTCATGTGAATCATATATATTGTGAACTTTACGAACTAAAATTTAAATTAAATCATAATATATTATTAATTATTTTAGTTAGTTTTAAAAGCTCAAAAGACCAAAGTGAAATTATTTATTTTTAAAATAAAATCTAAGAAAATAATTTTATATTATTTTTTAATTTTTAATTTAAAAAATAATTAAATTTTTATTATTATAATATTTTTTGAACAAGCTAATAGTGATTACAGTAGTATCTGTTTTAGAATATAGTTTCCACCATTTGACATTGATCACTCAATCACTTTGCTGGCATTGCTGATGCTCAAATTCGTGACCTCTAAAAACAACAACCCTTTCTTTAATTATCTAAAGATAAATTTCAAAATTTATTATTCAACTATCTTCTCAGTCATATTTTATTCATTCACTTTAAAATATTTTAATTTAAAGATTAGACTTTTGAATTACAATTGTTTTACTTACTCTAAATTATTTTATTAATTTTGCGGTATGAATATATTTTATTATTATTTAAATATAAAAATCATTTAAAATAAAATAAAAATATTTTATTATTAATATTTAAAATGAAAATCAATTCTATTTTATACTGTAATTCCGCCCAAACCTACAACCCAAATTACAGCCCCACCCCCTTCACCATCATCGACTACCCTAGCTTCTTGACCTGTCCAAATCAGATATTCAACTTGAATTCCATGGCTTGAATTATTGGTTTTTGTAACTTTGTCGAATCAGTAATTCTTAGTCTGGGTTTTATTATCAGACAATTAACATGGTGATCAAATTCAAACATCACTTCAGTTTCATACAAGACCAATGGGGTTGTCGGTGAAGATTAGGGGTGATAACGAGTCGAGCTGAACCTGAGTAGGTCAGGTTCGTCTTGGCTCGGAAATAGGCATATCTGGGTTCGGTTCGGTTCGAGGCTCACCGAGCTCAGAATTTTAAGCTCGAACTCGGTTCAAAAAATAATATTACTAGGTCAGGTCTGGGTTTTGAATAATATCTTTTTAAAAAGGAAAAAATTGGGAGACTTTGAGAGTATAACTTTGACTAAATGATAAAAATACTCAATTGATTACCTTTGAAGTTGAAAGATTCAAAAAGTTTTATCATTTGATGCATTATTGATAATCAATTTATGAGGATAACATGATATCAATTTCGGTATTCAAAAAACTTAGTATTGAATCAAAGCCTACTACCGTGATACTCTAGTTGATAGGACGATCTTTTGCACATCCGAAAGGTAAGATTGAGGATGTATTGGTAAAGGTAGAGAAATTTATATTTCATGTTGACTTTATTATTTTAGATTACGGAGTTGATGTAAATATCCCAATTATATTGGGAATATTTTTTCTTTCCACCAACTGAGCTTAGATTACATTATTTTTCTTCAACTGGTGCTCGAACTTGTAACCTCCAGGAACAACAATCGTTCCTTTATGATTTTAAAGTTAAAACTCAATTATTAATATTATTAAATATCAAATTTATGATTAAAACCGATCAAGAACTCAATAAAATTGAACCTATAAAAAAATTAATCAATCTCATCAATTTAACCTGGATTTAACCAATTTTTATATTTAAATCATCAAACTAAATTAGAAAAACATTAATCAATCATCAAATTCTTAATAATTTTAATAAAAAAACTTATTACCTGATAATTTAGTTGAAGATAAAAATTGATTAGAAAATAAAAGATTATATAATTAAACTCATTACCTGATAATTTAGTTGAAGATAGAAATTGACTGAAAAAGCTTTGAGAGAAAAAGTTACGTATAAAGTAGTTTTAAAAAAATAATTATCTTTCTTGAATTAAATCCCTTTTAATTAACTAATTAAAACATATTTAAAATAATCCAATTGAGAGAAAAATTGAATCTTAAAGTTTTGGTATATTAACTCTTTAAAGATTTTAAATTCTGATCTTTTTCAAAATAGTCACCTTTCAAAATGTTCAATTTCTGATTTTCATTTTTCAAATTGATTTTACCAAAATCATCTAATAATAAATAATAATTTTAAAATTCTTTTATATATTTTTCCTTGCTCAAAAGTATTTAAAAAATTTATATTTAATCTAGAACTCGACTCAAATGGACTATCTAAACCACCTATAACTCTTAATCCTAAAACTTAAAGCGTTACATTTACAAGCGAATCTACAAAACATTTGTAGATAATATTTATTAAACGAATGAATATAATTATTTTTTTTATTTAATTAATTGAACAAATACAAAAAATTTGTTCGTTCGTGAACATTTTATAATCCGTTTATTTATATTCATTTAAATTTATTTAAATATCTATTTATTATATCTATTATTTTTATAAAAATGTTATATTTAAAATATTTAAATATATACTAAAAAGATAAAATAAAAATAAACAACTCTAAAATTATAACTTATATAAATATTTTTTTATGCTATTATTTTGAATAATTGATCAAAATTCAGTAATTACTTATAAAGTATACTCTTAATTCAAAGTGAATTCAGAAATTATTATAATAATAAAAATTTAATTATTTTTTAATTAAAAAATAATATAAAAATTGAGATGAAAATCTCCCTAGAAATGGAAATATAAGAAAGTACCCTAATCCTTATCATGTTCGAAAGTGATACGTAAATAATGTTCCCCGATCTCCACGTGCACCGATCAAGTAATTGTCGGAATAGAATGAAATATGTCTTGTCAGTGAAGGAAGATTTACGAAATTTGTGGTCAATTATTTTGTATGGAAAATTGAAATTTTACAGTATTTTATTAAAATATTTAGGAGTTAAAAACACTTTTGAGATAAAAAATAGTAATAATTAGAAAAAAATTTATGTTAGAATTTATAAGTATTTTTTGAAATAGGGTAAAAATATTTTTACGTGGAGAGAAATTATATTATAGATTATTTAAAATTGTTAAGTTTGAGTCGAATCTCTCAAGTTTGTCTTGTATATACATATTATATATGAAAAAAATATAAAATTATATATTTATTTAAAAAATCGTTTAAATCAGAATCAATTAATATCATAATATAATAAATATTTATAATTAAGTTTAAATATAAAGTTAAACCACTTGACTCGTATCTCATAAACTCAACTCAATCAAAAAATATTTCAAATATAATTTGAGCTATAAAATAAAATACATTAACTCGACTAACCTAAATTTTTATTCTTGACAAAAATAAATGTTCACCTCTATCCATTTTATTTAATTATATTTTTTATATTTCGTATCATAAAAAAATTATATATTTTTACAAATCTAATGATATATTTCATATCACCTTTAACCTATTTTTTATATTTCATATCATAATAAATAATAACAAATAAAGGCACTTAAAATAATATATTTAAAAATATTTTAATTTAAAAAATCACTAAAATTTTAAAATTATTGGACCAAGTACACACTCAATTATGAGAGATTATATTATAGGTGTGACTCGCCGCATCAGCTATGGTCCCCAACTAATAAAAATTATTCATTTTATAATTAATTATCCATGTCATTAATTTAATTTTTAGGAAATAATTTTTTTAAATGACATGAAAAAAATAAGTGAAGATTCATTGGTTAAAAAAAATGACATGAAAAATAGTAATAAATTGGGTGGTTATAATTGGATGAGATCATAACTGATGTGGTAAGTCAGGCTCTTGATATAATTTTTTTTTTAGGATATGTAATTATTATTTTTGTTTTTTAAGGTTAATTAAAACAGTCATTTTAATTAAAAACAATAGATTGAATACTTTTTTCAATAAAAAATTAAATATTTAAAAATTAAAATAATTTAAAATAGTTATTTTGATATTAAACCTTTATAAATAAAAGTAGTTAATATAACAAATTAACCAATCCCGCAGTCATCGTTGATTTTGCCACCCCATAAATCCCGGAATTAGGGTAACACGTGTCATATCATTTGGGAACATTAAATCTGGTCATGTGGGTGCACGTGCATTCTGACAAATTTCAACGCAGGGGCCCACCCACGTGATGACTTGCTACGAGAATGCCTTTGCATGAGCAAAGCAGACGTGGACGAATAGATAGTCAACACGTGTCACGATGTGATGATACGTATCACATGCTTTGTAACCAACTTTTTTTTGCTGTCACCGCGGCCAACAAATGAATAAATAATTTTTTGTGTTTATTTTTAATAAATATAGTTATAAATAAATTTAAAATTTGAGATTAGGGAATAAAACATAAATATTTAAAAATATGACTAAAATTATAAATAAATTAATTTTTTAAAAAATTAAATAGAATAAAAAAATAAAAAAATCTCGTAAATATAACTTGTTCTTGTTCATTAATTAAAATAATAAGTGAATTTAAACGAAACAAACAAACCTTAAATATTGATTAATTTTATTTCTAAAGAATTTTAAAATTTTTTACATCGAGTATTATTTTTTTAGATTTTTAATATATATTTTCAAAAAAATTAAATACAATACTTTTATAATAAAAAATAATAAATATAAATAGATAATATAAATAAATTTAAATGAACATAAATAAACAAATTAACGAACATTCACAAATATAAATAAACAAACGAATCCTTAATTCATGTCAGTTCATTTAATTAAATGAACAAAATATTATATTCATATCGTTTAATGAATAAACAAACTTATTATCAAACGATCCATGATCGATTCTTTAAACGTATAATTCGTTTACATCTATACTCACCTAAAAAAAATCCAATTTACTAATTTTTTATTTAAATATTAACATAAATATTAACAATTCCATATGTTTGTTTTTTTTTTAAAATATTATATTCTTAATTTTAGTATGCAAAAATCATTCTTCAATATTTTCCATAAAAATATTTCCTTTAAAATGAAATTTAATTTTGATCCTCAAAGATCCATTCCATAAGGATGTATAAGACCCAATCCATTCTAGTCTGTATAAGACACAAGTTAAAAATAATAATAATAGGGTAAACTATATAAATAGTCAACAAAGTTTTAAGACAATTGTAATTTAATCATTAAGTTTTTAAAATTTATAATATAATCATTAAAATTTTAATTTATTTTCATTGAAATTACTCATTTATTACATTTAATAACACTGCCATGATTATATTTTCCTTCCTTTCAATGTTTTTTTTTTCTGAACTAAATCTTCTGTAAACCTTCAAATTTTTATTTCATTTGTTTTAACTAAAAACATAAATCAAAGGGTGTTTTTTCCTTATTTCTTATTTTCTCTCTTACTTTAAGGGAAAATTATAACGATTTACGTTTCGAAATTTCAAGGTTAATTTAATTCGATATGTGAATTTCGAGTTTTGGTCGAAAATTTAACCTTTTGGGGTATTTCTTGGAAAGTAATGGAAAGATAATGAGGTAATTTTATTTGAAGAAAGAAAAAAAAGAATTTTTTTATAATTTTTTCGGGAAAGCAAATTTTGATAAAGAAAAAATTTATAATATGCGTCGAATACCGTTGAACATCATTAATGTTAAACACTACTGAACATTATTAAATTAGTTAATAAAGATTAAAAATCTTAAAGTCTCAACATACAATTATAAATTATTTAAAATAAAATTTTAATTAAATTAATTATATATTAAATCTTTAAGATTTTTAATATCTATTAGTCAATTTAATAGTATTTAACGTTAGTGATGTTCAATAATATTCGACGCACGTGATAAACTCAAAATAACTTATTTTGTAATCAAAGAATAAGTTGTGTGGATTGAGAGAGAAAAAAAAAATAGAATGAGGGTTTTAACTCTATTTTCTATTATATAAATCTTCCTTTAGAACCTTTTCAGGTATCCAACAAATGATAAATAATTAAAAATATTTAAAAAATTAACTATGTATCGATACACCATAAATTATAACAATATTCAAATATAATTGAGTTTTTAGTTTTAAAATAGCATACTGATACGTGTATAGTCTTATTGATATCTTATAATCATTAAGTATAAGATAAATTTTCAGTAACGAAAATATATATATCGATATGTTATAAGTCTTATCGATACTCAGTCCCTAAATTAATTATTTTGAGTACTAAAACACTTTTAAAAAATTAAGAGATTTAAGGGTTGAGTTACAAAACGTTTAAGTTAAATGCCTACCAATTTTGTAAGTAAATTGAGTACTTTAAAAATTTATTTTTTTATAAATTAGTTTTTATATCAAAATTAAATATAGATTTAACACATAATATATTTATTTTGTAATTTATAAACATATAACTTTTTAATATATGATTAATAACTTAAATTCGTGTCTCCTATGATAAATATTTTTCACTGGGATACTTGTTGAATTTGTGTGTCATGATTTAAGTTCATATATTATGATATTAAATAATTTAAATATTATTTAATTATATATTTTTAACTTATAACATAAGATTTAAAATAATTCTTTATTTTTTAAAAAATACATTTTAACAACAACATAGAGATACTATTGTCTAAAATTCCACCTCTCTTAATTTAATAGTATAATATTTTTCTTTACTATAGAAAATTAATTTATGTCAAATTAAAATACCAAATAGAAAGAAAACAAGAATTTCTTTGGCGAATTACACATTAAACATCAAATATAGTAGCTACACCAAATCATTTATGGGAAGAAGTTGACTTTTAGTTACAACAAAGGAGATTTCTGAGGTTCAGTCAACCACCTCACTGCTAAAGAGCTTGAACTGGTGTGCATCAAGAATCAATTTCCTAATAGAGGAAAACAAACCCAGGATTCCAACGCCTGTGAAGACGATGATGATGAACAAATTGACCCAGTAGATGAGGGTTGACCTTGAAGGCTTATATGTCATGTTGTAGAGAAGCATAGGGAGGATGAAATCGAGTGGGATGAAGCCGATGGCTCCCACGACCGCACTGATGTCGCCGAAGAAAGGGAGCATTGCAGCCATAAATCCACTGAACACCACATACAGTGTTCGAAGAATTATCCTCGGGATAAGGTTCCGTTTGGAAAGCATACCTTGGTTTACATCGGCTGATTGCTTTTCTATGATGTCATAAGCAACTTGAGAATATACCAAGGCAATAGCTAAGAGTTGAAGAAGGACAAAGATAACTGCGAGGCCAAGAACACCGGTTGGAGCTAAGGCAGGTCCTTCATCTGGCATCAAGCTCTTGAGAATGTTTGAATTAGATTTGTTGCCGAATACTCTGTATCCGGAGACTGCAACCGAGTAGAATGTAAGGAAGGCTACGGTGTAACACATCAGTAGTCCTTTTAGCATCTTCCCTGTAGCAGGTGGAGCTAAAGTAGCCTATAACAATGAGAAAGTGTTCAGATGGAAAGCAACAAGGTTTGAAGGATCTCGATAAAAAAGTCTGAGTGTTCATAATCATATCGAATATGAGAGTTCATATATAATTGAGATTACTTGTATTTCAGGAAGTATGCCATTCCCAAAAATTGCAGCTATTATGGAGATGGAAGTGAAGGCACTAAACACCCTTGATGAACTTGAAGGTTCCAAGGAGTAGTCCCTAGGAGGGGAATTTTTGGATAGACCTGCATATCAACACCTATAATAAATTAAGAGAAATTTCCACACATAAAAGAATGGCAGAAACAACTAAATCTTTAACACAAAATGCAGAAATTAAACAAAAATAGAACTGAGTAAATTTACTTTTTGACACTTCATAAGTAACTATATCCTTTAGATATCTAAATTGGCCTCTGTTTCTATTTGGAGTCACAATAAGTTCAAAGCTCAAGTGCTTCCTTAAGAAAGTAGCTAGGGCCTGAATTAAGCATGATGTTAAAATGTTCCGGATTCGGAGGCACCTTCAGCACAGCATTGGATACCGACATGCATGTCGGTGCAAAGTCTAAACTCTAAACTAGTTGAATTATCAGCTTTATGCTTCATACAAGAAAAAGATATGGCAGTCTGGACCAAGTACTGGAATGATACAATAAAATAAAGATATCATCAGGCAAAATGAGAACACATTCCGCGATATAATCATGTCTGGTTTTCTTTTCTCCCTGGATACTACATGGTTAAGAGGGTATTGAACCAAGATTTTAAAGCAGGTCATTGATTTGTATACCTGCATGAATACAAGCACCAACCACAAGGAAACTGTACCCCAAGCAGAGAAGAAGAGAAGCAAAATTGATATGTCTGAGGGAGTGGAAGGAAGGAAGTTGGGAGAGGAATATCATCACCACTGTCACCATAGCTATAAACTGATACAGCTTCAACGATCCATTCGGAGAAAGGTTTTCATACATGATCTTTCCACAACCAAAACAGGCTAAGTTACAAGAGGTAAAGAAGATCAATAAATGCTACTGATATGTAATAACAGAGAGTTTTGTCCTACATTGAACAAACTTTTTACTTAAAACTAAAGTTCTGATGATAACATTTATGGCTCCATACACAAGTCCCCATTTTCAAACCAGGGGACCATAATAGAAGATAGAACCTAACTGTTTTGTAAGTTAAGTTACCTTATCTCTATCATTGAAAATACAAAAAACCCTATCTAGCAAACTAGAAAATTGAAATAGAGAAACGCCATGTGTTCAAATGTATTCTGATCTCAACTTCCAAATGTAAATTAATAGATGATGGAAGGTCATACCTTAAGGCATTCCCCTGCAAGCAAAATTGCTCCTATTCCAACCCCAGTATTTATGGCAGTTTGTATGAATATAACAAAATAAAACATCCCACCAGACCCTGTATACAGTAACATCTCCTTATCATTTCAGACTTACAAAATCAGCAGAAAATTCAACTTATACAATGTTAATAAGATCCTTACGCTCAATGAACATATTATATAAATTCATTGGCTTTTACCTAATAAAATCCACTTTTTATTGTGTATCAACCAGTTTTGTCCAAATTTCAAGAACTCTTTGAGACTTTACATACACAAACCTATCATCTAAGGCAACATATGTATCTTATATCATGTGATTTGCCAAAAACCGAAAAGTTGAAGTGACGAATTCAGAAATATTTTTAAGGGTGTACATACATATATTATATAAATTTCAGGGCGGATACGGCTAGTAAAATAAGTAACTAACCTAAGAAAATTCAAATTTCAAGGCTCTGAAGAAATTTCATATTTAAAGGAGGGCATGTGCTCACACTGGACCACACATGGATCTGCCAAAAGTCAACTTTTTTTTTTCTTTCATTCTAGGAATGATATCAAGGGACTTTAAACATGGCTATAAGATACTAATAGTTCTCCATAATTATTAATTAATAAGTTTCCCAACTTCTACGCTTCTCAAAATCAGATAGATATGGAAAGCAAAAATACTGAACCGCTGGCAAAAGTTCAACCGGCCAATACGGAACGACAATTGCATGATCGAAACAACAGGAAAAAATATACATAGTGTTGGTGGACGGTGGCTACCTAAAACGTCAGCGGCGAGTTCACGGAAGCGGATATGGCGGCGGCCAGCCTTTTCGCAGTGCTCAAGCACCATGGACATGAGATAATAAGAGTAGAAGGTGACAACCCCCAAAACCGTTAAACATAAGAAACCCAGCCCCCAACCCAATCCCCTGAACGCGTACGGTAGTGTCAGGATTGATGGCCCCACGATCGCCGTCGTCAGATGAAAACCCGCATGCCACCACTTCCCTACGAAAACAAGAAGAAGAAGAAGAAAACCCCCAAAGAGAAGACGATAATAAGAATTTGGTTATATTACAATAGCTTCTGTAAATATGTTTTCATTCTGATTTTTCACCTTTTGCTTTGAGAACGAAGGTTGCTCCGGCGTCTGATTCAAGGCGGGACTCTGGGAACGGGTCTGGTTCCGGAGGATCCGCCATAAGAGAAGAAAAGGGTGTGAAATTGTTGTTTGAATGTAACGAACGGTGGCGGCAACAGCTTCACTTGGCCGCCCGAAGTCGTAAAAGAATCAACTATCGTCGACCATATCTATAGTAGTATTTTGTATTAACATCCAGCAACGCCGAATTTACTATTTTATTTTCATATTAAACAATATAAATAAGGGAAAAACTACATAAAAAATATCTATTATTATTATTATTATTATTATTTATAAAATAAAATCTGTTATTATATTTTATTTTTATTTCATTACCGTATTAAAATATTATAAATTAACTAAAAAAAAGTACAAACGATATTTTACCAAGTTATTTTTTTCTTAATTTATATGTTATATCGATTAAAATAATAAAAAAATAACATACCGATTAAGAGAAAAAATAATGTGATGATTTATCGCATGTAATTTTTTTATCGATATATTAGATATGATTTTTTTCTAATTAAAATATTATTAATTTCTAAAAATAAAATATAATATTAAATACTAATTTTACCTAAAAATAATTAGGTATTAAAACAATAACATAAAAATAGGTAATATACTACTCATATAATTTTGGCATAAAGATAATTTTCATCTTTAACGTTTATAATTTTTGTCATTTTGACCCTATTTTTTTGGGATAAATTTAGCCCTTGATCAATGTCTCTTTAACAAATAACTCATTTTTTAACTACTATGATAACTGAACCGTTACAAATTTAATAATGATGATATGTCATATATATGTAATAATATATTTTAAATGACTTAACATCTAGTATATCAAATACATACACGCGAAATATAGTTTTATTCCAATCTAAAAATATAAAATAATTAAAATTCAAATAAAATATTAAAAAATAATTTTTTATTCATTAAAAATTAATTAAATCTAAAACAAAAAGGCTACTAAACATTCTCAACCTTAACTATAGTAAAATCAAAATTTTATCTAAAAAGGTATGAAAATAATTTGAAAAGAAAGGGTTTTGTATAGTTTGTTACCGGTGAATCAAAGATAAAGGATTTTGATAATTATCGATTGGATTTTTATTATTTTAGTTTAGAATTTAGGTATTTTAGTTTTAATCTAAATCGGAGTTTTAGGGTTTTATAAAGATATTTTAGTTTAGTTAGGGTTGAGAATATTTAGTAAATTTTTGTTTTGGAATTAATTAATTTTAATATTTTATTTAAATTTTAATTGTTTTATATTTTATACTAAAATAAAATTATATTATATATATATATGCATATATTTAATAGGTTAGATTCTATGTCATTTAAAATATATTATCACATATATATGACATATTATCATTATTAAATTTTTAACGGTTCAGTTATCATGGTAGTTAAAAATGAGTTATTTGTTAAAAAGACATAGGTTAAGGGCTAAATTTATCCAAAAAAAGAATAGGGGCCAAAATAACAAAAATTATAAACGTTAAGGGTGAAAATTATCATTATGCCTATAATTTTTCCTAAAATGAACCCCACGTCCAAGGAAAGTGAAATTATTTGACAGCCTTCTTCGGTATGAATTCCATGTGCTTGTGTGCAAGGGTTATTTGGTCCTTTTCAGTTTCTTTGAAGTTGATGGGCATGGAATATAGATTACGCTACCGAAAGCGTGAAAGTGAATGAAAAACTAATAGTACTCCTTTGCTACTCATTACAATAAACACACCTTCGATAAGTGGCTGATCCAGAAATACTTATGAGGGTGGGCACCAATCAAAATATGTTTTAGAGTGGGCACAAATCATAAAATTTCAAAAATTTAGGGTGGGCACAAACATAAAAATTTAAAAAGTTTAAGGATGAATTCATAAAAATTTAAAAAATCAAAGGCAGATGTATGAATTTTAAAAAATTCAGGGTGGGCACGGGCCTACCCTTGTCACCATGTAGATCCGTTAGTGCCTTCAACTATAAATAATACAAAGGATGAGTCTACAACGGGCGTCGAACATCGCTGAATATCGTTAATGTTGAACACCGCTGAACATTATTAAATTAATTTATAAAGAATAAAAATCTAAAGGACTAATCATATAATTATTAATTATATGTAAAGTTTATCACTCTTTTATTAATTACATACCGAGTTCTTGAGATTTTAAATTTTTATTAATTAATTTAATGGTTTTCAACAATGTTCAACATTAGTAGTGTTTAGTAGTGTTCGATGCTCGTTGTAGAATTTTCCTAATATAAATCACCACGATACGAAAAAATTATAACTTTAATTAAGATGTACGTATAAACAGGTACAGAGCAAAGATTTGAGGTTGAAGGGGGACAAATTCATAAAAAAGTAATTTTTAAAAGAATTTAAGTAAGGGAACAAAAGTTTAAAAAGTCTTCGGGATTCCATGTAATTCTGTCCCTGTGTATAAATTTTACAGATTTATATAAGAATAATAGTAAAACGATATTAATATAAAATAAGATATATGTAAGAAATAAAATTAAAGTTTGTTCGATTTTTTATCTCCTTAAATAAAAGAAAAAAACAATAATTTATTAAATACGTAAAGATCACGAAGAGTATAAAATAGATGATATCTCATATATTATTAATATATAAAGACGAAAATATATGATAATGGAGAAGAACAATCTCCTCCACCTTTGATTTTTGTCCCTTATTTAAATATTTTAAAAATTAATTTATTTATGAATTTACTTTTACATTTAAATTTATATCTACAATATAGCTATCGTAATTATAGATATCACAAAATATATTACTTCTCTCTCTCTAAAACAACAATTATATCTGAAAATTCTAAAGATTAATATCTATTTTGTTTTTATATAATCAAATACTTGATTACCATGAAACCTTATTTTGTAAGATTTCTTATTTGATACAAAAATTTAGGTATTAAGTAAACTTAACCACCAATTAAAATTTGAGTCAATATTCAATATAAATATTAACAAAATCACATAAATTATACCGACAAAAATTGATTCAAGTCTTAAATAGTTTCGTTTTTCTTAAGTAGGTCTCGAATTTGAGTTGTGTGCGTAGAAAATCTCTGTTGGGAAACTCACCCACCAGAACTAGATGTGCGACGCGAGTCAGTCCGAATTAGTATAAGCAAAGCGTTGAAAATCGAAAAAACGATAAAAAAACATAAAATACAATATATATTTAAATCGAGACAACAATAATTTAAATATAATTCACACATAATTGAAATTAAATTAAATCTAAATTCATAATCTAAACAATTTTTAATAAATATTTTGATATAATAATTTAAGAAAAAATGTTTTTTTTTAAATTATTCAAATATTATAAAAATAATTCAAAGTCTAACAAAATTAAAAGATATGTTTCAAAATTTCAAAATCTTAATTATTTTATTATTATAAAACAATTTTGAGTTAACTAAAACATTTTTAAAAATGTTTTTAAAACTTTTAAAATATGATAAACATTATTTAACACTATTTTAAAGGAGTATCGATACCTACTTTTGAGTACTATTAAACTATTTCTTACGAAAGAAAAATACCTTTAACGTATTTAAGCCATCCTCAATTATCATAAATAACTAGTAGCTCATTTCAAAGTATATAAGAAGGCTTCAAACACTTAAAGACAAGACGTTTAAAAACTTGAAAAATAGTAACTGTGATAAAAAGTCGCTAATTAGAGAAAGATTAGGAATTAGGTATTGAAGTTGAAAAACTAGGGTTAAAAATTAATTTAAAAAGAAATTTTAGAAAAATTAGAAATTTAAAAAATATGAAATTTGGGAATTGAAATGTAAAATTGAAAAAAATGAAAATTTATCTCGAAAAGAGAAAATTTAAAAATCAAGGATTTGATATTGAAAAAGGGAATTTTAAAATTAGGGTCAGGGATTTAAAAAATAATTGAAAATTTAGGAAATGATTAAAAAATAATTTAAAAATGGATTTTAAAAGTGGTTAAAGAAATGAATCAAAAACATTTTGAAAAACGATTGAAAAATGATTTAAAAATAAAAGGAGTTGCTACTGGTCACTTTAGTAGACTAGACACCGTAAAACTAAATATTCAAGTAAAAATGGGTTCGAGAGTCGGTTACGATTAAAAATGGTGTTAGAGTTTAAAATCGCTCAAAAATTGGCACCTTTACAAAAAAAAGTATCGCTTAATTAATTTTAGAAATTCTGATTCAAAGTGACATTTAAATTAAAATTTGTTTGAAAATTCGAATATATTTTAAACGTGACGATATTCAAAAGTAAAACGCTTACACTGACACCACTACGTTTGGTGTCGGGCCCGTTACGACCAAATATAAAAACACCACATTAATTAAATTGGTTATGTTGAATATAGTTTAATGTCACATGAAATAACAAAATTAAACATAACAAAGTAAATAAGAATAATAAAGTAAACATAAATAAAACACATAGTACAAACGCAAACAAATATATATATATATCAAATGCAAAATTAAATAAGTAGATGAATATGGATTAAACCAAATAAAATTGAAAAATTAAAAGAAAAAATGAGAAAAACTAAAACCAAAACAAGAAAATTTCTTTTCCTTTTGAAATCGAAAAAAAAAATCAAAACACTTTTATTCTTCTTTTTACGAAATAAAACTCTTTCTTTTTGTGACAAATAGAAATCCGAAACAACTCTTATTCGTTCTCGGTTCACCAGTGGACCACCGGAGAAACTTTAAGGAGTCTTCGGACGACCTCGACACAAAAGGTAAAAGAACGAACCTTAATCTCTATTTTTGTTATTGCATGTAAAAATAAACGAAGAGGATTTATCTCTGAAAACGTTCGATTTTTATATTTATAATGAAAGGGGAACCCCGATTACATGATTGATTTCGGTTTTTATAACCGAGTTACATTCGATTGGAAAAAAAATCCTAAAATGTCTCCATTGGTTCTACTATTGATTTGTCCCTATTCATGTCTAAAATTTTCTGATTCGTTTTGAATATCATCTGTAATTTTGTTGGTTGGTGAATTTTTGCATTTTGGTTTGTCCTTTGTACGAATCTAAAATTCTGATAATTCTTTCTTTGTTTGCATGTGCCATCGTGGCTGCAGGAGTGGTGATCGGACGGTGACAGACGGCGGCGAGGGAGACGAATAACCATCCAGGGACATCAAAGAGACGTGTGCGTGTAACGCGCAGGGATAAGGAACGCCGCACGTTGACCTTCCAGATGATTCTTTTTCTTTGATCGTGACCGTTAGATCAAATCTTGATCTAACGGTCCTGCTACAGTTGCGCAAGGGACGAAAAGAAGGGTTAGGTTAGGGTTTCGGTTTGTAACCGATGATGGGCTTTGCTGTTGGGCGTGTGTAATTGATTATGGGTTATGTAATTAAAAAACGGGTATGTTGTAATTTAATAGTTGGGTTATAATGTATTTGGGCTTAATGAAATAACTGGGCTGATTTATTTAAATATATGGGTTCTTATTTCTTAAATTTGTATATAATAATAATTATAATAATAATTTAAATTATAATTTAAATAATAATAATAATAAATAGCAAAAAACATAAGAATTAATAATAAAAATAAAAATAATAATGAAAGGAAAAACGAAATTAAGAGCAATATAAAGGGAAAAAAATATGTAGTAGTGATATATATTTTATGGACTTTTCATTTAGATTATGTAAAAACATATTATTTTAATTTTTGAATTTTATTTATAACAACTAAATTTAAGTCCGTTATTCGAAATTTAACAAAAATAAAACCCGATTCTATAACCCCGAATAAAATTAGTGATTACAATGAACATTCATGTTTAAAATCAAAAGAGTATAATTTTTCATTGTATATTTTGTTAATATCTTTTAATCCTTTAGTCAAGTCCTAATGAACCAAATTATGTAAACACCCACATAGATATGTAATTAGTTTACAAATGTCGCATTATTGTTGAGGGATAAGTTCTAGTTGATCCTTATAAAAATTTTGGAGATGATTTTATCGTAGCCCATGAAAAGACAGGTTATAAAAAATAAAGAATTCATGGTAGTGGATTAGAAAATCCTTAGAGTAAATGCTATGATAGTGGATGTAGATTTTAATTGAAAAGGTTGAACAACTCTAAAATCGATCGTGTTAAAATAGTAATTTCTTTTGTCAGTTTTTTTTTTAACTTCACAAGAGATCTTTACATCTTTTTTCGATGATATTCAGTTGGAGTGTAACACCCCGACCCGGATGTCACATAGGGCCTCCGGCCCAAAATCTGTATTTCAAAATTCTTTCGAAAGCCCAACAATTAAAATCCAATTCAAGTCCAAAATACTATTTATAAAATCCATTTAAGTTAAAACGCAAGCCCAAAATAATATAAGATAATCGGAGCTCCAAAATATTACAAACCATTAAAACATTCGACCCAAATTAAAATAACAGAGTTACAAAATACATAAGGTCCAACCAAGTACTAGCCCACTAATCTATAAATGTACCCTGACATAGGTCGATGCTGAAATCCAAACCTCGATGGTGCTCCACGAACCGGCTTCCGCTAACCTACGCACGAAAACACATTTCGAACGTTGAGCTACTAAAGCTCAGTGGGTACGCCGAACTCGGCCAACATCATGCATATCATAAGTAGTAAAGCATAACATATAAACATCGTGCATGAAATGATGATCTAGCATGCTTGCCTACCACATGGCATAAACAATGTATAATATCGCACACAACATATACATGTCACATCACAAAATAACACACAAGAGTGAGGCCCGCGTCCACACAGCATCGGGATCCTACACTCAGGATTGAGGCCGCCCTCAAATCCTATACCCGGAATGTTACATCGGACATCTTTGAACGAGGCCGCCCAACGTTCGGAAAGGGGTGGAGGCCGCCCAACCAACCCCATGCTCGGAATGTTACATCGAACATCTTCGAGTGAGGCCGCCCAACACTCGGAATAAAAGTCTTCAAAACATCATCCGGCATGTTACATCGGATGGCCTTCAACGTGTTGCAACACTTATGGATATCCGGATTTCCATCACACAAGGACTCAAACCACACAAACGATCCACCTAGGATCTTAGCACAATAAGATATGTTAAGACTTATCATACTTTAGTCTTTCGGGATTATAAACATCAATCTTGGTTAAACAGTTCATTTCATTGATTATAAGATCCATTTTAACCTTTAATCCTCTTATCGAACCTCAAACCATACTTAACTTGTCCAATTTTCGCAGGGGTATCGAACCACCTGCCTTGATACCTACCCAAAGAAGGCATCGAACCATGGGTATCGATACTAGTATCGATACCCTTTGACCATTTTCAAAGTCAACAAAAGAGGACCCTCCAGCATCGATACCGGCATCGATGCCATTATGCCACTGGAGGTCCCGGTATCGAACCATGGTTCGATACACCTGGCCACTTAGCCTATTTCCACTCATGGGTATCGATACCGGTAGCCCGTGTATCGATACCCCTGCACGAAATGCAGGTCCGCACTTAGAAATTTCTAGGGATTCTTCTCAAACATTAATCTATTCGATTCTAAAGTGTTCTTACTCATTCTTAGAAAGGTTTCAAGTGTTTTAACATTATTTTTAAGCCATCAAACACACAATTACGAAATTCACCATTAAAGACCCAAAAGTTCAAACCAAGCATTCATACATGAATTTCTATATGTTATGCACTCTACCATGAAATGCAAGATAAATAGAAGAGTTGGGAGTATCAACCTCCTGCAGGCAACAACAAAAACGACCTTCCTTCTTCCTCCTTAAGCTTTCTCCTTGCCTTGCCTTTGAGATGGGGCTTCCTCTTTTTCTTCACCAAACCAAACAACTCTTACCTTAGATTGTAGATCTCCTCGAGCCTTAAAACTCTCATACAACCACAAAAACGAAAAACCAACTTAAGCTCTCAAAGATTTCACCTTTTACCTTTCTTTTTCTTTCCTCAAGAATGAAAGATGAAGGGAGAAAAGAGATGAGTAGGGTGATATCACTCTGCAGAGAAACTAATCCCCCAACCCTCTCTTTCATCCTTCTTTGGTAATTACCAAATTACCCTCAACCAACAACTCAAGCCCAACACAACCACTCAACCCCAACCAAACAAGCAGCCCAACAAGGCCCAAAACCTCTCACTCGGAGTCCAAAACCGAAGCCCAAACTCTCGGGTTAACCCGACACTCGGATCCGAAATCCGGGTCGTTACATGGAGTACTTCAAACCTAATAATTAGTACCAGAGATAGATTAAAATCGACGGTTTAACAACATTTGAGAAGATCTTAGGAGTTTTCGAACCATTACTATATTCGACCAACCTTGAAAAGCTAATTTGTTCGACATCAAACTCAATGAATCACAATAAATCATCAATCCCGCTCTCACTTGTAAAGGTGACATGCTCACACATTCAAGATTGGTAACCTCTAAGCTTAATCTATTTAATTATATAATTTTGTTACTTATTTTTAATGAATTTTTTAATGTTTTATGCAAATTTAATTGTTAAAATAATTTTAGTGAGTAACATTCTTTGAAATTTGGTGCATGTGTTTTAAATAAGTTTATTCATATGATTGCACAATTTAAAAATTATAAGAAGCAAATGGATAAATAACGTGTAAGAACAGTGGGGTTCTGGACAGGCGCAATAGGAGCGATCGCACAGGGCCCCGAAAAAGAGGGCCCCTAAATTTTAATAAACTACATTCATTAGATGTTAATCTCGAAATTCATTGAAAAATTTTGAAAACGCTATTAAGAAAGATGAGTTATAATTGTTAAAACGTTATAATTATTTCTTAAATATGACAATTGATTATAAAATCTTATTGATTATTACTATTGCTTCAGTAGAACTAGTGAAGTTTTGGACAGATACAATATAAACGATCGCACAAGGCGCCCTTGTCATGGACATTTACTTTTAAAGACCATATTTTAATAAATTGTACAGGGCCCCAAAATCTTTAAACCGCCCCTGTATAAAACATAAAAGATTTAACAAATGACACTATTATTATCACACCTAATAAATAGAGTGATTACTTCAATTCTATAATCTAGGAGTTGTTTTGTCCAAAGAATTTGAGCATAACAACCACCGATCGAAATATTTTCTGCCTCAGTGGTGGAGAGTTCTACGCTATTTTATTTCTTTGAAAATCAAAATATTAACATACTGACTAAAAATTGACAAGTACTAAAGATACTCTTTTTATCTATTTTACGAGCCTCATAATCCACATCCGAATAAGAATGCAAACTAGAATTAAGCTGAATTTGAGAAAGCAGTTTTGATGTTGAAATGTATAATTTTGGGACCAAAAAACTAGGAAAGGTCCATGGGTCATGGTTCCATGCAAATGCTGTAAATATGTGTTGAGAAGTGCAAGTACTCAGCTTATCTATACAGTACAGCAAACCTCCATTAACTGAGTTTTAAGATCCAAGTTATAATTGCTGATGCAGGGAATGAATTACAGACAAGCATGATTATCTACTTATAATCTTCTACCAATCCATGTATCCATCCAGGGAAAGATGAAAGGAAACAGATGAATCGTTGGCATTCGATACGATAAAATATATATGAACAAGCATCACTAGAGGCTTGCCATGGCCAAAATTTCTGAGAGGGAAAAGACCAACAACCTTGAAAATGGCTTGGAAATGTATTTTTCTTTTAACCACGAACCATCATCTCCATAATCACATCGTTCCAAAAGTCTATTGGTCCAGGTAAACACCAATGTAGACAGTCGTTCTGAACCGCTGCCGTTTTGTTCTCTGCAAAAGGCTGAAACTGCCTGTATGGACCTGGATGTCCGTCTGGTCTCATTAATAAGAAATTTGTGAAGTCGAGAAGCTTAAGATTCACCTCATTTGTAGCAGCTTTTGCTGCTGCCTTCTCAAACTCTTCTAATTCGACGTTACGTAGGATTCGGTTCAAGTCCTTTATTTCAATCTCCCCTTCTTTAGTTGGTGTTGTCTTCGGACATGTCCCTCCGTTATGCCATTCCCCATTCTCAAAGTGATCTGGTGTGGATGTTCTGAAAAAGATCAACCCCTTATGCTTTGAGTTTGCAATGAAGTCCATGACATAGTGGAGGGTTTTGTTGTAAGCATAGACAAATCCTACTTCGGTCAGGTTCTTCCCTGGACATATATGGCAGCCAACTTCTGTGTCATTCTCATGGTAGATTGCAGCCTTGAGAAACCATTTTCCGGTCGAGATTATCATGTAATCTAGGGTCAGGTAGAGATCTGTCCATGTCTTATCAAGTTTGTCCAGATGAAGCTGAACTTCAGCAGTCGAAACGCCATTGTTATCTTCGAAAATAGCAGCCTTTACAAGAAAAGGAGACCAAATATTCGATATTGTGAAATTGTATGACTTGAAATGCCATCTTTTTGATTTATATTCCTCATCATGGTAAACTTCAACAGCTTGTTCAACCTGAATGTTTTACGAAAACGTAAACATCATTAATAATCCCACAACAGCAAAAACGTATTACGAAGAAGAAAGAGTTTTGCTTACAACCATAGTCAACATATAACAGTATGATGCTAGATATCAGTTACAGAATAAATTTCTTAAAATCGAAATCTCAGTTTAAAATATCACAAGCCAAGACCCAAAAGGAACCGACTGGGCAAATGACAGCATGGCAACAACAACTCTAGGTTGCTGGATGTATGACAGGGTTATTACCTACCGAGTACAGCACAAGCGAAGCTCATCTATTTTAGCACAAGCTATCTTGCATACTATAACGGAATGGTTATGGTTATCGGCAGGAGTGCTTCAGTATCATGAAATGCAATCCAGGACGAGCAAAGAACAAAAGCATGTTTATGCACAGTCTAGGAACCATTAAAAATTCAGAGCAAGCATTTTCGAAGGATTCGATCTTTTTAATTTAACATCAAACAGCATGCTAGTACGCCCACCAGCACATCGACTAGTGAACATTAAGTTATCACAAGAACAATGAGGCAGCGAAATAGCATAGTTTTGTTTACAAAACTAAACAAATGATAATCCTATCCGAAGTTCAGAAGCTAATAAGTTCAAAGACATTAGTGCAACGCTTAAAATAGGTGTTAGAGGCAAAATGCTAAAAAGTTTCTACCACTAAGATAAATTCCTCACCATCTAAATAAACATGTTAGTAATATACTAGCATGAACATACGGTTATGATAAAACGGGAAGTAGAAGCCAGCAGAACAACTTCCATTTCTACTTTATACTAAAGCAAAAGGCAAAGACATTGTTAAAACTTGCTATAATTATTGAAACACATACTGTGGAGAGCATGCATAACAATGACTGCACATGGTTGCGAGATATGGAATCACCGATCAAAGCCCATGCTTTATTTCTCATCAACTCCAGAAACCTCTTGGCATCGAATCGAGGTAACTGACAGTCACGCGGCTTCCACTTCCAGTGTAGATACCCGGAATCAGGGCGGCCATTCCTCATACAATTCTGATGACCTTCTATCAAGGGACAGCTCACGTTGGTGTAGGTTGGACCGGAGGGATTGGGAATCCAATCCCCTGTAAAGAGATCACACTTCTCTAAAATAATATCTGGTGCAACCATAAGTTTAAACAGCTTAAGCCACAACAGTAAACCAAAAGAATCAACAAAATCTTGTATGTAAAATGTGAACAACAGCAGTAATATTGGCAGAAAAATCTGGATAACAAAATAAAACAAGTAAAAAATGCAGTATAGGGATTCAAATTGCGGTCCACTAGTGCAATACCGGCTGCTATATAGCGGTAGCCACACCGCAATAGCATCCGGCATCGGCAACCACAATTTAAATCCCTGATCACAATACTAAGTTGCATTGTAATCAGAACAAGTCCACCAAAATCCCTGCATTCTAAACCACAAAAATCAAATTGTCATGAACCCCACCATCAAAATTTTCAATCTTTCAAGTAAAAAAACAAAATCACAAACAGTAGATCTGCAGATCTCATATTACAAACTCTACTTACAGCTGATTCTATATCATTAAAAATCAACAAAAATGAAGAAAAAAACATAGGTAAAAATGAAAAATTAGTTACCTAGAGGTAATTGGTCTTCATTTTCAGGCATTCCAATGGGAACAGGAGGCTTCAAGTCTGGTTCTTGAACATGTTCTTTCTCAAACATGAGGGATTGGAAATCAGCAGCAAATCCATTGGAACGAAAAAGGAGTAGCCTAACAGCAAAACCCAGTAAGAGAACTGAAATTGCAAGCTTTACAAGCAAGTGTCGGTCCTTGTTCAGAGACCATGAGTTCCAGTTCAATCTCATATTGTTTTCCCCACTTTTGCTTGGTTTTGTGACACCAGAAATCCGGGTTGTGGTCGTAACCCAAAAATTCAAAATAATTGAACCAGAAATTCAGAAGACCCACATTACCCTCTTACCTTAGATTTATTTATTTTAGGTTAGACCGAACAGATGAGGAATATTACAGTTCTGGGATTTATGTTCTTTTTACTATTATTAAGTAATTATTATTCTTTATTAACTTAACATATAATAACAGTAATTATGACCAAAGAAATGTCGGCTTAAGATAAGAGGCGTTCTGCATTGTTATTTAATTAAATAAATATGATGTAGGTTGTTATAATTGGTTGATTTATTAGAATGAAATATTAAATTTTTTAATAAAAAATAGAGATAAAATTTTAATATTGTGATTGACGTGATTAAATCGTTTTATAATGAGTTTATGTAGTTAGGGTTGTAGTCGATAGTGTAAAATAAATGGTATAAATCGTCTACCCCTAATTATACTTTTATAGTTATTCTCACTTTAATTTAGTGGGTTTAAGGTTTAAATTTAGGGTTTAAGATTTAAGGTTAGAGGTTATAATTAGAGTTTAGAAAATTAAGGGTAAGATGTATATTTTAAGATGTAGGATTTAGGATTTAGGTTGTGAAAAATTTGGGTTAGGGTTTAAAAATTAATTTTTAAAGAATTTTTTGTAGGAGCGTAGAAAGAGACACGGTTAGAGGATAGAAATTTCTATTTGAAATAAATAATGTATTAACGATTAACATCAATGGGGGATTTTTGGGATTGCATTGTTAGTATGTCAAATAGACATTTGATTAATTGAGTTGATGATTGGTGAGATTCGAATATCCAATGAAAAGAGTGTTGTAACATCATGGTTAAAGATACCGAATGGAGGTTACCGATGCTATGTGACTCGAACCTCATTTGAAGATATTTGAGGAGATTTCGAGTATGGGTACAAGTTTTGATAATATATGATCCGATTTTACTCAAAGTATAAATGTTTCGGGGGAGATTTAGAGCAAGGATGTATGTTCTAATTCTATGTGATCGCTCTCACCTGGAGTTTTGATGCTTCGAGATCTAGCCTCATTCTAGAGATGTTTTTGTTGATATGTATTTTTGTCTAGATAATTTGATGAGAATGGGTATGATTGGCCATAAGAACCTTATATAATGATTGTTTTAATGAGTGTACGTGTCTAGATAATTAGTGGTAGTGTCACATGTTTATTTATTTTTTTTATTACTCGTATTTACTTACATGCTTATGTTTAAGGTTAGCATGAGATATAATAAAGCAAATGTATACCACCGAATTTTGTACACTCAATACTCAAAATTATTATTTTCATGCATAGTTTGATCATCGAATTGTGGAGATAGTACGAGATTTTCATGATGTGATATTTTTTCAAGCGTATGATACTTTGTTTAATAGATTATGTATTCATACAATCTTATGTGGTAAGTGCAATTCTTATTTTTTAAATTATATTAATAAATTAAATGTTCAAATATTATAATTTAGATAAAGTTCTTTTATAACATTTTAATCATTTATACATTATTAAATTTAGTTAATCGTAACCTAATCGTTAAGAATCGATTAATCATTAGCGTTTAACTGATAAAACTGTTTAATTGACAGTTCAATTACAAATTAACATATAACTTATTATAATTTTTCACATGTTAACAAATAAAACTATATTTTAATAAATAATATATTAAAATATTTATAAAAATACTTAAATAAAGATTTTAAACGCTAATTTTATACTTAATTAAAAAAATACATTCATAATATAAAGTTTTAACACAACACAAATTATATAAATTTCGTACTTAATTTTAATTTTCAAGTTTAAATAATGTTTAACACAGTATCAAATACACCATCAAAGTTAATAATTTTTAAGTGACAATCTTGTATGTGGTTGTATCTTATGATTTTAATCACATATAATTTATTTTCTTAATAAAATAACAAAATTAATATATTCAACAAAATTGAATTATAATAAAATATTAACTTAATTATTTAAAATAATGGCATATTTTTATTTTATAGGACTCTATTTTTAATTTTTTTTTATGCTTAAAATATTTAAAATGCCTTTCATTTCTTCGGCATATAATAAAAGTAATTATGGTAAAAAATATTAAAAAATATAATCAGATTTTTTTTTCCAAATGATTTGGATTCAAATAATTTTACTATAAATATATTAAAATTAGAAAATTCCCTTCATCATTTTAATAAAAGATTAACGTATTATTTTTTTATTATATTACGTCCACAAATTTTAATAATTATATAAAAAATAATTTAATAAAACAAGGATGATTGACATAATTACTGAATAACAAATCTAAGGGCTAAGGCTGTGGGTCTCAACTTTACTTTTTGGAAAAGAAAGAGGCAGAGGTTTATGTCGGCAAGATGAAAAAATTATAACAATTCTTTTTTTTAATAAAAATAATAATAATTCTGTCTTTTTTTTTTTAATTTTTATCTATCTTTTTATAATGACTATTTAATAAAAAAAATTTATTACGGGCGTCGAACACTGTTGAACACCACTAATGTTGAACATTATTGAACACTATTAAATTAATTAATAAAAATTTAAAATCTCAAGGACTCAGTATGTAATTAATAAGAGAATGATAAATTCAATATATAATTAATAATTGTATGATTAGTCCTTTAAATTTTTATTTTTTATAAATTAATTTAATAATGTTCAGCGATAATTAACGATATTTAATGGTGTTTGACGCCCGTTATAAACTCATCTTTAATAATATTATTTTCTGGTTTACCAACTTCGGTTTGGAATTCGGACTCATGTGATTTAAAAAGGATCCGAAAAAGAAATTATTATTAATTATTTTGAATAAAGTATTATTCTTTTTATTTAATTTTTTATCCATTTTCTTAATTTATATTATAATAAACTATTTTAAAATTCATATAATAATTAAACTTTTCCTCTTAAGCTAGTACTTATGTTAGAGGTAACAAATTACTATGTTTATGCGATTATAAATTAGTTGGCATTATTTTAAAAAGGTAAATAATTTATTTAGCACTTATCTATTTGTGTGTTTCTATTTTGGTGTCATTTAATTATTTTTTCTTAAAATAATATAGTTTTTGTTTTTATTTTGGTTAATGATAAAACTGACTTGTTGTCACTTGCTTATAAGAGAAAAATAAAAAAAAAAGTTAATTTTTTCATTAACTTTTTAGTGTTAAATAATAAATAAAAATAAAATAAAATATTATGTATTATTTTAAAAATTAATTAAGTGATTAAAATAAAAATATTAAAATAAATAAAGTACCAAATAGGTAATTTTAAAAAATATTTGTGATCACAAGACAACAAAACAACGGTCAACTTAATAAATTTTTGAGGATTCAGGGGCTTTAAATCAATCAATAAATTCATTTAATGTTGTAGATGCAAGAAAACAGTGAGAATCTGGTTCATTTCTCAAGACTCTTGTAGTTGTATACGAACTATTTATTTAATTCAAAATAATTTTTCGTTGAATGATATTTTTATTTTATTTTTCACTATTTATAATATCGAAATCTAAATTTTTAACTTTAAGAGATCCAACGTCTCATTCTATCGTCGGTAATGCTAGATGAATTTTTGTTAGGAATCCTATTTTACATTAACCAGAGAACATGGTTTTGTTTATAAGATATACAACACTTATATGGCTTTACCAAGGATGAAGTTTCAGTTGATTTTGCTCTTTGCTTATTGTTGAGGTGAGCTTGAACTCCGATATCCATTGAAAGAAACTTCCACCTCGGTTGTCACCGGCGGTGAATCTTTTCCGGAAACAAATTGAGAAGCATTTTTCACTAGGATAACCTTCTCCTGATGTTCATGTTTAGTCCTATCCATATATTCACCAACTGTTTCAGTTGGGCAGCCATAACAGCTCCGAGCAATTATAGCATGTTATAAACGGAGCGCCACCGACTCTAGGGTGACAAGGACGCTTATTCCTTCTGTCTAGCACTACCTACCCTTGTAGGATGTCTTCGATCAAAACCATCGATATCTGAACCAATATCACTTGGCCATAAGTGTACTAGCGGATCTTCAAAGGTTGGTTGAGGTCTAGGAGGGCAATGTTGCCCAACTCTATTAGAACTCACATAATGGTTGAAATTAGAACTGCAAGGGTCTTTCAAATACCCTCTATTGCCAAAACCAACAGGTTGAGGGTGAGTTATGGTTGAAAAGATTAAAGGAATAGTTACTTTTAGAAGTTGGACGGTTTTTAGTAGTTTTTTATGTTTATTTATAAATAAAAATTATTGTAAAAGGGGAAGAGTACGTGAATTGTTATGAAACAAATATCTTTTCTTCTAATTTTTATTCTTCCAGTGAATTTTTTCTTCTTCCTTAATTCTATCTCTACTATTTCTACAATATATTCTTGAATTGTTAGGAAAATTCGTAACATTGGTGCTTTCATTAAGAGCAAAATCATAATTACCATCATTGAAACATGCAAAACATTAATTTTATCTCTACTATTTCTACAATATATTCTTGAATTGTTAGGAAAATTCCTAACATTGGTGCTTTCATTTAGAGCAAAATTATAATTACCATCATCGAAACATGCGAAACAAATGCATGGGTGATGAAGCAAAACAGTCAGATGCTTCAAGATATACTTAGACAATTAAAATTGTTGTCGAACCATCTTGTTATAGTGGATGAGGGTAAAATCTATGACGTTAGAGACATTGAGTCTAAACAAGATCCGCTAGAGATGAAGATCCACCAAACATACGATGAATTGTCATCGCTAGTTGACATTGAGATTGCAGAACAAACGTTTCAAGATAATAAGAATTTTGATTTTCAAATTGATACTCCAAAGGTCATAGATTTAACTAAGATCAATTATTCAACAGAAAATCATGTTAATCAAACTATTGGAACACAAGAAAAATTATCAAATGAGGTTGAGAATGTGTCTTTAAGAAGCGTCAAAAGTCTTTTCCATAGCAAGGATGCTATGCTGAAGAGGAGAATTTTTGGACCACCACAAGCTCAACTAGATTTGGTGACAAACTTCCAAATCATTGTTATGGTTTTGGAGTTGAGTGAAAGAAATCAAGGAAATATGTATCATCACAGTTTGATTGTTATGATCTTTGATCCAGGGAGAATTTAATTACAAAAGTTTATGATGGTGACAATTTACCAGTACTCATCAAGAATAATAATGATGGATTGTTAGAGGAATATTCCTGGTTGAACCTTGAGGACAAGCTTCTCTAATTAGAGGAGAGTAATGTTATGGTTGAAAAGATCAAAGGAATACATAGATGGTTTTTAGAAGTTAGACTGTTTCAAGTAGTTTTTTATGTTTATTTATAAATAAGAATTATTGTAAAAGAGAAAGAGTACGTCAATTGTTATGAAACAAATATCTTTTCCTTTTAATATTTTCTTCTTCTAGTAAATTTTTTCTTCTTCCTTTAATTCTATCCCTATTATTTCTACAATAATATTCTTGAGTTGTTAGGAAAATTCCTAACAGGGTGTTACTGTGTTAGAAAAATTCTTGATCACGAGATCTTCTATGCATGTCTGGTGGTGGATAATTTCCATAGAAGTTCTGCATATGTTCATCACCATTCATCGAATATGAGCCGGAGACATCTCAATAGAACCACTAGGAACCAGTTTCCTAGTTCTCTGAGGCATATCATAGGATCTAGTCAGTTGATCCTTCAACACATCCAACTTCTTAAGCAGACGAGTTCGATTCCTATCAAAATTATGGTAGCCATAAGTTGAAACATCCCCATAAGTTGAAGGTTCCTCATTTATTGTTTCCAGACTCCCCTTATAAAAACCTTCCAAATCCTTCACTGTCCACAGCTTTCAGCCTCAAGGACCTAGTCAAATTATCGAATCTGCACGAGTAGACCCCGAAATCGATCTTCCTACTCGAATTAACAGACTACCTGCTGATGTTGGTACCATGATTATTAGAGTATAGTATAAGTAATGGTGTGTCACATATACTGGATACCAATCCGCGAATCTGTTATTAAGGTGGTTGAGTCAGTTGGGCATTGGGCTGTGTATAAATAGAATAGTTGGGCTCCTTTAACGATATGGGTTTTCACTATGACATATTATTCAATCAGTTGCAATTCTTGTTTTCAATAACAGAGTTCTTTAGTTTCTTCAGTTTGTTATCTTCTTTTTCTTCATATTCTCTGTTACGCCATTATCTTAGCTTCATTCTCCAACTTCAGTTTTCTTCTTATTTCTTCTATTCTTATAATTCATCATGATATCAGAGCCAGATCGATCAAATATGGGGCGATTTCAACCAGATTTTTCAATGTAGTCACTGGAATCCCGATAGGGTGCTTCTTTGGCCGGTGGATTTACGTGTGCGAAGGGATTCTGGTTTGCTTGGTGAGGTTTACTTCTCTTGCTATTTTTCTGCCTTTGTTTTTTGCTTCTCATTTTGCTGCCTCTGGTTTGCTTAAGTTCAGTTGTTGTTTGGGCTTTCGAAAATTAGGATAGTTCTTGGTTTCTGGTTGTTTGTTTTGCTGGTTTGTTTTGTGGAAAGTTAGGACATTTAGTTGACAGGTGTTACTCTAGGTTTGACACAACATTTAAAAATGAATCTACCAGACCAATCTACAATGGAAGGGGTTTATTTTCTACTCCTCAGGTTCATTTGTCAACATTTACTCCTTCGAATGTGGTCCCTACATCCTACAACAATGTTGCCTATGTAGTTGGGTCCTCTAGTATTGTACCCTCTTTCATTAATCAGCTTGCTCCTCAGGTTATTCCACATGTTGTCCATACTCCTGTCGTTGGACAATCTACATCACAGGTTGCACATCAATTTGTTCCTGGATCTTGTTTTGGAACTTATGCTGTAGTTGCGACCCCGAGACCTCAAGCTCAACTTTCTTCTGATATAGTGTCAGCTGGTCCTGCTCAGGTGTCTTCATCCAGCTCTATCGTCCCTCCTCAAGCTCTCTTAACTGATGTGGCAGGTGACAATGCTTGGTATCCTGATTCGGGTGCCACGCATCATCTCACTAATGATACTTACAACTTGCAATTTGGTACTGTATTGCCTGGGACAGATAAGGTTCAAGTTGGTAATGGACAGTCTTTATCTGTTAAATCTTCTGGAAAATTTTCTTTGTTTACTGTTGATAGATTTTTGAACATGGAAAATGTTTTAGTTGTTCCTCATATAACTAAAAATTTGTTATCTGTCTCTAAATTTACACAGGACAATCAAGTATCTTTTGAGTTTTATCTCACCTTTTGTCAAGTTAGAAATTTGGTTACTGAACAAGTGCTGCTCACTGGAACTGAGTGTGAAGGACTTTATAAATTGCATATTCTTGATGGTTTCCATAATCCTACTGCGTCTTTAGTTTCATTTAAAGCTAGTAATAGTATATCTTCTAGTCAATGTACTGAGAATTCTAAATCTGTTTCTTGTATTGTTGTTGCTAGTAATGTGCCCTTGAGCACATAGCACAGTAGATTAGGTCATCCATCTGTCAATGTTTTAACTAATGCCTTGTCGCAATGTAATGTGTCCTTTAGCAATAAAATTGATAAGTCATCTCTTTGCAATGCTTGTGAACTTGGTAAGGCACACAAATTACCTTTTTCAGCATCTACTACTCAGTATGTTGCCCCTTTAGAATTAGTAGTGGCAGATGTTTGGGGACCAGCCCCTATAGCCTCTAATAATTTTAAATATTATGTTGTTTTTACTGATGCTTTTTAAGGTATTCTTGGATGTATTTTTTGAAGCAAAAGTCGCAAGTAAAGGAAGTTTTTGCTATGTTTATCAAACAAGCAAAGTTGCAGCTTGGACACCCTCTAAAGATGTTACAGACAGATGGAGGAGGGGAGTTTATGTCTTTTCAGGCTTTTTTGCACAGTCTTGGGATTGTTCATCGGGTCTCTTGCCCTTACACTTCTGAGCAGAATGGGATTGTAGAAAGAAAGCACAGACAAATTGTTGAGGTGGGCCTAACTTTACTTGCTCAGTCTGGATTGCCTTTATCTTTTTAGAATGATGCTTTTTCAACTTCTATTTTTTTGATAAATAGATTACCATCCTCTGCTATATCAAGGGTTTCACCATATGAAAAATTGTTTAGAAAAAAACCTGATTACAGTTTTTTTAGGGTTTTTGGTTGTCTGTGCTATCCAAATCTTAGGCCTTATAACAAGCATAAGCTACAATTTAGATTTGTACCCTGTGTCTTTCTTGGTTACTCGCCTTCTTATAAAGGCTATAAGTGCATGATAATTTTTGGAAGGGTGTACATATCTAGACATGTTAGGTTTTCTGAAAGTGATTTTCCTTTTATTCAACATAAGGATCAGTGGTCATCTTTTATTACTTCTCTGACCAATTCTGATTTTTTAAGTTTTTTAGACCCTATTAATAATGAGATATCTGATAGCTCATCATCTGTTGCAATCTGTCCCCTTCCATCTTTGTCTACAAATAACATTCATGCTGCATTTCGGCCTGCCACTACTAGTTCGTTAGCATCTCCCTTTACTACCAACATTCACGTACCATCTCCATCAATAATTGTTATTCCACCATCATCTTCACCTACTACCAACATTCACGTACCATCTCCATCAACAACTATTATTCCACCATCATCTCCTCATACTACTAGTATACATGTGCCACCTCCAACAACAAATGTTAGTCCACCACCATCTCCATATATTACCAATATCCATGTGTCACCTCCGTCAGCAAATGTAAGTCCATCTCTATCTCCACCTACTACCAACATCCATGGGTCACCTCCATGAGCAAATGTTAGTCCACCACCATCTTCACCTACTACCAACGTTCATGTGTCACCTTCATCTACTATTGTTTCTCCACCATCATGTCCATCTACTACCAACATCCATGATTCTCCTCTACTTCCTATTGTGCCCTTGGCTCGAAATACTCATTTAATGATAACCAGAGGCAAAGCTGATATCATTAAGCCCAAGGTGTTTATGGTTACCGATGACTCTCATGAGCTTCAAAAAGTACATGAAGCGCTCCAACACCCACTGTGGAAGGCTGCAGTACATGCTGAATATGATGCCTTATTGAAGAATGAGACATGGGAGCTGCAACCTTTACCTCCTTCTAGAAAACCTGTGGGGTGAAAATGGTTGTTCAAAGTAAAGAAGAAGCCCGATGGATCTGTTGAACGCTTTAAAGCTCGACTTGTAGCTAAAGGGTGTTCGTAGATGTATGGCCCTAACTATAGAGAAACTTTCAGTCTTGTAGTACGTGCTTCCACCATTAGAACTGTCTTGGCAGCAACAGTTCTTCAGAATTGCTATGTGAGACAAGTTGATATTAATAATGCCTTCTTAAATGGTGAATTACGGAGGATATTTATATGAGTCAACCTCTTGGCTTTGAAGTTCAAGGAATAAATGGTGAGCCTTTGGTTTGTCATTTGAAGAAAACAATTTATGGGCTCAGGCAGGCCCCTAGAGCTTGGTTCTTAATTCTTAAGGACTTTCTTGTTAATAAGTTAGCTTTTATAGCATCAAAAGCTGACAGCTCGTTGTTTTTACGTCTTACTGGTCACAATAAAATTTTTCTCATGGTTTATGTTGATGACATAGTTATTTCTGGCACAAACAAAACTGAGGTGGACACAATAGTTCATATGATTAATTCTGAATTTTGACTTAAAGATTTGGTCTCTTTAGAGTATTTTCTTGGCATGGAAGTTCGCCAACACTCGGGGTCTCTATTTTTAAATCAAATGAAATATATTGTGGATTTGCTAAACAAAGTGGATATGGGACAGTCCACTGTAACTCCAACTTCAATGGTGGTTAGTCCTAAGCTTTATCTAAATGATAGTCAGATTTTTGAAGACGTTTATTTGTATAGAAGTGTTGTTGGTGGCCTACAATATGTGTGTTTAACAAGGCCTGATATTACCTTTGCTGTAAATAAGGTAAGTCAATATATGAATAGTCCTACTGTTTTACATTAGAAGGTTGTGAAAAGGATTTTGAGATACCTCCGTGGCACTCTTTCACATGGGTTGTGTTACAAGTCTACTGGAACATGTGATTTAGTTTGTTACTCTGATGCTGACTGGGCAGCTTCTGTGGAAGATAGGAGATCAACAATTGGATATTGTATCTTTCTTGGTGGAAACCCTATCGCTTGGTGTTCCAAAAAGCAACTTGTTGTGTCTAGATCCTCTTCTGAGGCAGAATATAGAAGTTTGACAAATGCAATTGCGAAAATTATGTGGGTTGAGTAGCTCTTAGCTGAACTTGTAATTTCCATTGAAGGTAAACCTGTAGTATGGTGTGACAATACATCTACTGTTTTCACTGCTGCTAATCCAACTCATCATGCTAGAATGAAGCATGTAGAAATTGATATTCATTTTGTCAGAGAGAGTTCTGGCTAACAAGCTTGTCGTCAATTATGTTCCTTCTTCTGCTCAAGTAGCTGATGTCTTGACTAAGCTAATTCCTCCATCCGAGTTTTGCAAATTTCGAACTCAACTTGGTGTATATTCAGTTCAAGAGCTTCAGGAAGATGGAAAACCAGAAGCATATTAGAGTATAGTATAAGTAATGGTGTGTCACATATACTGGATACCAATCCGCGAATCTGTTATTAAGGTGGTTGAGTCAGTTGGGCATTGGGCTGTGTATAAATAGAATAGTTGGGCTCCTTTAGCGATATGGGTTTTCACTATGACATATTATTCAATCAGTTGTAATTCTTGTTTTCAATAACAGAGTTCTTTAGTTTCTTCAGTTTGTTATCTTCTTCTTCTTCATATTCTCTGTTACGCCATTATCTTAGCTTCATTCTCCAACTTCAATTCTCTTTTTATTTCTTCTATTCTTATAATTCATCAATCATGACCATGGCTTTAATGTGTTCAATAATCAACAACATATCCATCTCTTTTCTCAGTTTTACCATGATCAAGCCTGTGTTCCCTCACATTTATATCATCACCATCGATCTTTCAAATATATATATATATATCATCACCATCAAGGAAGCCAATACCCTTATTAGTTATCGATGAAACACTGTTTTTTTCTCCTAGTTTTACCCTTCAAACTAACCTCACTTCCCTTTTCCTCTTTCTTCTTTGCTGTATTTACAAAGAAAATCAGAAAAATCTTTCAGATACACACATATCTATAGGGACGGTCTATTTAATTGTTGACTATAGTATTAAATTGTGGTGGAACACAACATCCTCAACCACGACTGCAATTTAGTATTATGTTGCATAGAAACCAGCAGTTCAGCACATAAGAAGACAAGAAAATGGAGAATTCTAATCTCTAAGAACAACACTGCAGGAGCCACACTTGTATAAGACAATCACACCTCGGGCAACGAACTAAACGAGCTTTTGCTTCTTCTTCAGCCATTAATACTCACAGATAGCAAAGAAAATGAATAGACCTTGTGTTTGAGAGAGGAGACGACTAGTGTTTAAAAGTCAAGTGATATAAGAGGAAAGCTGAAATTTGGAGGGAAATAATAATACAAAAAGTCACAATATGCTGTTGTATCAACGTTAGAAGGGGTCCAAAACGATAGCATCACAGTTTTGTAGGGAAAAGCAAAATCATGGCGTCCTTTGGCTTGAACAAGACTGACATTTCTTCGTCCAAGTGCTGTGATCATAGTGTTTTTTGTCGTGTTATGTTTATTGAAGCTGCTGAGTGCTGATATAACCAATGTATGAATGTTACTTACTTATCTAACGATTACGAGTATCGCGGTTTCCAACAAGAAATATACTTATAAGGTTTTATAATTGCTTTCAATGCATCTTTAAGTAAGTTGCACACATGCACAATATAACTGGACGATGATACTAAAAAAACTTTCATAAATTGTTTTGTTTTCATTGTATCTCGAAAAATCTTTATTTTAAATATTAATAATAAAAATCATATGCTATTTTTAGATGTCTCTATCTGTCTCTTAAACTAAAAATTATGACTTAATATGCCCTGTCGTTAAAAGAATTCTCAAGGGGTTACTTAAATCATTTAAGTTAGAGGGCTCGTGCCAATCGAAAACATTATTAAACATATCGGTGTATCTTCAAAACACATTAACACACTTTCTTCAATAGATTCCTACCATTGCTTTTTACTAAACTAATCGGGGCTTAATTTCTTTTTCTACAATTCAACAATGGAGGTGGGCATGGAAAAGAAAAATGAAAAATCAATGGATGGCTTTGATTTCTTCTTACTTTTAACAGTGGAAAATCAAGGGTAGATATGAACTCAAACGCATCACACTTACAGATCAAAGAGAATGGAAACAAGTGAAGAAAAGAGTGTTGATTGTAATATGAAAATCACAAATACAGGAATTAAGCAGCAGAATCCATCAGATGCCAAGAGGATACACTGAAATCCTGATGCTCAAAACAAAACACGGAATCAGCAGGGAAACAAATGCAAATTCACCGTACAAGCAACCAGCACACGATCTCCGGCTGTCACCCATCACGTCCCCCAGTGGTTTCAACATTGTTGGTGGAGGTGGAGCATGCGGCAGTGGTGGGGAGATGGGGTAATCAAGACCAGCATCACCACCGTAGACACTGTAGTTGAAGAGCGATGCAATGCCGTGGACTGCGATGGCGGGCGTGAGGTAAAGGTCGGGGTGGGAAATATGAGAAGCATCGAGGGTGAAATTGGAGGGGGACGTGTTGGTTACGAGAATGGATTTGGAAGGGAGCAAAGTGGGTAATCGAGAGAAAGGCTTGAAGAGGGCGAGTTGAGAGAAGGTGAGGCGTTGCGGAACGATGTGGTAAGGGATGATGAGATGGTCATCGGCGGCGGAGGTGGTGGAGGTAGTGGTGGAAGTTGGGAAAGGGACAGGGAATGTGAAGAGAGAATCATCGGAAGGGATGAAGAGTGTGGCTGAGAGTGGAAGCATGAAGAAATGGGAAGCGGAGAGCATGCTTGCCCAGTTGTTGAAATCCCCAGCCCCGATGAGAGCGTCGATTATGTTGTTGACTTGACGCTGATGCAGCGGAGGAGGTGGCGCTGGCTGAGGAGGCGACGGTGGACGACGCCGTCGGTGATGATTGGGAGCCAAAACGGAAATGTTAAGCATCATCAGAAATAGAAAGAAGCTATAGACTTTAACCATGATCGGAGAAAGGGTTTTCTCTACGTTTTCTTTGGTTTTGGTTTCCGATTCTTTTAGCCTAATAATCATGCTAACCGCCACCTTCACTGCCTAACAAACTATTCCCGCCAAGATGATTGCGGTTCGATTTTAAAGAAAAAATAAGTAATTTTTATTTCTAAAAAATCAAACTTAATATATAAAATATAAATCCTTATTTAAATTTTAAAAAAATAATTTAATACGTTAACCTGAATAACAAATAATTTAGATATATAAATGTTACATAAAAAAAATAAAATACTAAACATAATTCAATATTATTTTTAATATTGATAGCCGACCGATAACACTTTTTTCTTTGTTTTATTATATTTTATTTTTACTTTTTCTTTGTTTTTTATCTAGATTTTATTAAATATAAATATGTTTTGTGACACATTTTTTTTTATATTTTATCTTTTTTAATTGTTTAGCTATTTTTTTATTATTTTTTCTCAAGGTTCAATTTACTGTCGTCTCAAGTGATTAATATGCTTATTTGAATCATATTGATCTTTTATATTTTGACACCATCTTTACGTTAGTGTTAATGTTTTTTTTATCATGTCTCAACCTTACTTGCATCTTTAGAGATTTAGGTTGTTAGATATAAAATTTATGGTTTACGATCAAAATTTAGAATTTAAGATTTAAAGTTTAGATGTAAAATTTAACTGCGGTTTACCGACTTAATTGCAATGTCGTTGTTATTAAACTTTACGATATATTATTTGAATTAATCGATTAATAATATTTTGAATTTAAATAAATAAATTAATTAATAATATTTCCAAACAAAAACATACATGCTTAACTAAAAGTCTTACCTAAGCTGCATGCCCGCATCCATTAGCTAGTCCATTTGCAACATTCCTTGGTAACTCTAATTTTAATCCTAATTACCTATTAATAATCCTTTTAAAATCTGTATTTTAATTGAGCTGGGTCTATTTGATAAGATCTAATAATCATTTTAAAATATGTATTTTAAATTTTGAAGCAAACACTTTTTATTAAATTTGTCTAACGTAAAGGTGGCAATCGGGTGAAAAATAATTAAAAATCGTGAGAATTTGATATGATAGGTATGGAGAATAATCGAATTTTTTAAAAGGGCAGACGAAAGAAGTATAAAAATTCTATAAAAGTAATTAATATGTGTTTTATGTATTATTGTAAACATGATGCAATCTAGTTTTAATTAAATAAACGATGGTCAATTTTAATATATATTTTGAAATAAATAAATATTTAAATATTGAAAAGTTATAAAATATTGACAGCAAATTTTTAGAAAATAGTTTTAACAGTAACTTTAAAAAATAAATAAAAAACTACAAAATAAATCATGTATGTTTTTTGATTTTGATTTATATATTATGATTTATTAATTTTTGAGTGAGCAAATATTAAAAGAAAAGACTACGGATTGTTCCCAAAAATAACAATGAAAGTGACTTTAGAAATTCTTCATAAATCGTATGAATAAAGTTATAAGAAGTAATTTATATGGTTGGAAAGATTGTCGAATCTAGTTATTTTAGAAGAAACAAATCATGATTTTGTACTATAGATTATTAGTTACATATTTTCAATAGTTAATATTTCAATCATGTTTTATAGTTTGAAATATTTATTTGTTGGTAAAATTAATTTATCATTTATGTTTGTAATTTTAAAGATTTAATGTTGAATATTTATTTTAATGTATTAAACTTTGTTTGTTTTTTGGTAGGAGAATTAACCAAAAACTGTAGGAATCCGCAAGAAATGAGTATAAGGGCAAAAAAATCATCAAAACATTTAACGGGGATTCCTTAAAATCATACCCATAAATATTAAAGACGAAATAGAGATATAAAATCATCTTAGACTCGTCCTATTGTCACCCTTAGTCTAATATGACTAATTTATATATATATTATCCTTTTACATATAAAAAATCCAATTGTATAAAATATTGGATGAGTGTATATTGATGGATCAAATCAAAAATCGAAGATGCGAAGATTTTTTTAAGGGAAAATAATATATAATCTCAAATATAATTTTTCACTCATCTAATAATCTAAAATCAACATGACTATTTAAGATTTACACTAATCCATGATTATTTGATGAGTGAAATGGATGGATGAGATTAACAATAAAAAAATATAAAAATTATCATTTGAAAAGAATAAGAAAATAATTTTAATCATTTATTATCTTTATCCAATTGTCCAAAATTAGTGTAAAACTAAATGAGTTTTATACCGTAAGTTGATCATAACCCTATATATACATAGGAGTTTCAGATCCATTAACACGGTGTAAAACTCATTTAGTTTTACATTGATCCATGACATTGGATGAATGAAATGAATGTATGAGATCAAAGGTAGAATATATAAAATTTACGGTAGAATATATAAAATTTTTAAAGAAAAAAATTAAATAATATTCATATTTTTTACTATTAATCTCACTCATCCAATAATTATGAATTAGTGTAAATTTATAATTTCCATTAATAAAATAAGATATATATCAAATTTTAATTTTATAAAAAAATTAAATCTTTTTCATATATAATCGAAACCCAATACACTTTTCTCTGATTTCAAACACCTACTTTGATTAACAACAATGCTTGGCTTTGATTTAAAAGATCGAATTAAATTCTAAGGTATAACGATGATTGAAGTGAATAAGACAAATTCTTTAGTTTTTTTTCTTCTCTTATTTACATTCTATATTAAAAAAATAATTTTTAAAATTTAAAATTTAATATTAAAATTCTATATGTTTGGTTCATAAAATATAATATTATCTTTGAGAATAAGATTTTTAGAATGATTTATTATCGGGAATGTTATATTACTTTCTTTAGTTTGTTTGATAGAAATATAAATTTACAGTATTTGATTGATAAATTATAATATCATTATAATATATATTTTATAAAATTGTCCTTATGATATATTTTTTAGTTAATTAAAATTTTATAATATTAAAGTAAAAATATTTATATAAAAATTTTGAAATATGTTTTTCTATCGTTATATAGTTTTTATAAAGTTCTTATACAAATATTGTATATATTTATTAATTTTTAATGTTATAATATAATACTATGTATTTCAATATTTATGATTTATTATAATTTTATATTTAAAAATAAAAGTAAATTTATGAATTTGTATAGTGATCATTATATTCGTTATTAAATTAAATAGACTAATAACCAACTATAAATATTATATTTATATATATTCAATAAAAATATATATTATTTTTAAAATCAAATGTCAATTCTTTTAAAACTAAAATTTTAAATAAATTTTATGATATGATTTAAAATTATATAATATAGATTTCTACCATAAAAATAAAAATATTTTTATAGAAAAAAAATAATATTATTTTTTTTAATATTTAGTATTATTTTTTAATGGTGAATGTGGTTTATATATTTTATTACGCAACAATATAGGTTAAATAAGAAATTATTTTAAAATATCAAAATAAAAAATATTGTTGGAGAAATAGAAAATAATGATTTATCTTAATACAAAACATTATTTTAAGGGGATATTTTAATCCAAACTAGTAGAATTGTTTAATACTTAAGAATAAGGTGGGAATGATATTTTCACCATTTTAGAGAAAAACTGCTATTTAAAATATAGTATTACCTCTTATAAGGAATTTTTCTAAACCAAATGTTTTTATATGTAGTGGCGGATTTATGTGTATGATAGGGTGGGTCCAGACCCACCTTGAATTTTTTAAACTTTATACATTTGCCTTTAAATTTTTAAAATTTTATGAGTTAGTCTTTCAATTTTTTTAATATCTATGAATTGTGTCCACCTTAAAATTTGAAAATTTCATGTGTCCACCTCAAATATTTTTCTGGATCCACCACTGCCTATATGATTTCAAAAAAAAAAATTTGATAATACTTTTTTCTGCGAACCAAATGTCTCCTGAAAGTTTGAGATGAGTATAATTTTCCTAATTTTAAAGTGTAGGGTTTATAATTTAAAATTAAAATTAAAATTAAAATTTTATTTTTTTTAATATTTTAAATATTATGACATAAAAATTACATGTGATTTTTCTCCTTAAAGTGACCAATGTCAATATGATTATATCCCCTTTTGACTTTCCTGTTTTAAATATGATTCAACTGTTTTGTTGTCGAATTTAATTTTTTATTAGTCTTACGATTAAAGATGTAAAAAATTGTTTAGATTTAAAATTGTAATTTAAAATTGTAATTAGATCCTGATTGAATCAGAATTTGATTTGACATGAAAAAATGATAACTCAAAATTAATTTGTAATTGATTGTTATTGACTCGAATCCGAGTTAGATATGCTACTTTAGTAATTGAATCCAACTTGCATTTGTTGGTTTGTATAACCAACCATGTTAGTGGTTCTCTTGAACCGTTTCCCATGTTTCCATTATTGGAAATGTGGAAAGAAATTCACTCCCACTTTCCCATGTTTTGCCGGTTAAGGCCTTTATGCCGGGAAGTTAAGGGACAATTTTGTCCATTTGGTTGGTGGTTCTTGATGGATGAACCCTTATAAATACCAACCTACCTTAAGGTCCCTAAGCATCAAACACAAGAATCACATATTCCATCTAGTGAGTTTTGAGTGCTTAGAAGATCTTGGCGGTTCTAATTATTTTTGTAGCCGAGTTCTTTATTTTTACGGTGGTTCGAGGTGTTACCACGGTGGTCCGACGAGCTCGACGGTGGTGCAACCACATCTCAAGTTGGCATAAGGTCTTGACAATGGCTGGAGGTATTTATTTCGATCCTTTTCCGCTGCGTTTATGCTCGTTTAATGCTTACAGCATTCGATCGAGTTAATAAAGTTATAAGAAGTAATATAATCATTTTAAAGAAGCTTGGACCAAGAACTTTTGAAACATTTACATTAAACCATCAAGCTAACTTAAAAAATTAATATATTCTTTAACGAAAATGGTATATTAAAATACTACAATTGAACTTAATTTCATTTATCTCATAATATAATTTTATATTAATATTTATAATATAATTTCATAAAGTATTCACTTTAAAAAAATATTATTTATAATTTATATAAAATTAAAATATTATTTATAATATATACAATTAAACCTTAAATCTTAAATAATACATGTGATTAACTAAACTATTAATCTTAAATCCAAACCTAAATATATAACTAAATCTTAAATCTCAACCCCAAATATTATTAATAATTTATATTATAAGCCTTAATATTATTAATAATATTAATTTAAAATTTTAGGGTTTGTGATTTAGTATTTAGTTATATATTTATGATTTAGGGTTTAAGATTTAAGATTTTGTTATATATTTAAGATTTAGGATTTAAGGTTTAGTTATATAATAAATAACATTTTAGTTTTATAATATAAATCCTAAATAAATATATTTATTTATAAATTTAATAAATTTAAATATTATAAAATTATATCACGAGATAAATAAAATTTTCAATTATAATATCATTTATATAATATTTTTGTTAGAATTATATTAAGTCTTAGTTTGATTAGGTGGTTTAGTATTAATTTTTTTTTATCTTTAAAGTTTTTGGTTCGAAGCCTCCGCAAATATAACATTTTTATTTTATTTTTATAACAAAACAACGTTGTTTTGGTATATCTTAGATATCAAAATGATGTTTTATATTTAACGATCGAGTGATATTTTGTATAACTTACGTTAGTTTAATGATATTTTGTATATATTTTTTTAATTTATTAATATATTCTATACAAAAATTAAAATTTAATTATATCTTATGTATTTTACCATCATAAATGATTTTTTTTTTATAAATTCTTCATCATTCGCTTATAATCATTTGTTGAATTATTTTTAAAATATATTTTTTACGTAAAATATCTTCTTGTATTAATGATTCAAATTAATAAAAAAATATTAATTTTCTAAAAACAAAGTTTATGTCATCTTGTTAATAAGTTAATTTCCATCCATATTTATTATAAATTAAATTAAAAATAAATTTTCAAATGAAATCATTTGGAAAAGAAAATGTATAAAATTTATTTAAATATTTAATTTATTTTTTTATTTAAATAATAGTGATTACAGTAATATCTATTTTAAAAAATAATCTCAATCATTTAATATTAATCGTTTAATCACTTTATTACAATTACTAATACTCGAACCCATAAAATTAATTAAAATCGAAATTGTAACGGCAACAAGTGTCCCGTTCATTTTTTTTACTGATATTAACACCGCCATATGAAATATTTTACTGATATCTCACGAAATAATTAGCCTCGTTATATTTTTAATATAAAAATAAAAATAATAAATGAGACATGAGGTGAGACAGATACAGTATTATAAATATATCGGCATATACGAGGTTAAGGTATTATCATTTTATATTTTTAAATTACTTTTTTAGGATTATTAGAAAATATAAATTTAAATTGTTAATTATTCATTTTAAATATAATTATCAAAGTTAAAATATAATCATAATAACCGATTAATTTTTATTAAAACTATAAAAGATATTATTATTATAACTAAGGATGTTTAAATTCGGGTAGTTAAAAAAAGGTCCATGTTCTGATCCGGGTTTTTTGGGTACTCGGTATTTCGGGTAATCGAGTACCAACATTTTAATTTTTTTTTATAAATTTTATGTTTAATTCTAAAAAATATACACAAATGTAAAAGTTCGAATTACATAATCTAACATTCAAATATAAAATTTTAAAACCCTAGTTACATAATCTAAACATAAAATTTAAGACCTAAATTGCATAATCTAATTCCAAACAAAAGTAAGAAAAGATTTTAAAATATTTTTAATTAGTTTGATTTATTTTAATGTATAAAAATTAATGATTCAAATAATAAAGAATATTTAGTTGATTTTCGTCTTGGTTAATGCACATGCAATATAGCATATATATAAATGAGTAAAGTTTGAATTTTGTCAACTTGAACAAATAAATTTTTTATTTTATAATAAATCTTAATTTCTTTTACAATAATTCCCTGGTTCGTTTTTTAAAATAAAATTTGAGGGATTGAAATTTAGGAATTAAGTTGTTTGATTTAATAATACAGTGAATATAAAGATATTTTGTTTAAATAATAATTATATCTAAAATAATAAAACTAAAAAAAATAGGAACCGGGTACCCGAAATTTTTTAATATTGTGACCCGGACCTGACCCGAAAAATGAAGGTTCGGGTATCAGACCTGAACCTAAAAAATTTTCCAGATAAATACCCGATTAATTATTTATGTTCGGATAATCGTGTACTCGGATCAAGTCAAACATGTCAAATATTTTTGAACACCCTTAATTATAACATATTTAAAAATAATAATAAAATTAATCTATCAAAATTTTTATAATTAAAAAATAAAATAAATACTTTTATAAAGAAAAAAAGATATCATCAAAATTCAAAAACTTTTATAAAAGTTTTTATTTCTACAAAGAGAGAATAATTGATTTTAGAAAAAGAATACTTTTAATACGTCTTAACTTAAAACTTAAAAAATACTAAATACAGATAAATAATTTTGATGAATCTACTTAAATTATACTAGATCGTATCCATGTTTTTAATCAGATCGTATCCATGATAAATAAGGATAATTCCCACCCCCAGTCCCCACATATTTATTCCTATTCTACACCGACAACAAAGAAGACATAATGCATTTTCTTTTTCAAAATAATTGTGATTCAACACGTTGTTTTTATTTAAAATCTGTGGGTCACACTGTCCGAATTTATTATATAAAATAATAATAGATAATAATCATAATTTATTTATAATCGATCGCAATGAAATATTACAAACGAAAATACGATTATGTTTATAATTTAAATTCTTGCTCAAAAGTCACCCATCCTAATTAATTTGTAACACCTCGACCCGGATGTCACATTGGGCCTCCGGATCAAAACCTATATTTCAAATTTCTTTTCGAAAACCTAAAAATAAAATCAACTCAAGTTCAAATATGATTCATAAAATCTATTAAGTTAAAACGCAAGTCCAAAATAATTTAAAGTACTTAGAGCTCCAAAATATTACAAACCCATTGAAAACATTCGACGAATATTAAACAAAGTTACAAAAATACATAGGGTCCAACAAAATACTAGCCCACTAATCTATAATTGTACTCTGACACAGGTCGATGCTGAAATTCAAACCTCGATGGTCCTCCACAGAAACTGGCTTCACCTAACCTACGCACGAAATCACATTTCGAACGCTGAGCTACGAAAGCTTAGTGGGTACGCCGAACTCGACCCAAAATCATGCATATCATAAGCAGTAAAGCAGAACATATAAATATCGTGCATGATATGATGGTCTAGCATGCTTGCCTAACACATGCCATAAACAATGTATAATATCGTACACAACATATACATGTTATATCACAAATAACACACAAGAGTGAGGCCCGCGTCCATACAGCATCGGGATCCTATACTCAGGATTGAGGCCGCCCTCAAATCCTAAGCTCGGAATGTTACATCGGACATCTTCAAACGAGGTCGCCCAACATTCGGAAAATAAGGGATGAAGGCCGCCCAACCAATCCCATGCTCGGAATGTTACATCGAACATCTTCGAGTGAGGCCGCCCAACACTCGGAATAAAGGTCTTCAATACATCACCCGGAATGTTACATCGGATGGCCTTCGACGTATTGCAACACTTTTGGATATCCGGATTTCCATCACACAAGGACTCAAACCACACAAATGATCCACCTAGGACCTTCACAACAAGGACGTAATAAGGCTCATTGTAACTTAGTTTATCGGGGTTAAGATTATCAATTTTGGTTTAACAATTCATTTCATAGTTTTTAATATTAACGGGATTATTTATTACCATCTCCGAACCTCAATTCTCCACTCAAACTTGGCAAGATTACACAGGGGTGTCGATACCCTTATGTAGGGTATCGAAACACCCTGTATCGATACCCACCCCAAAGAGGGTATCGAAACACTGGTATCGATACCCACCCTAAAGAGGGTATCGAAACATTAGTATCGATACCCATTGACCAACTTTAAGGTCAACGAAAGAGGGATTATTTGCTTCGATATGAGTATCGAATCGAATATGCCACTGGAGGGTTTGGTATCGAAACCTGTATCGATACTCCCTCCCCATTAGCCTATTTTTTCCTCAGGGGTATCGATACACGAGCCACCAGTATCGATACCACCTGCACGAAACTACAGGTTTCACTTGATATTTTCTAAGGATCATTCCCAAATTACTTCTAATCGATCCTAAAGTATTCCTACTTGTTTTTAGGAGTGTTTAGGGTGTTTTAACATCAATTTCACGTCATCAAACGCAATAATCCGAAATCCACCATTAATGGTTCCAAAGCTTAAAACCAAACATTCAAGCACAAAACTACATGTATGCAAAACTATAATGACATGAATGATGAAGAGAAGAGTTGGAAGTACCAACCTTTTGCACAACCAACAACAAACCCGAGCTCCCCCTCCTCTTTAAGCTTTTCCTCTTCCAAAGCTTGTTGATGGCTCAACACTTTCTTTCTCTACAAGAGAAAGACGAAGAACGGATTAACAACGCCTTGGGATGATTCTTGAGCCCAGAAACTCTAGAAAACTCAGATTAAAGCACTCAAAACTCAAACCCGAAATACACCCTAAACCCCCATCTTCACCAAAACCTCTCTTATTTACCTCTTTTAAAAGATCTCTAACAGCCCTACAACCTTACCTTCAGCTCTAAAACGAGAATCCAAAGCAAGCAAGCAAAGATCTAACCTTTGACTAAACTCTTACTTGTGTTGAAATGGGAAAAAGATGAGAGAAAAAGCTTAAACCTATGATCTCATTCTCTACAGCACATTAAACACCCTTTCCTCAACTCATCTTATTCATGAAATTACTAACATGTCCTCAGCCCATAACTTTAACTCAACACAACACTCAAGTCCAACAAGCCTAAGACTAAAACCACACAATTCGGGGCCCAAATTCATCGAGTTAAACCGATACTCGGATTTGAATCTGGGTCGTTACATAATTAGGCATTAATAGTGAAAAAAAATTAAATCTTTTGTATAAATTAAAATTTTGATTTTTAATATTATATTTTTAAAATATATATCGGATCGGATTTTTTTTTTTTTCAAATCTATTGTTGTCCAAATTCCACCTCAATCTTAAAAATGTAGGGCTTATGATTCTGAAGCAGCTCCCAACCAGATCCGATATCCTTTTAAATTTTTTATGTTTGCTTTGGTTGGAGGGATGCAATCATATGAGTTGGAGTTATGTGATGTGGGGAAAAAATAATTAAAGTAGTTTTAGTGTCCACCACACAATGCAATCCTACACTATACAATTATTTTTAGTTTGATTCCTTCATATTCTTTTATTATTTTATAAAATATTTTAAATATATGTAAAAAACGAAAATATTTTTAAAAGATTATTCTAAGCCTAACAATTTAAGGGTTGAACTTATATCTTATATCAATAAATGTAACTCTTTATACTTAATCGAAAAAAAAAACTAAATTTAGGAAGTCGTCGTTAATTTTTTTTCTCTCAAAATCAATTTAATTTATATTATATCAAAATTTTACCAATAATAATAATAAACAAATCTGAAAAATATATTGAAGATAAAAATAGAATTAATAAAATAAATAGGTCCTTTGAGTACCACACAATGCAATCCTATACAATTATTTTTAGTGTAATAGTTTAGTTCGTTTATATATTTTTTTAATAATTTATAAAAAATATTTGACAGATAAATTCATAAAAATTATTAAAAATCTTTTGATGTTAAACGTCACTCTTAAGAGAAATTTATTTGGGGTAAATATAGCCATTTTATGTATGATAGTTTAGCGATTATTTTCTTTATTTTTCTTTCTATAGTTTGACAGGTATAACTTAATTATTTTATATAAAATAATTAGAAGTTTAAACTAAATTTTTAAAAAAAATTAGGGTTTATTCAAAGTTTTTAATAATTTTAAGAGATTTAAAAAAATTAAAAACTAAAGAGAATTTAACTAAAAATATTCAAAAGTTTAAAGTTTAAAATTAGTTTTTAATAATCTTGAGGGGATAAAATTTGAATGTCCTAAAATTTTTGGGTACTAGGCACTTAAATGATTCGTCACTGAATCTTGATATCATACTCTTGTACCTAAGGGTGTTCAATTCATCGGTTCAATAAAAAAAATCTATTATTCGAATTTTTTCGATTAACTGTATTATCAATTTTTCCTCGATTAACTATTAATCGAACCAAGAAAGTTTGATTGATTAGATCGATTTTCGAATTAATCAAAATCTATTATAAAATTTTGAATAAATTACCAAATGGTCAATAAATTATATTAAAATAATCTATTTAGTCATTAAACTTTCAAAAGTTATAAAAAGATATTAAACATATTAAACTATTACGAAATAGGCATTGACTCATTGCTCATTATAATTATTGAAAAGTTTAAAGATAAGTTTTTAATAATTTAATAAGTTTAATGACCATTTTATAATATATCAAAAAAATTATGATATTTTATCATTTTTAAAAATTCAATAAAAAATATATGTAATAATATATAAAAATTTTAGTTAATTAACTGATTTTCAAATTGAATTAACAAATAACTAAAATTTTATTTAAACCTTAGAAATAATCTTTAAAAGTGAGTAATAATATGGGTTTGACCGAATCATAAGATTTAAAGATTAAAAAAATTATTAAGCTAATTTATATTTTTAATAATGTTTTTTATATACTTAAAACAAATTAAAAATGAGAAAATATATATTTAAGATTGGTTCTAAGATAATATTTGGTATTTGAGACTGTCTTATGCACCTATCTTTCTCAAAAATCTACCTAATCCATTATTCATAATTATATTTAATATTTTAATTTATTTTTATAATAAAAGATAAGTGAAATATAAAAAAGACTCGAAAATATCATAATTTACTCGATATAATATTTTTAATTTTAGTAATGAACGCTTATTATTGGGAAAATTAGAATAAAAATTCTCTTCAAATGTGACGATGTTTTAATTTTCAAATAAAATCGTGACATGATTTTATGAATATAGATTTTTATATATGAGTAAATGTAACCCCCTAAACTGGCCTATGCGGGAAGCCCGACTAGAGTGGTCACATTGTTTTTATTTGTAAATCATATGGCATGAAAATTTATTAAACTGGAGCAAATAAAGGTAAATATTGTCTAACAATTAAAATATATAAAATGTCACCAAAACATGGTATCTGAAAAACATTGTTCACAAAATAATTCGTAAAACCAATAGCAAAAATAATACGTTTAAATCACCAGTAATATAATATATATAGACACATGTCACCTTAAACGTAAACTGGAAAAGTTTAAAAATGTTACATCGAAGTGTAACCAAATAATGTGTAGATCCTCCAAATGCCAAGTCCGGGATGTCTACCTACGGATATCTGAAAGGGGGAAGAAAACATGTATGAGCTATGAAGCTCAGTGTGTTCCAACAGTGCAAATAAAATACGGATAAAATAATTAAACAGTAATACAGAAAATCAGATTATGTATATGCATGATATGCTACCCTCCGACCGAACTCCTAGATACAGTTCCCCCGAACAGTATCTGATACAGGCATTAACCTAAGCCCTTAGGGCGAAGATACTGACCTAAGGAATTACCTTAGGGAACAGGCGGAATTACCCCGGCTAATGCACGGGAACCGATAACAGGCGGAATTACCCTAACTGAGGTTAGGAACCGTAAACAGGCGGAATTACCAGCTGGATCAAGGCTGAACCGGATATTAGATACTACTCATCGTCCCAATACTAAGATGGCAGGCATGCAATAATAACAGGAATCATGATAGTAGTAACGGAAATTAAGCAGACAATATGTATACATAAATCAGGAAATATCATATATACAGTAAATCATAAAATGATATATCTTAAAGTTCAAAATAAGTGTTTATATAAATCCAGAAAACAGTCATGTGCACATACTTGATTCGTTTAAAACCTAAAACAGTAAGATACAGTTATGTAGCACATAAGGAATACACCTCAATGGCAGAAACAGACAGGTGATCTACTAGGCGTTCGAGCCTCGTTCTGTAGCAGTACTGGACCCTAAAATACAAGATAGAATTTTTTTTATTAATACCGGAGTTAAATACTGAATTGATTATTCACGAGTATTAGGACATACGGATCACGATCGGATCTCGGGATCGGTCAAAACGGGAGGAACTGGGCTAGGTCGGTACACGATCGAGAGAACTATGAGGTCCTACAAACAAACAGGTATCAATATTAGACCTTAAATAAAACTAAAGACTTAACTTAACTTAGAAGAAAAGTTTGACTCAAGACTTTAAAGTCCAATTTGGGGGCTTTTGGGTTCGAATTTCGAAAAACGGACTTCACGGATGGACTCAGGACATCGAAAAACATAAAATAGGAGTTTTTGAAAATTTTGACTTTTTGGGTCAAAGTCAACACTAACGTCAGCAGTCAAAGTCAACGGTCAGCGCTGACGTCATGCTGACGTCACGGTCAACGGGTCGGGTCGGTCAACAGGTCAACGGGTCGGGTTAGGGTTGACCGGGTTGGACCGGTTCGGTTCGGTTGGATCGGTTCTGTCCGGTTCAGGATCGGTTATGGCTGGTTTGACTCGGATTGGACCAGTTCGGACCGATCAGTTCACGGTAACCATCCACGGTGATCGAAATTCGTTTCCAGCGGCGCGTGGAGGGCTTTTGACCGCCTCTTAAGCCCAGATTTTTCCAGATCTACACCAATAACTCAAAAACACAAGCCAATTATCCAGAAAAACAGTTCAAAAAGGTTAGATTTAAACACCAAACTTACCAAAACGGAAGAGTTTCCCGATGAGGCTCTTGCCGGTGACGATTAGACGCGAGCTTGGAGGGCTTTTGACCGCCTCGCCACGGAGAACACGGGGCGATCGACGACGCGCTGAAATAACGCCGATCGGAGGTCAAATCGACGGATCTCAGGAGGGTTTAAACCCTAGGAATTTCGGAGCTCTCGGCCTCGATTCCGGGCGATACAGACGGCGGCTCGGCGCGTTGAAGAAGGGGTTTTGGTCGGGGAGGGGAGGCGGATCGGATGGTGACGGCGGTGAAGGCCACTGGCCGGCGGTGAGGGAAACGGACGGTGGTCGGGGTTTGAGAGGGGTAAGGGTTTATTTTGGTTTTCAAAAAAAGTTATTTATTATTATTATTATATATTTTTTTATACATATATATTTTTATATTTATTTTGTATTTATTAATTTATTTGTTTCCATAAAAAAAAGGTGTTACTGTAAAGTTAAGAAAAATCTACCTATATATGAATATAGGTTTTTTAAATTAAAATTTTAAAGTTTTTTCAAAAAATTAAAAAAAAAACTAAAATTATTTCTAAACAACTTTTATTTACCATCAACCTAAAATTATAATGGTATGAATATTACACACCTACTTTTGTTTAAAAAATAGTGTATGCACCTAAAGTTAATAATAGATATAGTTTAGGTATTTATTTGTATATTAAGCTTAAAAAATGTATTTTTTGATAAATTATAAATTTAATATTGATTTTATGTCGAAAGAAAGAAAAGAAAGAACTCTAAAAAATATGTATGTTTTATGAATATATTTATTTATGGTGGATATCCATATATTAAGTTAAACTTTAATGGGCTTTGGTATTAGGGTTTAATACCCATTGAAATTAGGGTTTTCATCTTATGCCTATAAATATAGACTTTTGGCAAAGCATTGTACATAACTCTACTTTGAGAATATAATAAAATCTCTCTCTTTTGTCTATTTTCTTCTTGTTCTTTATTTTATTCACAACACGTTATCAGCACGAGACTCTAACCAACGGAGGTATTTGTCGTTGGAATCTTAAAGGAGTTATTGACAAGAATTTGTTACTAGCATAAATCAAAGACAAGTTTTTCTCCCTCAATTATATTTTAATTACCGATTATTTTTCTCTCTTGATCTTTGATTTGATTTTTAATTTATTAAAAATCTTTGGTTATTTGGTGTTTGTGTAGCGATAAAGTGACTCAATTCTCGTGGTGCTTGTCGACAATTCCCAAAAAGGATTTTAACAAAATATTGGTGATTAAACTTTCCATATATTCAAATTAGTGGAAAGTCCGGTATGTTTTATTTATTTAATTTGAGATTTTTTTTATATTTATTTATAACCAATATTTGTTTATTTTATTATTATGACGAAAGTTTATGTTTTAATCATGTTTTTAGTATTACATGATATTAGAACAAATATTAAACCTTTAATTAATTAATATGTTCTTTGTTATGTTGGTTTAATCCGAGTATATTGTCTGGACATTCCGTTCTGCGAGGCTACTGGTCTCAAAGGAGGTTCTTTTTTTAAAGGATCTTGTGGACTGGTTTAACAACGCCGCGTATGAGGATTAAATTTTTTTGTTCTTTTTATATATTGTATATATATTGGTTGATCAATTACTATTTAATAGTATGAATATTATAAAGTCTATATTTGCTTGGAAGCAATATTTTTTGTGTCGAAAAACTCGACTATAGACTTCTCCCAAGTTCAAGTTACGAAAATTGTCTTGATCAAAGAATTTTTATGGGAGACATTCCCTGAAGTGAATGCAAGCAAGATGATTATTCCATGCGATTATTTGATTTATGTCATTCCCTGAAGTGAATGCAAGCATGATGTTTATTCCATGCGATTATTAAATTTGTTTCATTCCTTGAAGTGAATGCAAACGTGATAATTCACTATATGGTTAGTGAATAAAACTCAATTATGTGCCAAAGTATCATTGATGAGGATATGTTAGAAGAAAAAAAATACTCCACTTTTCATGCCAATAATGTTGTCCTTCAGACACAATATTGTGAAAAAAGCTTTAAGAAATATTCTGAGTTAATTTCTTGCCTTCTTGTGGCTAAGCAAAATAACGAGTTGCTCATGAAAAATCATGAATATCGCCCAACAGGCTCTGCTCCATTCACTGAAGCGAATGTGACATTATATAGCGGAATGAATAAAAGTTACATTAGTAATTGTGGTTGCGATTGAAGTCATAAAATAAATATGGATAAGATGATTCTTTTGAGAATTCTTATATCCACCAGAAGTGGAATTATAAAGATGACAAGAATGATAGAGATCATATCAAAATCTTTATATTATCAATGTGATGGTATAAATCATTGATCTCGTACTTGTCAAACCCCGAAGTATTATGGACTTTATTCATAATCATGAATGATAAATTAAAGAAAATATAACCAAATTTTCTTTGTGGCGGAAATAATGGCGTTGTTGATCCAACTCAATTGGATATTATTAATTTTCTCATAGTCCTTTAAGAGAATAATTCGCCATTTATTTTATTTCCCTTATAGCATCTAAAAGAAATAATTGATCTTTATTTATTTTGTTTTATGTTAATTTATTTTTATTTATTATATATTTATGTTAATTTATTTTATATATTATTTATTTACGCTTTATGTTAATTTATCGTTAATTTATTTTATATATTATTTATTTACATTCTATGTTAATTTATCCTTTGAAGAATATTATCACTTCCGAAATGAAATCTACAATGAATTATGGCTATTTATGCCAAGCAGACAGTGCAAGTACTCATACTATACTTAAGCATAAGAAATATTTTCCCATTTAAATACAAAGGAAAATGTGAATACTATATCTCAAAGTACTGAAATATCAATGCTTCGGAAGAGCTTTTGAGAGCTTATCTTTGATAGATAACCGAGTTGATATAATGTACTATATTTAATATTTCCATTACCCGAAGTGAATGGTACAGAGCACATATTTTTCATTTCCCGAAGTGAATGAAATAAAGCAAATATTAAAAGGTGCATAATTATGCATATTTTCCCATTTTAAATGCAAGGGTATAATATGAATACTATATCCGGAAGTACTAATATCACAGAAAGCTCTGCCTGAGCAAATATGTTATTGCCAAATGAGACTTTATCTCATATTTACAGTGCATTATGCTCGTTGAGCAAATATGTTATTGCCAAATGAAACTTTATCTCATATTTACAGTGCATTATGCTCGTCAAAGTCGCAAAGAGACTTATTAAATTTTAAAGATATTTACAGAAATATATTGAGAATATTAGTCAAGGGATGCTGACTATCTCAATATTACGAGTATAACTCAAGGCAATAATGAAATCTTGGCAAAATTATATGCACTGTCATCCATATTGTACTACATAAGAATTAGTACAAATTGAAGCTCATGTTATTGTAAACTAGATGTTTATTGATAATTTTATTTGGCATGACTGGTTAGACCATCCCGGTTCAATTATGATGCGAAAATTTGCTGACACTTTCATGTGGTCATTTATTGAAGAACTAAGATTTTCTTCATGATAATTTTTCATGTGATACTTGCTATGAAAGCAATTTGATTATTCAATCATCAACATCTAAGATAGAGTGCTATTAATTTTCTAGAACGGATACAAGGTGATATATATGGGCCCATACACCTTTCTAAAAGACCATCTAGATATTTTACGATTTTTATAGATGCATCGACTAGATGGTTATGTGTATCCTTGTTATTAACCCGCAACTTGGTGTTTGTAAGGCTACTTGCTCAGTTGATAAAATTATGAGCACATTTTCCAGATTATTTTCTAAAGACAACCAGTCTTTGTAATGTTGATGACATGTAATTTTACATGTAGTATCACAAATTCGAATCAAGCCAACAAATTATCATAAGTTCTCCCCATTACAAATGGTTTTTGGTCAGGAACCAAATATTTCTCATCATAGATTTTTTTGTGTGCGATATATGTTCTAATTAATCCACCATAACGCACAAAGATGAGTTTTGTTGGGAATATATATAAGAGCTTCTGATAGGGGATTTATTTATAACTCGATTTATTGACTATCATTTTAATGAGTCAGTTTACCCAACATTAGGGGGAGAAAATAAATAGCTGGGGAAAGAAATAAGTTAGAATGAATTATCATTTTTCTCATTTTGATCCACGTACTACACAATGTGAACTATAAGTTCAAAGGATAATTCATTTAGCAAATCAATTGCTAGATATTTTGCCGACCATAAAAGAGTGACTAAGTCACGTATACCAGCTATGAATGCTCCGATTAAATTTGATATCATGGAAGGACAAAATCTAGTTGCTAATGAGTCTAACTTACGCTTAAAGCGTAGTAGACAAGTAAGTTCCAAAGATAAGAGATCCTCGAAAAAGAAAAGGAGCTATATTTTATGATGGTCTAATCGAGGAATCAATGATTATGAAAATCTCTAGAAGAGATTAAATGGTCTCCAACAAAGACATTGACATGACTCGGGTACCTGATAATAAAGAGATCTCAATAGATTATGTCATGTTTGGTAATAAGTGGAATTGAAATTAAATCAACGTCGTTAATATATTTGCATGCAATATAGCACTAAAGATTTTATTTGATGATGTGGATCATGAATCATTGTCAATTGGGCAATGTAAACAAAGAAATAATTGGCCAACATGAAAGAGACAATTGAGGCGAAACTAAAGTGTCATTTGAAAAGAGAAGTATTTGGGCCTATAGCCCGTACATTGAAATGTGTACAGCTCGTGGATATAAACGAGCCTTTGTGAGAAAGAGAAATCAAAAGGGGAAATCATGAGATATAATCTCATTTCGTTGCACAAGGATTCTCACAAAGATATGAAATTTATTATGAGGAAATATATATTCCTTGGTGGTGGATACAACTACTTTTAGATTTTGATCAGTCTGGCAATAAATAAAATTACTTAGTTTCTGCCTAATGGATGTTGTTACATCCTATTTGAATGAGCCTCTTGATAGTAATATTTACATGAAACTTCCGGAAAGATTTAGATTGCCATAAGTAGTTTATTCAAGTTCTCGAGAACATTATTCAAACATATTGAATATATCTTTTTATGGCTTGAAACAATTGAGGCGTATTTGGTATGATCGCCTCATTGAATACTTATTAGCATAATGCTATATGAATTATTTCCCCGAGTATTTTTATTAAGAGGTTTAGCTTTGAATTTTTATTGATTGTGTATGTCGATGATTTGAATATCGTTGAGACTCGTGAAGAGACCTCCTCAAATCCTTGTGCATCTATCGACATACAAAAAAATATTGAAAGAGACTTTACATGCATAACACATATCTATTAATCACCCTTATGGTTGTTGCTAAGTCTCTTACTGTAAACAAAGATTTTTTCGCCTCACGAAAAGGGTAATGATATTCTTGGTCTAAAGCACAATATACACATTATTTGATCTGGAAGCGTCGTATCTTAGCTGGTCTAGAAATATTATTTAAGTGCTACGAGATCATTACCTTTAAATAATTGTTATGCATGAGACAAAACCAAAATATATGTTTGGCTAAACATATCCTGAAGATATGTGAATGTTTTTCACAAGATAAGATGCAAGCTATCTTGTATAGAGATAATACAAAATTTATATCTCAAGGTGGATATATCAAATATGATAAAACGAAACATATTTCTTCAAGTTTTGTCCCTCGTGATTTTTAGATGAATAATATTCAATGAATCATTTCAAGCAATGACTTGGAAGATTTATCCACTAGTGCATGATCTACTTCAACATTTGAAGATTATATTCAATATTGAATTATGAAGATTCAAAGATCTTATGTGATATTTTCATGAGGGGGAGTAAATACGCGTTGCATTCTTTTTCCCTTAACTGAGGTTTTGTCCCAATGGGTTTTCCTGGTAAGGTTTTTAATGAGGCAACATGTTATGCGTATCAAATATGTGTGTACTCTTTTTCGTTCACTAAGAATTTTTTTTCCCATAGGGTTTTTATTTTAGTAAGGTTTTAACGAGGCACATTATCTTCATGGATATCCAAGGAGGAGTGTTATGAATATATTTATTTATGGTGGATATCCATATATTAAGTTAAACTTTAATGGGCTTTGGTATTAGGGTTTAATACCCATTGGAATTAGGGTTTTCATCTTATGCCTATAAATATAGACTTTTGGCAAAGCATTGTACATAACTCTACTTTGAGAATACAATAAAATCTCTCTTTTTAGTCTATTTTCTTCTTGTTCTTTATTTTATTCACAACAGTATGAAAGAATAATATGAGTTATTTGATTAACACTACACTAGAGTTGACATATAGCGGCGATACTGACGGTGTTTGTAGAGCAAACACCACAAATAAGAAACAAGTGGCGTTTTTAGAAGAAACGCCACAAATAACTAATATTAGTGGCGTTTTTCATTTAAACGCCTCAATAAGCCTAATTATTAGTAGCGTTATCGATAAACGCTGCAAAAACATTAAACAATAGTGATGTTTCTTATAAAATGCCGCAAATTACTAGTATAGTGTTTTTAAAAAAACGCTGCAATTATCTGAATATCAGTAGCGTTTTTAAATACAAATGCCATAAAGTTTATGACATAGTTGACCAAAACGCGTTATTTCTTACCGTTCTGACCTCTAATTAATTCCCCCAAATGTATAGGAGAAATAATTTCTTAATCCCTAATTCCCCTCTCCTCTTTCTCGATATTTCCCCCGGCCTCATTCACTGTCGTCGTCGACCGCGTTGCTCATCGTCGGACTTAACGGCATCGCCTCACCGGACTGAACGACCACCTCCTCCCTGTTTTCCAGCGACTTCACTTTGCCGGAAGAGAAATTATATTCCCTGTAAATATAATACACGATTTAAATTTTTTTTGTTATTCTATTTGGATTGATTTTTTTTAATTCGAATAGATAAATATTTGAATTGATTATTAGAATAGATAAATATCAAAAATTATATTTCTTTACAGCATTGAACTAATCAGTTTTCTTTTTCTTTCTATATATTTTTTTGCTGCTGTCTAAGTTCTGTAATAAACTTGCAAAAAACAATTTAAACAATGATTAACAAGAATAACGCTAAACCCCAACAATTAATTGCTTCAAAATCATATAATAATAGACTTAATATGAAAATAAGTAGTCAAATTATCTTACTTTTTTAAAGTGTTTTATTTTTTCTTCTTCTTTTAGATGTATAAAATATTATTTTTTACTTCTTTTAAGGTAAAATGTACCTATTTTGATTAAGAAAACAGTTTGAGTATCTTAAAGGGACAAAAAAAATAGACACATAAAAGGAAAGAACGAGATAATTTAAGTACTTATAGAAATACAATCTAGTTACACAGTATAGAACGGATATCTAAGATTAACAATAAAATATATAAAAATTATCACTTTAAAAAAAAAAAGGTTAATCTCAATCATTCATTTTTTATTCAACGATCTAAAAAAGTATAAAATATTTTAAACTTTTACATCAAAAATTATGACATTGAACCAACTGTTTAAATACTTTTTAATAGTTGTAAGTATTAGTATTTATGAAAGATCATTGATTACTGTACCAAGATGAAGGTAGATGTATAACTCGTATAATTTTTAAAATTCAAAACTAAAATTTTCAATCCTTAATAAAATAAAATTCAAAGTTATTTATAATATATCACCAACTACACTTAAAAAAACATTTAATTTTAACTGTATATTATCAAGTAACATGTTTTATGATTAAGTTTCAAAATTCCGATCTAGAATTTCTAAAGTTCAAATTTAAAAATTCTTTAATTCTTTGTCGAGAAATTCAAAATTTTCATTATATATAACATTCATTATTATTTATTCATTATTATTTTTCAAATCCTTGTATCTACTTTATTAATTTTTTTTCATCTTTCTATTAAGTGAATCTTCAGTTGATAATAATTGTTTTTAAGTTTAGTTTGCCGTAAATAGGGATGGCAACGGGTCGGATCTAGACCTGGTCCAGATCCATTTTTACATCATGGATCCAGATCCGCGGGTCTAGAAAATTGAGACCCAGATCTAGATCCAATGGATCTTACGGATCCGGGTCTAAAACGGGTTCAAAACGGATCTATTAAAAAATAACTATTCGACCTATTTTTAACGTAATAAAACTATCATTAAATAATTTTATATCACAACTTCGATGAAGAAAAGATTAATTTCAATAAACTAGTATCAGGATAAAAAAACGAAAAATTAAAATCTTAAAAAAAAACTCAATAATTGCACAAATATCTTTTGAATAACACAAATATTAAGAAATGTAGATCATAAAATATTTTATCGTCGTAAACCGAGTATCGTACTTTTACTTTTTAGAGTACTAGTCTTCATCACTACTTAAATCATAAACATCCTAAAACAAACAATAAAATACCAACTAAAGAGAAAATTTTATTTTATGAAAATAATATTTGTGAAATTTAAATATTAATATTAAAGGTATGTAATATAATAACTCTCTTATATAACTTGTCAAGATATTTATCATTTTTGTATCATCATCACAATCTTCGTTAATAGTAGAACAAACATGTATTCATTCAAAAAGTCTTTTTGTCATAAATAAATAAAAATTATATTAGAGAATAATGTGAAATATAAAACCTATAATTATATATTTATATATATTTTAAAACTAAAGGTGATTTTTTAATAAATTAGTAAACGGATTCGGGTCTAGGATCGGGTCTTAAACGTCAGATTCAGATCAGGTCCATATTTTAATTAGAAGATCCAAATCCGACCCAGATCTATCGGGTCTAAAATTTTAGGATCCAACCCTATAAAACGGATCTGGATCTACAGATTCGGGTCGGGTCCAGAATCCATTGCCATCCCTAACCGTAAATATTAGTGAAGATTCACTTGATAAAAAAGATAAAATAAAAAATTAGTAAAGTGAACGCATTTGATTCGTTGATCTTATGAATGACGTGACAAAAATAACTTATGATATAATTTCTCATTTATTATGTACCTGTATAGTAATGATTTTGAAATTCGTAGTTCATCTTTTGATTTGGAAATTCCAAAATTTTAAAATTTTCATCTATATATTGTATCGAATTTTAACTACTTCTTTTTGGGTAAAATTTTGATACATAAACTTCTATGGAAAACTCATTCTACACAAGCCTGTATATTTACACTATAAACTAAAATCTTAAGTTACTAATCCTAAAAAATTAAACTCTAAACCTTAAATTATATACTTCAAATTCTAAACTTTAAACTTTAAATTAAAACCTTAACCTTAAAACTTAAAATTAAAAAGTGCTTATAAATTAAAATCTACACAATCCCACTAATTCATCACTCATTTAATACCATTAATTTCACTCTCAATATATATATATATAAACTTGTAAATTGAATTTCAAATTACTTAAGCTTCTCAAATTAGAATTTCATATTTATGAAAATATAAAAAATATTTTCCAAATGAAATTTATTATTTGATTTTACCGTCAATAATACGAGAAATTATATCATAGGTAAGTCCCACCACGTATCCATGGGACCAACCACTAAAATTCATCCACATCATTATTTTTTCCATGTCATATATTTTTTAAAGTGAATCTTCACTTAAAAAATTGTTTTTAAAATGAATTAACAAAAAATATGAATGAATATTCACTTTGAAAAATATATGACATAGAAAAAATAACGATGTAGATGATTTTTAGTGGTTGGTCCACGGATGATGTGGTGGGACTTGCTCATGATATAATTTCTCTAATAATACTCATATTATCTTATCTTGCGTAAATTTGAAACTTAAATTTACCATTTGAAATATAAAACTATTAATTTAATTAAAAATGTGTCAAAAAGACATTGATAATTCTAAATGAAATTATCAAAGGCTTAAAAATATCAATATATCATTATTATATAAGTAGAGTCCTACTTTAAAAAAATCTTAAGTGCATGTATAAAAAAAAAGAAAGTAATGTCCATGTTTCATTTTATCGTCTAAAAAATAAAACAATGCTCGAATTTAATATATTTTATTTTATTATTTAAACCTATTATTAGTTTCACTATTATAGATATTAAAAGTAGAATTTTTATAAATATAAAGTTTTTAGGTGTAAGACCTGAATTTTATCTAAGTATGTATATATGGGTAGAGCCAAAAATTTATTTAAGGGGTATCAAATTATTTATAATAGGATATCAACTTATATATTTTTTTAATTTTTATATACAAATTATATAAAAAATATATACATAAATAAATTTTTACATGATGGTCGAAGATTATACTCCCGATAACCGGCACTACAACTTTTTTTATTCATCGATATTTCGTTCTTATTTATATCGAAGTTTTTTTATGGGGTAAAATCTTATATAAAAAAGTTTTTTTTTTCCTTCGTGTTTTTTAGATTTGGAAAGAAAAAAAAAATCGAAGTGAGATTTGGTTTTAGAAGGAAAGGTCTTGAAGAACATTGAAGAGGTTGTTTTAAAGTTTTGTTTTGTTCGGTTTGAATTTTGAAGAACAAAGTGAGGGTTGTTTTACTTTTGGTTTATACATACGTTTTAAAAGAAATGGGATTATTACTATTTTAAATCCCTCTGTCCTAAAGTTTTCTCTCCGCCATTCTCCTTGGTTTTGAATTTATTCGTTTTAGTCACTTATTTTCTAATTTTGATTCCGTTATGATTGTCCGAGACTTATGGTATAATTCTTCCCGTAATCCCAATCCTTTCTTATTTGTTTAATCTCATACGGTTGCTTTGTTTTGTTTTTTAAGACCTTAATGCATGCTTCTGTATATGTAATTCGTGTATATATATATATATATGGTTTTCATGACAGTATGATATATATATAGTTTTAGGGGTAATATATATGTATCTGTTTCTATCCATTTTTTCATATCATATACATGTTGTATGGTGAATATCATATAATAATAGTCATTTTTTTATTTAGCTACAATAGTGACAGTAGTATCTGTTTTAGAATATACTCTTAATTATTAGACATTAATCGATAAATTACTGTGTTGATATTATTGGTGCTCGAACCTGTGACCTCCAGAAACAACAACCGTTTTTAAACACTGAGGCTAGATATTTTGTGCTAATATATAATTATATACTTTTTGATGTTTGGTCTATTTTATTTTAGTGACCGACGGTGACTTTATTTTTTATTTTAAAACTTGAGTTTTTTTATAAAAAAAATAAAAAATTTTCAACAAAAGTGTAAAACTAGATTATAAATTAGCTGTTATAACCATCTTTTTTTAGTTTTCTAACAAAATAAATTTTAATTTTCAAGTATGAAAAATTATTTTATATATTTCATAACTTCGTGAAAAGTTAACAATTAGGATGACAATTGCGCAAGGCAGGATAAATTTGTATTTTCTATTCAGTTCCCAATACTTGCATGTGCAATTTTGGGAAATCCCCATTAAATAATTTTGAGATTTTTTATCCTTATACTCATCCCTTATGAATTTCTATAGTTTTTGGTTAATCCTTATTTCCAAAAAAATAAAGAAAATTTAATTTTATAAAAAATGATAAATTTAATTTTACCAACAATAAATAAACCAGTTCAAAACTATAAAACATGACTAAAATATTAATTATTGAAAAATGACAGACTACACTATCTTTAAAAGAAAATATATGTCTAATAATTTACAATATCAAATTATGATATATTTGTTTTAAAATAAACTAGATTCAATAATCTTTTCAATCATATAATTTTTTTATTCTAGTTTTACTTATACGATTTATGGTGAATTTGTAATGTCGTTGCCATTATTACTTTTAAAGACAATATGCTTTCTAGTTTTCTGAACTTTACTCACTCAAAAATATAACTTGAAATTAAGAACAATTTGTTTTAAAAATTAATATAAACTTTCGTATAATTATATAAATATAAGACTTGTTTCTTGTTTTGATTGATCTTGAAAAATTTTGGTGATTTTTTAAAGTCACTTTACTATCAATATTTTAATCTTTCAACATTCAGATATTCATGTTTTTAAAAATACATATAAAATTAAGGATGAGTCTACCACGTACGTCGAACACCGCTGAACATCACTAACGCTAAACATTGTTGAACACTATTAAACTAATTAATAGAAATTAAAAATTTAAAGGACTCAACGTATAATTAGTAATTATTTAAATTAAATTATTTTCTATAAGATTAATTACACAGATGATCACCCAACTATCATCATTTTTTGTGCTGGTCATCCAACAAAATTTTTAGTAATAACCTTCACTAATATTTTATTTCATTCTCATTTTGATCATCCTCCATTATATATTTAATGAAAATTATAAAATGACATGATTTAATAATAATTTTAGTTTCTAAAATTATTATACTATATCAATTTAATCCTAATAGAAAATAAATCATCAAATATTTGAATTAAACCCTAAATTTTTCATCCCTTTTCTTTTTTCTTTACAACAATACTCTTAAAATTAATTAACCAACTCACTTTTTAAAAAATACATTTCTGAACATAATTTTAAATTTATTAAATATTTTGATTAAATTATGTTAGTTACAATTATCGAATAGTAAAAAAATCAAACAATTTTTTAGATTGATAAAACCAAATAGTTTAATCATGTGATTATTGCATAATTATATGAATTAAAATCAACACACAAACAATATAAAACTTAAAGAGTTTTTTTTTTTTTAAATATTACATAACAACATAATAATATTGTAAAAACAAACAATATAAAATGTATTTATAGCTATACTAAACTCTGACTTTGTGATTTAAAAAATCATTTTTTTTATTTTTTTCACACAATTAGAAAATAAACTTAATGTAGATCAGTGTTGTTAAAAAAAACTCATTTTTTTTAATTTAAAAAAAACGAAATAACAAAACTTTGATAAAGAGTTGAACATAAAAAAAAAGAGAGAGAGAGAAATAAGGAGTGATTGAAAGATGTGAAAGAGAACTATTTTTGGGGATAAGTATTGTTTGTATTATTATGCGGGTTTATATAAAAAATATAAGAATTTATTTGATGAGTTTTTTTAATAAGATTAAATTAATATAATATCATAAATTTAGGGATTAAAGTTATTATTAAACTATGTCATGATACAATTTTATTAAACATTTAATGTTTGATGACCAAAACAATAATAAAATAAAATATTAGTGATAATTTTGACAAAAAAAATAATTGAGTGACCAAAACAAAAAAATGTGACAATTGAGTGACAACCCTTATATTTATCCCAATATAAAATAATTTAATTAAAATTTTATTTCAAATAATTATTAATTATATGTTGAGTCCTTAAAGTTGTAATCTTTATTAATTAATTTAATAGTGTTCAGCAGTGTTCATCACTAACGGTGTTCAACGGTGTTCGACGCCCGTTGTAGAATTTTCCTAAAATTAATTATTGTATATTTTAAACAAAACTAGAATGAATCACGTTTATAACTATGTATAGATTGTTTGTAATTATTTTTATAAAATTTACCAAAAATTTCCAAACTTACTCCAGCTTGTCATGCTCAAATTATGAAAAATTATACTTTTGTTGAAAATGGTTTTTTACTCTAGTATTGTTTCCTAATTTTTTTACAACAATATGGTCCCTCACTGTTTATTTCCCATAATATGATGAATAATTGTTCAATTCATCGGGTGGAAAGCATTCCAACTTTAAACAATATCTGAATAAAATATTAAACATTGTTCGAAATCGGAGTGCTTTTCATGCGACTTCAAACAATAAAATTTAAAAAAAATCAAAATTAAATTACTCTTACAATCATCTAACTTTATAAATATTGAAGATCTTTATAGATATTTTTTAGATTCTTAAGATAATTTATAAAAATATAATTCAATTATTTTATAATTAAGATATAATAATTTTCGTTTTTATTTATATTTCACTAATAAAACTTTTATTATTCTCAAGTATTTTAATTATTCTTTATATTCATTGATTTAGTTCTCTACGATTTTCGGCCATCCTATGCGATTGTTATTGAGAAACATATATCAATAAACTCTACAATTTAGTGTGTGGGAAGAAAGCAATCCAAAAGTATGAATTAAGATGGGCTAATTTTAGCATATGAAGGTCGGTTCTATAAATGAAGGCGTGAACGTGGCTGAGACTTTTACAGAAAAGAAGGCAGAAAGAAAAGACAGCGTAAGATGACAGAAAAAGACAAACCATACACTTGGTACTCTTCTATGCTGGAAGAGTAATACAGTAATTAGGGGCGCCGAGTATAGTTAAATCTGAATTTGATGAAGTTTGATCAAGTTCAAAAATAGATAATTTTGTAATTTCAGGTTCGGGTTCGAAGTTTGTCGGGCTCAGTTCGGTTCGACTCAAAATAAATGATTTTGTTATATTTTTCTATAAAAGATAAAACCTCGTTAAAACCCTTTTTCATAACCAATATCGAAACAAAATTTAATATTAAGAGAAAAAATATCCAATTTATTTTGTTAATTTATTTTTAGTGGATTTTATTTTTTTATATTTTATTGCTTCTCTTTTACTAAATAAATTATTTTTAATATATATGTAGCATATGTACAATATAATTGTTTTGAATCTATTTACGAGCTTTTTCGAGCCGATTTAAATAAATTCAGTTTAACTCGTTAAAATCTCAAGTCGAACCCAAATCAAGTGAATTCACCCCTAACAGTAAGTAACTAAAAACCTCCACTTGCCGGTTTACCACTTACCTTTGCCAACACCAACCTTTTCAAAAACTTTTTCTTTTTTCTTTTCTTTTCTTTTCTTCATTATCTCTCTTAAATTATGAAAGTGGGTACATTTATTATGATTCCAAACTTAATAAATGAGCCAACTCACTTACCTCTGTTCTTCTATTGCAGACTACACCACTATATATAATTCATTTCATCTTCTTAGCCAAATCCTAGAGTAATACAGTCATATAATCTGTTTCTTCTTTTATATCAGGAATCAATTCCCATGCTCAATCACTAAAACCTTTATTTGAAGTAAAGATTCAGCTGAAAAGAGGGTGAAGATGGTGAGCGGATGGAGAAGAGCTTTCTGCACTTCCAGTACCAAGAAACAAGACAGTCCGGTTTTACCAGAAAAACAGCAGCAGCACCAAAGTGATGAAACCAAAACTCAAAGATTTAGCTCCAGGTTTGGGTTTTTCTCAAACCCATCAACACCAAGTCTTCGTTGTCGAACCACTTGCAACTCAGCTTCTTCACTTCCGAATAGCCCCAAACTCCATTGCAGAACATCCCATTTCTCTAATCCTTCTTCGCCTAAGTCCCCTTCCACTTTCTCCATCCTTAAGACAACTCTGAACCTTTCCAAAGTAAGCTTCTTTCTTTTGTCTCTTTTTGTTTGGAGTCAAAATTTTGTTTATGATACTACTTTCTTTCTTTTCTCCAGGGTGGTCGATGTAGAATCTGTTCACAAAGCTTGAAAACGGGTCAAGGTACGGCGATTTTCACGGCGGAGTGTTCCCATTCGTTTCATTTCCCTTGCATCGCCGCCCACATCAAGAAAGAACAGTTATTAAATTGCCCTGTTTGTTCCACCGCCTGGAAGGAGCTCCCTTTACTTTCCCTTGAACAACAACAACCTGGTAAAACATCTCTCAAGAACATCCACACCAACACTAAGTCGTTCCGGGTCTACAACGACGATGAACCAGTAGCCTCCCCTGTTTCATTTTCTCAGTTTAATCCCATTCCCGAATTAGAAGAAACCGAAAACGACGACGTGGAAGAGGAATTCCAAGGGTTTTCTGCTACACCTAGGATTGGGAAAGAAGCCGGAGTCCATCCGGGAAATGTGGAGGTTAGGTTGTTACAAGAGGCGGCGATGGTGGCAGTTGGGAGGAGTTATGAAAGTTATGTGGTGGTGATGAAAGTGCACGCTCCGACCGCCACGCGAAGAGTGAAGAGGGCTCCGATTGACTTGGTTACGGTGTTGGATATTAGCGGCGACGGGGTGCGGTTGCAGATAGTGAAGCGCGCAATGAGGTTGCTCTTCTCTTTACTTAACGAAACCGACCGTCTGTCCATCGTGGTTTATTCTTCTGGTTCGAAACGGTTATTGCCGTTGAAACGAATGGGTTCCGACGGACGGAGATCCGCGAGGAGGATTGTTGACGCGCTGGGAAGCAACGGAGAAGGGATGAGTGTCAACGACGCGCTCAAAAAGGCGGCCAAAGTGTTGGAAGATCGGAGAGAGAAACGCCGTGGCAGCATCTTGATCTTTTCCGACGGTCAGCATAAACCGTCCCAAAGCAATTCCACCACCAATCACAACCTCCCGGTTGTTTCAACCACGCGCCTACAGCAGTCAGATATACACGTGCACTCCGTCGGTTTCGGCACGTGCGGTCTTGCTCCAAACGACGACGCTTTCTGTAAAATCTTGAATGGTCTTTTAGGCGCAGTGGTTCAAGATGTCAGACTCCAACTGGGATTCGTATCCGGTTCAGCCCCTGCCGATATCTCGTCGGTCTATTCTTTGACAACCCGACCGGCTTTTGTCGGGTCGTATTCGGTGCGGCTCGGGGATTTGCACTCGGGCGAGGAGAGAGAATTGTTGGTGGAGCTGAAAGTACCCGTTTCCTCCAGCGGGTCCCATAGGGTGATGTCCGTACGGTCCTTTCACCGGGATCCATTTACTCGAGAGGTGGTCCAGTCGAGGGATCAACGGTTGTTGATACCTCGACCGCCGCAGTCGGTACGAACATGTCACGCCATCGAACGGTTGAGGAACCTCCACATCAGCACGCGTGCAGTGGCGGAGTCCCGGCGTTTGACTGAGCGGAACCATTTATCTGGGGCGTATCATTTGCTGACCTCTGCTCGATCCTTGTTGCTGCAATCCGGTTGTGGTTCAGCTGAGGAATTTATCCGTAGGCTGGACAGTGAGTTGGGGGACTTGAACCAGATGCGCCGGGTAGAACGGGTGAATACTAGTAATATTGACTTGGAAGATAAGACCGAGCCGTTAACACCGACGTCTGGTTGGAGAGCGGCGGAGCGCTTGGCTAAAGTCGCACTAATGCGTAAGCATCTGAATCGAGTTCGTGATTTGCATGGCTTTGAAAATGCCAGATTTTAATTTATTTGCTTCTTAATCATTATTCTGCCATTTTCGTTTTGTAAGCTGAAAAATATATATGAAAAAGGTTTGAAATGTGATGCATATCAATGGCAGTAGAAATTAGGGGTAAAAATGAGCGTAGGCGGTGTTTAAAATTATTTGACAATAATTTTAAAAATTAGTAAATAATTTTTGGATTTCGATTAGAGAATAATCAGATTGAATTTGGGTTAATTTTTCTTAATTATCAGGTATTTAACTTGATTTAATAATATTTAATATTTTAAATTCTTTAATATTTGTATGTAAGATTAAATTTAAAATTTGTTATGAACATATTTATTCATAGTGGATATCCATGTATTAAGTTAAACTTAGGGTTTCCATCTTATGGACTTTTGGCATAGCATTGTACACAACCCTTACTTTGAGAATATAATAAAATCTCTCTCCCTTTTGTCTCTCATCTTTATTCTCCTATTTTATTCTTGTTCTTTACTTTATACACAACACGTTATCAGCACGAGACTCTAACCAACGGAGGTGTTTGTCGTTCAAATCTTGAAGGAGTTATTGAAAAGAATTTGTTACTGGCATAAATCAAAGATAAGTTCTTCTCCCTCAATTATATTTTTATTTTCCTCTCTTGATCTTTGATTTGATTTTTAATTTATTAAAATCTTTGGTTGTTTTGTATTTGTGTAGCGATAAAGTGACTCAAATACCGCGGTTCTTGTCGACAATTCTCGAAAAAGATTTTAACAAGATATTGGTAACTAAATCTATCCTATATTCAAATTAGTGGAAAGTTCGGTATGTTTTATTTATTTAATTTGAGTTTTTTTATCTTTATTTATAATCAATATTTGTTTATTTTAGTATTATGATGAAAGTTTATGTTTTAATCATGTTCTAAGTATTACATGATATTAGAAAAAAAATTAAACCTTTGATAAATTAATATGTTTTTGTTATGTTGATTTAATCCGAGTATATTGGCTGGACATCCCGTTCTGCGAGGCTACTGGTCTCAAAGGAGGTTCTTTTTAAAGGACCTTGTGGACTGATTTAACAACGCCGCGTATGAGGATTAAATTTTTATTCTTTGTATATATTGAATATATATCGGTTGATCAATTACTATTTAATAGTATGAATATTATAAAGTTTATATTTGCTTGGAAGCAATATTTTTTTATGTCGAAAAAATTTGACTATAGACTTCTCCCAAGTTCAAGTTATGAAAATCGTCTTGATCAAAAAAATTTTATGGGAGGTATTCCCTAAAGTGAATGCAAGCATGATGATTATTCCATGCGATTATTGGATTTATGACATTCCTTAAAGTAAATGCAAGCATGATGATTATTTCATGCAATTATTGGATTTATGACATTCCTTGAAGTGAATGCAAGCATGATGATTATTCCATGCAGTTATTTGATTTATGTCATTCCTTGAAGTGAATGCAAGCATGATGTTTATTCCATGCGATTATTGAATTTGTCTCATTCCTTGAAGTGAATGCGAACATGATAATTCACTATATGGTTAGTGAATAAAACTTAGTTATATGCCAGAGTACCATTAATGAGGATATGTTAAAAAAACATACTCCACTTTTTACACATTAAAGTTGTTCTGTAGACACAATATCGTGAAAAGGTTTTAAAGACCTATTGGCTCCGCTCCATTCCATGAAGTGAATGTGATATTTTATAGCGGAAAGAATAAATGCCACATTAGTAATTGTGGTCATGATTGAGATCATAAAATAGACATGGATAAGATGATTATTTTGAGAATACTTATATCCACAAGAAGTGGAATTATAAAGATGACAAGAATGATAGAGATCATATTAAAATCTTTATGTTATCAATGTGATGGTATAAACCATTGATTTCGTACTTGTCAAACGCCGAAGTATTATGGACTTTATTCATAATCATGAATGATAAATTGAAGAAAATATAATCAAATTTTCTTTGTGGAGAAAATAATGACGTTATTGATCCAACTCAATTAGATATTGATAATTTTTCTCATAGTCCTTCAAGAGAATAATTCGCCATTTATTTTATTTCCCTTATAACATCTAAAAGAAATAATTTATCTTTATTTATTTTGTTTTATGTTAATTTATTATATATTTATGTTAATTTATTTTATATATTATTTATTTATGCTTTATGTTAATTTATCGTTAATTTATTTTATATATTATTTATTTACATTCTATGTTAATTTATCCTTTGAAGAATATTATCACTTTCGGAATGAAATCTACAATGAATTGTGGTTATTTATGCCAAGCAGACAGTGCAAGTACTCATATTATACTTAAGCATAAGAAATATTTTCCCATTTAAATACAAGGGAAAATGTGAGTACTATATCTCAAAGTACTGAAATATCAATGTTTCGGAAGAGCTTTTGAGAGTTTATCTTTGATAGATAACATATTTGATATAATGTGCTATATTTGATATTTTCCATTCCCCGAAGTGAATGGTACAGAGCACATATTTTTCATTCCCCAAAGTGAATGAAATAAAGCACATATTAAAATGTGCATAATTATGCAACTGAACAAATATGAGTACTATATATTGAGAATATTAGTCAAGTGAATGAAATAAAACACATATTTTCCCATTTTAAATGCAAGGGAATAATATGAGTACTATATCCAGAAGTACTATTATCACAGAAGGCTCCAACTGAGCAAATATGTTATTGCCAAATGAGACTTTATCTCATACTTATAGTGCATTATGCTCGTCAAAGTCGCAAAGAGATTTATTGAGTTTTAAAGATATTTGTAGAAATATATTGAGAATATTAGTCAAGGGGTGCTGACTATCTCAATATTACGAGTATAACTCAAGGCAATAATGAAATCTTGGCAAAATTACATGCACTGTCATTCATATTGTATTACATAAGAATTAGTACAAATTGAAGCTCATGCTATTGTAAACTAGATGTTTACTGATAATTTTATTTGGCATGACCGGTTAGACCATCCCGGTTCAATTATGATGTGAAAATTTGCTGACATTTTCATGTGGTCATTTATTGAAGAATTAAGATTTTCTTCATGGTAATATTTCACGTGATACTTGCTATGAAAGTAATTTGATTATTCAATCATCAACATCTAAGATAGAGTGTTATTAATTTTCTGGAACGGATACAAGGTGATATATATGGGCCCATACACCTTTCTTAAAACCCATCTAGATATTTTACGATTTTTTTCGATGCATCGATTAGATGGTTATGTGTATCCTTGTTATTAACCCGCAACTTGATGTTTGCGAGGCTACTTGCTCAGTTGATAAAATTACGAGCATATTTTCCAGATTATTTTCTAAAGACAATCAGTCTTGATAATGTTGATGACATGTAATTTTACATGTAGTATCACAAATTCGCATCAAGCCAACAAATGATCATAAGTTCTCCCCATTACAAATGGTTTTTGGTCAGGAACCAAATATTTCTCATCTTAGATTTTTTTGTGTGTGTGCAATATATGTTCTAATTGTTCCACCACAACGCACAAAAATGAGTTGTTGAGAATATATATAAGAGCTTCTGACAGAGGATTTATTTACAACCCGATTTACTGACTATCATTTTAATGAGTCAGTTTACCCAACATTAGGGGGAGAAAATAAATAGCTGGAGAAAGAAATAAGTTAGAATGAATTATCATTTTTCTCATTTTCATCCACGTACTACACAATGTGAACTATAAGTTCAAAGGATAATTCATTTAGCAAATCAATTGCCAGATGATTTTGCTGACCCTAAAAGAGTGAGTAAGTCACGTATACCAGCTATGAATGCTCCGATTAAATTTAATGTCATGAAAGGACAAACTCTAGTTGCTAATGAGTCTAACTTACGCTTAAAGCGTAGTAGACAAGTAAGTTCCAAAGATAAGAGATCCTCGAAAAAGAAAATGAGCTATATTTTATGATGGTCTGATCGAAGAATCATTGATTATGAAAATCTCTAGAAGAGATTAAATGGTCTCCAACAGAGACATTGACATGACTCAGGTACCTGATAATAAAGAGATCTCAGTAGATTATGTCATGTCTGGTAATAAGTGGAACTGAAATTAAATCGACGTCGTTAATATATTTGCATGCAATATAGCACTAGAGATTTTATTTGATGATGTGGATCATGAATCATTGTCAATTGGACAATGTAAACAAAGAAATGATTGGCCAACATGAAAGAGGCAATTGAGGCGAAACTAAAATCTCTTTTGAAAAGAGAAGTATTTGGGCCTATAGCCCGTACATTGAAATGTGTACAGCTCGTGGATATAAACGAGCCTTCGTGAGAAAGAGAAATCAAAAGGGGAAATCATGAGATATAATCTCATTTCGTTGCACAAGGATTCTCACAAAGATATGAAATTTATTATGAGGAAATATATATTCCTTGGTGGTGGATACAACTACTTTTAGATTTTGATCAGTCTGGCAATAAATAAAATTACTTAGTTTCTGCCTAATGGATGTTGTTACATCCTATTTGAATGAGCCTCTTGATAGTAATATTTACATGAAACTTCCGGAAAGATTTAGATTGCCATAAGCAGTTTATTCAAGTTCTCGAGAACATTATTCAAACATATTGAATATATCTTTTTATGGCTTGAAACAATTGAGGCGTATTTGGTATGATCGCCTCATTGAATACTTATTAGCATAATGCTATATGAATTATTTCCCCGAGTATTTTTATTAAGAGGTTTAGCTTTGAATTTTTATTGATTGTGTATGTCGATGATTTGAATATCGTTGAGACTCGTGAAGAGACCTCCTCAAATACTTGTGCATCTATCGACATACAAAAAAATATTGAAAGAGACTTTACATGCATAACACATATCTATTAATCACCCTTATGGTTGTTGCTAAGTCTCTTACTGTAAACAAAGATTTTTTCGCCTCACGAAAAGGGTAATGATATTCTTGGTCTAAAGCACAATATACACATTATTTGATCTGGAAGCGTCGTATCTTAGCTGGTCTAGAAATATTATTTAAGTGCTACGAGATCATTACCTTTAAATAATTGTTATGCATGAGACAAAACCAAAATATATGTTTGGCTAAACATATCCTGAAGATATGTGAATGTTTTTCACAAGATAAGATGCAAGCTATCTTGTATAGAGATAATACAAAATTTATATCTCAAGGTGGATATATCAAATATGATAAAACGAAACATATTTCTTCAAGTTTTGTCCCTCGTGATTTTTAGATGAATAATATTCAATGAATCATTTCAAGCAATGACTTGGAAGATTTATCCACTAGTGCATGATCTACTTCAACATTTGAAGATTGTATTCAATATTGAATTATGAAGATTCAAAGATCTTATGTGATATTTTCATGAGGGGGAGTAAATACGTGTTGCACTCTTTTTCCCTTAATCGAGGTTTTGTCCCAATGGGTTTTCCTGATAAGGTTTTTAATGAAGCAACATGCTATGCGTATCAAAGATGTGTGTACTCTTTTTCCTTCACTAAGAATTTTTTTCCCACAGGGTTTTTATCTTAGTAAGGTTTTAACGAGGCACATTATCTTCATGGATATCCAAGGGGGAGTGTTATGAACATATTTATTCATGGTGGATATCCATATATTAAGTTAAACTTTAATGAGCTTTAGTATTAGGGTTTAATACACATTGAAATTAGGGTTCCATCTTATGCCTATAAATATAGACTTTTGGCATAGCATTGTACACATCCCTTACTTTGAGAATATAATAAAATCTCTCTCCCTTTTGTCTCTCATCTTTATTCTCCTATTTTATTCTTGTTCTTTACTTTATTCACAACAAAATTAGTTTTATTAAAAATTTTAATGTATTTTAATGATAAATTTTAATAATATATATGTATATATATCTAAATATTTTAAAATTAAATTTAAATCAATAATTTTTATGTTTGATTATGTATATAAAATTTTAAATTTTATGGGTTTAATATATAATTTTTTTAATATTAAAATAAATAAATTAAAAATATATATGAACTAAATACCAATTACCTGATTAGTTGAGTATCCAAATTTTATGGTTACTCCATAATGGATATCCTATTTAAATAAAACAAAAAATAAATCAAAAATTGGTTTTCAAATGAATTAGGTACCCGATAATAAACTTCCCTACTTAAATCTTTAAGGTTAGGTCACGTCAATAAAAACTTAACTATTGACCTATTAGGTACCTGAAGAGTCGGAGTATTTTTAAGGACGGTAATGAGACGAGTTGAGAAAGATATTGTATTTTTCATTCCATTCTTAATATCTGCGGGTATAGTTTAAGAAATTCTTATTAAATTTTTCATAAACTATTTTATCTTCATATTCAGTAGGGATGTTTAAAATTACCCGAACTGATTGACCCGCCTCGTTCGATTACCCGAAACAAAAATGATGGATAATTTTCGGAAAAAAAATATCTGGCATGGTACCCGAATCGAGAACAATTGGGTCGGGTTTGGGCCAATTTTTTCTAATCACCGGGTACCCGACCCGACTAATTTTAAATTATATATTTTTTAATTTAAAATTATATTTTTATTGTAGGTTCTTTAATATTTGTACATAAAATTAAATTTAAATCTTTAAATTAATTTTATGTTTGTATTATATACTTTTAATTTTTAAAATATTTTATTATTTTGTTAATACTGAAATATATTTTATTATTTTGTTAATACTGAAATAAAAAACGATATTAATATTTTTAATATCATTTTAATGATAAACTTTAATAAATATATGTATATATATATTTAAATATTCTAAAATTAATTTTAAATCACTAATTTTTATGTTTGTTTATATATTATAAAATTTTAAAATTTGTGTTTAATATGTGATTTTTTAAAATTTTAAAATAAAATAATATATATATATATATGAATCAGGTACCCGTTACCCGATTAACCAGGTACCCGGATTTTGCGGGTACCTAATAACGGGTACCCGATATAAATGGGCCAAGACACGGACCGAAAAATTATTACCCGAAAGAATCGGGTACCCGATAATGAACACCCCTAATATTCATCCCTTATGAATTTATACGATTTTTGATTAATCTCGTACTTTAAAAAATAAATAAAACTTAATATAAAAACAAATAATTAATACTAAATCTCTAATATTAAAAATATATAATAAATTTAAATTTTATCAATAACAAATAAATCATTTCAAAACTACAAGACATGATTAAAATATTAATTATTAAAATATGAGAGATTGCACTACATTTAAAAAATGCAATTAATAATCTACAGTTTCAAATCATGATCTTTTATTCTTGAAGAAACTAGATTTAATAATCTTTCTAACATGTAAGTTACCTCTTCTAGTTTTATTTGTAAGATTTATATCAAATTCTAAAGTAGTTGTTATTATTGTTTTTAGACACAATTTATAATTTATATTTTTATTCTTTTAAAAATTAATAACTTTTAATATATAATTCAAAATCAAGAAGTGTTTATTTTAAATAAATTTAGAATTCTACATGGTTTTTAAAGTACATTATTCACTTCTCGATTTATCTTGTAAATTTTTTTGTGATTCTTAAAAATCATTGTTGAATATATTTTAAAAAAATTTGTCAAAATTTTATAAACTTTCAATATTCAAATATTCATATTTATTGAAATATATATCAAAATCGATCGTGTGTATTTTAAATAAAATTAAACTGAATCACATTTACAATAATTTATAAATTATTTTTAATTATTTTTATGGAATTTACTAAGAATTTTCAAATTTACTTATGTCGATCATACCCAAATGAGAATTAGATTTTTGTTGAAAATGAATAAATTATCTTTATGGTCATCCGATTTTATAAAATATTAGAGATCTTATGGATATTTTCAAGGATTCTTGCGGATATTTATACAGATATAGTTCAGTTATCTTCACAGTTCAGATATAGAAATCCTCGTCCCATTCTCATTTGACTTTCGGTGATAAAACTTTCTCTACTCCATCCCTATAATTAAATATTTGGGTTATTAAAAAAATTATGTTTAATATAATTAATACTCATCTAAAATAGTTTATGATTTAGAATTTAGGTTTAGGGTTTAGATTTAGATTTAGGATTTAGGTTTAGGCTTTAGGGTTTATTATTTAAAGTTTATGATTTAGGTTGAAGATTTATAGTTTAGAGTTTAAGTTTTAGATTTTAGTAGTTAAATTTTAGGGTTTAGAGTTTAAATTTTTAGTGTTAATGTTTAGGGTTAGTATTTAAGTTTAAGGTTTAATGTTTAATGTTTAGAGTTTAGAGATTAATATTTATGATTTCATATTAAAAATATAATTAATGAAATATATCTTTTTAAGGACGTAATTAATTATAGTACAATTAATTAAATATTAATAGTACCAATATTTAAAATTATATTAACAACGCTAAGTCAATAACATAACCCTTTTATCCAAACTAATTACATTATTAACATATATTAACGATCAAAGAATTTTATATAAAATAAGTAATTAGATATTTTTATTTATTTAAATATGAAATATTGAACATGAACTAAGGATTAAATGGTTAAAATTTTAAAAGTATAAAAAACTTAATAAGAGTAAAAAATTCACTCACTTAAATTTATTATAATTTATTATATATTGACAAGAAAGGTCTGGTGACTTGAATTGAATGAGTACAGAGATAGGGATGAGCACGAAATCCGAGGGTTTTGATCCGATTCGATCGGTTCGGATTTGAAAAAAAAAAACTTGAGTTTGGGTCAGGTTTTTTCTAGAGTGGTTTCGGGTCGGGTCGAATTCGAGTTTAGGGTGGAAAAAATTCGACCCAACCCGGGACTAATAATGTAATTTTTCCATATATTTTAAGGATATTTGTAATAATGATCTCTTTTTATATATATTTTATATAAATAGGTCACTAAAATTTTAATTTTTTACAATTAAATCTCTAAATTTTATTTTTTTTACAATTAAGTCCTTAAAATTTAAATTTTTTTAATGATTCGGGTCGGGTCAGGTCAAATTTTAAAACTTAAAAATCGGATCGGGTCGGATTTTTTTACCCTAAACCTGGATTAAATAACAGGTGAAGAGTATAATTTTTTAGATCAAGTGCGAGTGAATCGAAAATCTGACCCGACCTGACCTGTTCCATCTCTAGACAAGGAGTTGCAGATTGATAGGCCCTTGGTGCAGGAGGAAAGGAACAGAGAGTTCAGAAGACCAGTTCTATCATTCATCCACTTCGGTTGCTCTTTCTTTTTGCCTTTTATCACTGGTTTCGGTTGTTTTATTATAAATAAAAATTAAATAAGTAACACACATTAAAATAATTGAAATAATAATTGAAATAAAAAGGAGATATTTTAAAATTTAAATATATTTGTATGATTACGAAATAGTATTTATTTAATTCTTTTAAACTTTTAATAACACACATCGGTAATAGTAGATCTAGAAAAATATTTTAGTGTGAGTATGTACATAAAATTTTATGATGAACATAATTCATAAATTTTAAAAACTTTAAGGATTAACTCATAAAATTTTTAAAAACCGAAGATGAATGTGTAAAAGTTTAAGGGCTTGTACCCACCTTATATTATATATGTCCGCATATATATGATATTCGGGCAATTGACAGAAATATAGATGAAAAAAATTATTTTTCAATATATTTTTTTTCAAAATTATTTCTCGTTCTAGTGATGTTTTTACAGTGAAATGAAAGTCAGATTCAAAAAAATCCGAATATAAACAGTGATTTAAAGAAAAATAAGAGGAGAGCAGTGAATAATGAACGGTAAACAAAGAACACAGTGCAGTGGATTAAAAGATCACAAATATTGGGAAGGGTGCTGACGAGCTTCCAATTCTAAAGGCATTTTTAGGGATTGGTGTTTGTAAAATGAAGGCTAAAGTTTGGAAAAGAATGAAAGGACTCAGGATTTTGTTCACTTGGTTAGCTAGGGGTGTTTAAAAATATTTGATCCGATCGATCCGATCTGATTATTTATTGATACGATTTAAAATTTTGGATATTCGATCTGTTTTTTATTTTTGGATCGAATATCTAATTTGATTTTAAGTTTTTCAGATCGGATATTGATCATAATATTTAAAATTTCGGTTATCCGAAAATCCAAAAATTAAAATTTTTATTAATATTAATCTTATTCTATTTAACAATTTATTGTTTGTTATATTTAAAAAATTTAAAATTTAAAACTTTTTATAATTGTGAATCTTATTGTATCTAGTAATTTGTTGTTTATTATATTCGAAATTCTATTTTTTTTATAAATACAACCTTCAAATTCGAAAAATTAGTATAATTAAATTAAATTTTTGGATAATTGGATATCCAACTATCCGATCTGAATATTCGATGTCCGAATATGCGAATATCTATTTTTTTCAGATCAGATACGAATCACTATATCATTGATCTGAAAACCCAAATATCTAAAAAAACTCAAATCTGATCCGATATCCGACAATGAACACCCCTAGTTTTAATAGGTTTAAAGAGAAAAAAAAAATAAACCCTTAAATTTTGATTTTTTATATTTAAATTATTATTACTATTTAAATAATTAAACTATTATTTCAAAACCATTTAAATTATTTTGTATCAAAATAAAAACATAAATTGTATTTTTTTAAAATCACTAATTTTATTAAAAAAATATTAATATTATAATAAGAGTTTACGATCATAATCGTAAATTAAACACATAATTTTAAAATTTTCCTACAATCCGAAAGCTAGTCACTTAGATCATAGAATGATTATATAATAAAAAGGTTAAAAACACCAACAAAATAACTCGAACAAAAAATAAATATGAGGGATTTGATTGCATCTAAAAATGAACCATAAAAGGAGATCAAACTATTGAAACCACCAACAATCATAAATCAGAGATAAACGTTATCATAAAGTTATCCAGAAACGTCAATCGCATATCCAAATTTAATTCGAGAATCTAAAACAGTGAAAATCAATAAGATAACAAACTAGTGTCATCTTAATCAATTGATGTGTCGTTAGATCGAACCTTAAAAACAGATGTATAAATATTTCTATCAACATTTCATTAATCGATTTATAATATTTAGACTCATTAAAAATATTTTCATTCATTCTCTTAGAGTCCTTCTCTCATTTTCTATTAAATATAATTAAAAAAAATCTTATTGCACCACAAAATAAAAGTTGAGCATCTAATTGCAACCAAAAAAAGTACTTATTTGGACCATTAAAAGTGTTACAAATATAGATAAAATATTTTAAAGAGGATGATATTTGATGCATATACAATGAAAAACTTTTTTCTAAAAATATATTTATTTAAGTTTTAAAACGTAAAATTTAAATTTTTAACCTAAAGTTTCTACATCATAAATCTTAAACTCTAAATTTTAAAGTCAAAATATTATAACTTAAACTCATATACCCTAAATCCTAAATTAAACCGTTTAAAGACATTAAATTTTGCCATTTAACTGGGTCAAATGATAGTTTTAATCCTCAAAGTTTTTTTATTCTATCAATTTAGTCTTAGTTCAATGAATTTAATTATACATATTTAAAAAATATATATCAATTTAGTATTTTTATTACAAAATAGTTTTCTTAAGTTTTGTACAAGTTTTTGTATTTTTATTAAAAAGTATAATTTTTGTAGCAATATTTTTTTTATTATAAAATAATTTACAAAGAACTTGATAAATTTGTTTTTATAATAAAATTTAGTAACTAATGTCGTAGTAGTAACTAAAATCAGAACATTTGTTGAAAATTACGTGGTAATAATAACGTTTTCGTAAAGAGTTTTAAATAAATTTCAATTAGTTTTAATGTAGATACTAAATACAGAATTAACATTAAAAATAATTATAAATATCTTTATATTTATAGATTTTTGTATTAAATTAATTATAATGATTTCAAATGAAGTAGTTTACTGTTAATGAGGGTATATAATTGATTTGGAAGAAAAAAAATGAATAACTTGATATATTTTTAAATATAAAGGGTTAAATTTATTGAATTATTTTGAATTAAAACTAAATTGATAGTATATAAAAGCTTCGAGGACTAAAACTATCATTTTACACAATTAAACAATAATGTTTAATGGCTTTAAACAATCGAATGACCCAAATTCAACCATAATAATAATTGATTAACCCAAATGTAATTTTTAATATTTAGATGAGCCAAATATAATCGTAATTATAATTGAGTGATCTCTATTGTAGTTTACCAAAAAATAAGTGCACAATTAAAGATGTCACAAATATAAGAGAAATTATATCGTGGGTAAGTTTCAACACGTGTCCATGAGAACAACCAATAAAAATTATCAATCTTATTATTTTTTGTCATATTTTTTAATTGAATATTCACTTGAAAATCTGTTTTTAAAATAGATTAACAGTAAATATGAGTAAAGATTTTTATTGTCGATCTCTATTGTAGTTTACCAAAAAATAAGTGCACAATTAAAGATGTCACAAATATAAGAGAAATTATATTGTGGGTAAGTCTCAACACGTATCCATGAGAAAAACCAATAAAAATCATCAATCTTATTATTTTTTGTCATATTTTTTAATTGAATATTCACTTGAAAATCTGTTTTTAAAATAGATTAACAGTAAATATGAGTAAAGATTCACTTACGAAAAATATGACATAAAAAATAATGAGATAAATGATTTTTATTGTCGATCCCATGAATAACGTGACGAGACTTAGAAATGATATAATTTCTTTAAATATAAATATAATATCATAAAAAAGTTAATATTTAATGCATAACTTTCCACAAATAAGTCTATTTAAACTATAAAACCTAAAATATAAATTTTAACCCTAAGTTTTAATGTCTAACCTATAAATCTTAAATTTTAACTTTAAAATTTAAATATAAAACATTAAAAATCTAACCCATTAATTCTTAACCCTGAACTAAATAGTTATTGCCTCGCATAATAGTTAGGATTAATGTACTTGATTGCACCATTAATGATGTTACAAATATAAGCGCAAAATCTTAAAAGGGTTAATATTTCATGAACATAAAGTATTTTTATTAAATACGTTTCTAATATCTAAATCTTAAACTTTAAACCTTAAATTTAAATTTTAAACTCTAAATTAAATTAGTCCGTAAAATAAGCATACTTTTATAAACTAAAGTTACACTCAAAAACATCATATATATATATATATTAAGTTTGTATCTAACTACTACGGAAAGTACATTAATCCTGCTGAACAAAAACATTAACATGCACCGGAACTGCATGTACAGGGACAAAGAATATATGAGAAAAGTAGCCTATACGTCGACCGTAGGAAGTCTTTTGTATGTTATGTTTTGCACAAGTTCGGATGTATGTTTCGTAGTAAAAATGAAAATCGATATTAAGCGAATCTTGAATTCGAGTACTAGAAACTCATGGTACGCACTCAACCTGTTTTGGTTTTCATGTTTCGTCCTGACTAATCCAAAACAACCTGTATTATACACTTAATTTTTTTAAATTTGAGAGTTGTTTAAATAGAACCAAGTTACTTACCACTTGAATCAATCTTTTTTGATTGAATATACACGTTTTGAGTTCTAGACTTTATGAGATTCGAAAAAAATAATATATATATTGTAACACCCTAAAACCGGGTTAGTAAAAACGATTCGAATGATTTATAAATTAAATCGAATTATATGTTAATTGGGTAAGAAAAAAAAGGGACTTAATTGAATTAAATGAGAAAGGTGAATGTTACATGATAAACATAAGAATTCTCTAAACTACCCTTCGTAATAAACCAAGACTAGTTTTGTCATTAAAGGTAATTTGGTCATTTCTCACTTATTATCAATTGAACAAAATGGCCAAAATTTGCTTCTTCCTCCCCCGTTCTCACGAGACAACAAAAAAAATGGGAGAGAGATTTCATCTTCTCCATTGCTCCATCACCATAGCTAAAGAAAAAAGGGGGTTTTAGAATTTTGCATGTCTAAGCTATTGGTCTAGAAAACCCAATCCAAAGGTCTTGATAAGCTTTCTCTTTTATAACCGAAATTCTTGGGTGTATAAGCTTTGGATTCTAGAATATTTGTGTTACATTATTGTTGAATAAGGTTGTAGGAAAGCTTAATTTAAAGATAGTGTTTATGTTGTTATGGATTTTCTTGAAACATGAATAATGAATTGGAGATTGGAATTAGGATTTTTGTAAATATGACATGTGTGATATTTGACCTTATAAGTTATTATAAATGGATCGAAGGATGTTAATTTCATGTTTTGGGGTGTTTAAAAGTGCTGGAAATGTATGGAAATAAAATTGGAATTAGGGATTGAACATATAGAGTGGAACTTAGTCGAAATGCCTAGAAAGGCTATTCCAAGTAGCCATCTTTGAGAAATTCCCTAGGTTTGGATTTAAGGATTTAGGAGCTGAAATTTTGAATCATGATACTCCCATATACCTAGTTTAAGGGAAAATTTACAGAACCTCAATCGGAGTTCGATAGAAAAAGATATAAGCGTTTTCGTAAGGGCTGTCCGAACAGTCCCGATTCTGGACAGACCTGATCTGAACGAAATCTGGAGCTGATCGAATAGGAATTAAAATTTAAGGTTAATTGTTACTTGTAGAGGATTCTTCTATCTTTCCAAAGAGGTAAAATGGACTAAAATCGGATATCGGAGTTAGGAGATATAAGCGATTCTTTATAGGGTAGCGAAACTGTCCCTAAGGAACAAATGCACTTGTATACATTGTTAAGTCTAAGACCACTTGGAATTAAATGATTGAATGTATCCTAATAGATGTTATATGTGTATGAATTACTAGATAATACAAGGGAAGAGAATATCGAGGAACAAGAAGGGCTCAAAGTAGCGAGGAAGCGAGGCAAAGGGATTGCGATCTACAACCCTTAATAGCTTGAAAACATTGTGAGTGTGGCAAACCTTAGGGTTGGGACCTAGGGTCCTAACCATATATTTGTTTATTTGATTCGATTTTATTATGTAAAAGGACTAATCTATGTTCGGTAAAAAGGGAAGGAGGCTAATGTTAATGAATTGTTTGATATGAATTGTTTGTTAAATTGTTAGTACTAGCTTAACACATATGCATGGCTCAGAAATGCCGAGGTAAGGTATGGCACGCGGCTATAGATGCCAGGTACGCGAATCATGCATGAAGCATGTATAAATAGTGATATGAACAATGAATTGATGACATGATATGCTTGACTATATGTTCACATGATATGAATGATATCTTAGAACACGATAGATGCTTTTGTGTTAACATGTTATGTATACTTGCTCTTGGTGACATGAACTTGGTAATATGAATTGAATAATGAACAATGGAAAATGAAAATGATATTAAGCCTTGGTTGATAGTTGGTCATAGGTAGTACGGCATGCCTAGGGTCTTGAGCTCATTGTTTAGTGCTACGACACTCTTGTTTAGTACTTCAGTACTCTTGTTTGGTACTGTGGGTACCGTGATTTTGGTGGTTAGTCACCAATTGTTAGATACCATGGGTATCTCTTGTTAGTACCTTTGTGGTACTCTTGTTAGTGCCTTTGTGGTACTCTTGTTAGTGTCTTCGTGACACTCTTGTTGACTCGCTTACCTTGTCCTACTATACCAAGGCATCACATGAACTTAATTGAATGACTAAAAGGTTTAAATGTGAATCATATGTACATGTAGTGGCTTGAGGAGCATTGATACTTGATCATGTATTGATATAGAATACTGAATGTAATTGATGCTATAAGTAGCACTTGAATGTGAAAAGGCTATTGATATTGGAAATAAGCCTATGGCTATAAGTAGCCCTTGAAATGAATTGTTTAATGAAAGCTTGAAAATGGAAATTGATTAATGAGCAACATGCTTCGAATACATGCTAGTTATTGCTTGGCATATAGAATATGAAATCGAATAGTATGCTAGACTTGTGATTGATATGAGAAGCATGATAAACTTGTAATTTGATTGATGGTATTTTGCAATGTATGGTATTTTGCAATGTTTTGTTAACTCCTAGTTTAAGGTGGCTTAGTGATCATGCTAGACTAGCTCGTGCATTTTGATAATTGGTTCATGGTTTGTATATATATGTGTGTGTGATCACTCGAGCAATTGGTATGTAAGCCATAAGGCATAATGATCTCCTTAGGCTAGCATTGCATATTTTGAGTCTTGCTTCATGGTTACATTGGTAGGCCTTGCTGATTTGTTTATGATATGTAATTGGTTGTCTTGGCATGATAAATGTGAACCAAGTAGGATATCATGTGAATTCTTAAAGCTATAAAATGGATATGCTAGTTGCCATTGAGAGAAACCCATGGCATAGGGACTGGCTTGGTTGAAGAATGATATGCATAATAGTATAAGTGATAAAATGATTATAAGCAATTGAATTGGTAAGTGCTATTGATGCCTAAATATGTTGAAATTGTCCCTTATGGATTAGAAATGGTTGAGACCATATAGGTGGTCTTTTGGTAGAGTCTAAGTGTTTAAAATGTTAGAAATCTGGAAATTGAGGCAGGGGTATCGATACCACTTACATGGGTATCGATACCACCCTTGACAGTAACGAAATGGCATCGAAGATTGGTTCAATGCCAAGCTTCATTAAGATCTCCCTGGTTTGATGCCAGTATCGAGCCAGGCCACTATAGCCTTAAGCCATTGAGTCCTTGGAGTAGACCAGCATTGATACCTGGTTCGATACTGGGACTTCCAGTAACGAAATGGCATCGATACCAGTATCGAACCAAGCTACTCAACCTTAGTCAACGAGTCAACGAGGAAGGCCAACATCGATACATGGTTCGATACTGGGACCTCTAGTAACGAAATTGCATCGATACCTGTATCAAACTAGGCTTATCAGCCTTGGTCAACGAGTCAATATAGTTGACCTGTATCGAACTAGGGTTCGATACCCCTGTTCCGATACCTCCCTATGAGAGGTATCGATACCCCTAGTTACTTTGGTCCAACTTGGGAAATGAAAATTTACTTGATCAATAAGATAACCTCAATAATGATTAAATGAATAAAATTTGGCTAGAGGTATTGATTAAACTCAATCGAGATTATAATTGAAAAATGAATGGAAAATTGAGAACCAAAATGGCTAATTAAACAAGTATGAAAAAGTTTTAAATTAACCTCAAATTTAATAAGTGTTACAAGAGTTTGGCTCGTTGAGTTATACAAATGAATAAAAATGTCTTTCAATTGAATACAATTTCGGTTTAAATACGAGTTGAATGTCCGGTCGACGCCTCCGTCTCCTAACCCGGGGCGAGGGTGTCACAGTTTTATTGGTATCAGAGCTTTCGGTTGCATGATTCTCGGACCGAAAGTAATGTGCATGCATCATATAGGATTGAACTAAGCCACCTAGGAGTTTTATATACCGTACTTGCTTGTGTTCTTGCTTATTTGAATGAATTTTGGTTTACTTCTTGTAGTATGGTAGATACGAGACTAGCCTTGGGAGATGAAAGTCCCGAGAGCTCCTCTAATGTGAATGAAAACGTGAGGGTGGAACCGAATCATCCTTAAGAACAAGAGCCACCTCCATTGGAAGTTGCCCCTGAGTTGGTAGCCCCGGTTATACAAGATGTTCATAGGGAATGCCTTCTAAGTATAAAGGGAATGTTTGATCAGTTAGTGTCCGACTTGAGACAGAATCGTCCTACTGCTTTCGTTGATGTTACACCGAGTAGGCCCCTATTGAGAAATTGGCCAGGTATCGAGCCTATACTTTTGCGGGTGTTAATGAGGAAAAGCCTGAGGAACTAGAGCAGTGGTTAGAAAGGACCACTCAAATCCTAACTAAGCAATTGCAGTGCTCCGATGAGCACAAACTCGAATGTGCTATATCGTTTCTAGCTGACGAAGCCTTGAGTTGGTGGGAAACTACGATCTTGACTGCTCCCGCTAACTCCATCACTTGGGACTTCTTTGTAGAGGAGTTTAAAAAGAAATATATTAGTGAGCAATATCTAGCCGAAAGACGAAGACGGTTCTTGTATCTAAAGCAGGCCAATAGGCCTATTGAGCAGTAAGTGGCCGACTTTTGTAAGTATTGTAAGTATGGAGCAGAGTACATCAAAACTGAGAAACAAAAATGCCAGATGTTTATCGACGGGCTAAATGATGAAATGAGCCCCATGTTCACAGCTTTGGGAATTACTGACTTCCAAATCTTAGTCAATCGGGCTATTGCTACCGAAGCTAAGATGAAAGCTTCGGAGAAGAGAAAGGGTGGAAATAGGGATGATAAGAAGCGTAAATGGGAGGATAGATCTGATTGGAATGTGAAGAGAGCCAAGCAACAGAAAGAGGGCTCCTCGACTTACCACCATGAGTCCAAGAATCGTTATGTGCCGAGACCTCAGTCGGCAAATAGACCCGTAACCCCAGTGGCTTCTGTTCATAGTACGGGAAATTCCGGAAAAGCTTCGGCTTGTCAATTCTGCAAGAAGTTTCATGCTAGTCCTTGTCGACTTCAGATGAGATTGTGTTATGCGTGTGGTGGATCGGACCAATTTGTTAAGGATTGCCCTCAAAATCCTAATAGAGGCACACCTCAGTCTCTTGCCTATCAGAGTCCTCCACCTCGAAACAAGGGCCCAGGACAGGCCCATTCTGGGAATCAGAGCAAGGGAAAAGACCGTCAGTCAGCCCCTTCTCGTCAAGAATCTCGAGCCCCAGCTAGAATGTACACCGTTTGTGGTAGAGGAGAGGAAGAATCTTCTGATGTTATTGTAGGTACCATTGATTTAAATTTAAGTCCTGCATATGCTTAAATAGATTCAGGATCAATTCATTCCTTTGTATGTTCTAAAATGCTTGTAAAGGTTAAGTTAGAGCCTGAAAAGTTGATAGGGGTCTTGTAGTATCAAACCCAATAGGAGGAATAATGAATGTTAACCTTGTTTGTAAAGATTCCCTGATCATAATTCGGAACATTCATTTTCGAATTGATCTATTTGTACTACCGGAATATGAGTTTGACCTAATATTGGGGTTAGACTGGTTGACCAAACATGAAGCTTGGATCGATTGTCAGAATCGAAGATTGTATCTTCGAGGCTTGGGAAAGGAGTCAATCCTTCTAATTGATAAGAAGCCAACTTCGATCTTTGCTGCTATGGCTTTGCGAGATGAATACGATTTCGGGTTGTCGAAAATCCCGATGGTATCTGAATTTGTTGATGTTTTTACGGAGGAACTTCCTGGTCTTCCTTCGACCAGAGAAGTTGAGTTTGGGATAGAAGTTCAGCCTGAGACTAATCTGGTATCGATTGCTCCTTATAGAATGACACCAATAGAATTGAAAGAGCTTAAGAAGCAACTCCAAGAGCTACAAGATAAGGGATTCATTCGTCCCAGCTCTTCTCCATGGGGTGCTCCGGTATTGTTTGTAAAGAAGAAAGATGGAACAATGAGGCTTTGTATTGACTACCGACAATTGAATCGGGTGACCATTAAGAACAAGTACCCATTGCCTAGAATTGAAGACTTGTTTGATCAACTCAAGAATGTTGCGATGTTCTCCCGGATTGATCTTCGATCGGCGTACTACCAGATGAGAGTAAAAGAAGAGGATGTTCCTAAAACGGCTTTTAGAACTCGTTATGGCCACTTTGAATTTTTGGTGATGCCATTTGGGTTAACTAATGCCCCAACTGCGTTCATGGATCTCACGAATCGATTCTTTCGACCTCATCTTGATAAGTTTGTGGTCGTCTTTATTGATGACATATTGGTGTATTCTCGGAATAAGGAGGAACACACAGAGCACCTTCGAATTGTTTTACAGACTCTCCGGGAACGTCAATTGTTTGCCAAGTTCTCCAAGTGTGAGTTCTGGTTATCGGAAGTGACCTTTCTTGGCCATGTCATCTCAGCAGAAGGAATCAAAGTCGATGCAAAGAAAGTGCAGACTATATTGGATTGGAGACCTCCGAGGAATGTTAGTGAGGTCAGAAGTTTCCTCGGTTTAGCCGGGTACTATAGAAGATTTGTTAAGGGATTCTCTACGATTGCTTTGCCCTTAACTAAACTTCTTCGAAAGGATAAATTGTTTAAATGGTCAGAGGACCAACAAAGAAGCTTCGATCAGCTTAAGCAAGCTCTGACTCATGCTCCTGTTCTTATTCAACCGGAATCAGGCAAGGAATTCACTGTGTATAGTGATGCCTCATATTCGGGACTGGGTTGTGTTTTGATGCAAGGAAATAATGTAGTTGCTTATGCATCAAGGCAATTGAAGCCTCATGAAATGAATTACCCGACACATGACCTCGAGTTAGCAACTATCGTATTTGCCCTCAAGATATGGAGGCACTACTTATATGGTGAGAAATGTTACCTATACACCGATCAAAAGAGTCTCAAATATCTCTTGACCCAGAAGGATTTGAATTTGAGACAAAGAAGATGGATGGAATTGCTAAAAGACTATGACTTGGTCATTGATTACCATCCCGGAAAAGCAAATGTGGTGGCCGATGCTCTTAGTCGCAAACCGACATTGGGTAAGCTATTCAATAACCTTGAAATGTTGAAACTTCCTTTGAATTATCGTGTCTAATTTTGAAAAATTTCCTTGTAGCCCCAAATTCGATTAATGCTCACTTTCGAGTATATCGAAAGCGAGGATATTTGTCTGAACTCCAGGTTCAGTCTGATCTGATTTCGAGAATCAAAGATCTTCAGCAATCTGATTCCGAGCTTCAGGCTATTGCATCAAAGCTTGATTCGAAAGCTAATATCGAATTCTCCCTCAACCCGAATGGATTGCTCTACTTTAGAGATAGAGTATGTGTTCCAAATAATGAGGAATTAAAAAGAGACATCCTACAAGAAGCACACCAAAGTCCGTTCTCGATCCATCCTGGTTTTGTTAAAATGTATAAAGACTTGAAATCCTTGTTTTGGTGGCCTGGTATGAAAGCAACCATCACAAATTTTGTATCCCGATGTTTGACTTGTCAGAAAGTCAAGGCTGAACACCGAGCTCCTACGGGATTGCTTCAGCCTATTGAATTGCCTGAATGGAAATGGGATCGAGTAACCATGGATTTTGTCACTGGTTTTCCTGTAACACCGAGAAAGAATGATGCTATTTGGGTGATTGTGGATAGACTCACCAAGTTTACACATTTCATCCCGGTTCGAAAGAACATGAACTCGGAGACTTTGGCCGAGTTGTATATCCGTGAAGTGATTCGATTACATGGTGTCCCAACCTCGATCATTTCTGATAGAGATCCAAATTTCACATCCCGATTTTGGAAGTCCTTGCAAAAGGCTCTTGGAACTAAAGTGCATCTCAGCACTGCTTTTCATCCGCAGTCTGATGGTCAATCTGAAAGAGTAATACAAGCATTGGAAGATATGCTACGTGCTTGTGTTATAGACTTTGGAAAAAAATTGGGAAAAGTCCATGCCCTTGGTGGAATTTGCGTATAACAATAGCTATCAGACATCAATTCAAATGGCTCCCTTTGAAGCTTTATACGGGAGGAAATGTAGAACTCCTCTGTGTTGGTCTGAATTGGGAGAGAACAAGATTTTAGGACCTTAAATGATTCGGGAAACTGAGGAACAGATTCGAGTTATTCATGATTGACTAAAACAAGCCTTCGATAGACAAAAGGCTTACGTAGACTTGAGACGAAGAGATATTCAGTATAATGTTGGAGACAAGGTCTTCTTAAAAGTTTCTCCTTGGAAGAAAGTTTTTTAGATTCGGAAAAAGGGGGAAGCTTAGCCCACAGTTCATTGGACCTTTTGAAATTATTAAAAGAATTGGCCCTGTGGCCTATCGCCTTGCACTCCCTAGTGAATTTGATAAGATACACAATGTCTTTCATGTCTCTATGCTAAGAAAGTATAGATCCGACCCCTCTCATGTCCTGGAACCAAAAGAACTGCAATTGAATCCCGATTTGTCTTATGAAGAAGAACCGGTTCAGATTCTCGATCGAGAATTTAAGAGGCTTCGTAACAAGAATGTTCCCTTGGTAAAAGTCCTTTGGAGGAACCACAAGAAAGAAGAGGCTACATGGGAACCCGAGGACACAATGAAAGCACAATATCCTCAATTGTTCCCTTCAGGTAAAATTCGATGGCGAATTTTCTTTTTAAGGAGGGGAGAATTGTAACACCCTAAAACCGGGTTAGTAAAAACGATTCGAATGATTTATAAATTAAATCGAATTATATGTTAATTGGGTAAGACAAAAAAAAGGGGACTTAATTGAATTAAATGAGAAAGGTGAATGTTGCATGATAAACATAAGAATTCCAAAAACTACCATTCGTAATAAACCATGACTAGTTATGTCATTAAGGGTAATTTGGTCATTTCTCACTTATTATCTGTCGAAACTGTTTTTGGTCCGGTTCGAAATTGATTGGGCCTTCAAAATCTCGTCAATAATTGGAGTCGCCATCAATCGTTTTAAATAGGTACGACTGAAAAACCTATAAAACTGGTCTGCGTTTATCATCGGGTTCGGGAGTCGATTACGTGTGGGGAAGGTTATAGCACCCCCACAACGCCCATAATTGGTACCTAAAAGGGGTTGTGTTGTCTACCAAGCTTCAAAGGTGGGTTAGTAGCACTGATATATAAAAATTAACTATATAAAATTAAAAAAATAATATAAAAACGTACTAAAAATAATTCAAACATAAAATTAAATTAAAATAAAAAAAATCAAATTACATAAAAAATGCATAATCTAATTTTTACTTTATTATTCTAATAAAATATAATTAACATCTAATTCACGAATTAATTAAATTAATAAAATCAACTAATTATCTAAATTAACTCTAAATAAATTTATTGATTCAACTATTAAATTATTTCATGAATAAAAATCTAATTAAGATAAAACATAATAAAAAGACTAATATAAAATAAAACTAAAACTTAAGAGCATGAAATTAAACACCTAAATCTAAGAGGACCTATAAAGTAATTTCACCTCTAATTTTTTTGCTAACTCACCGATGGACTGTCGACTTTAATTTCAAATTGAAATTGGATTTCCATCACTGACACACGCAATATATTTAATATCCAATTTCCAACGTTTATCTTTTCATAATAATACCGATTGAAATTCTAAATGAAAGATAATCGAACATATTTAATTTTTTTAAAAGTCTTTTTCACTTTCACTTCTCAATTTATTTTATATACGAAAATAAATAAATAAAAGAATGAAGATAAAAATAAAATAAAAAAAATTCGACTCCTTTTACCTCTTTCCAACTCTTAAATCCGTTGTTGGATTAAATTACCCCTGGAAGATATTAAATCTGATTGCTTTTCGAACCCCTCCACCGCTTCAAACTCGTAAGTTTTTTCTCTTGATTTTCCTTGTATTTTTGCTTTGCTTTGCTTGTTGTTGCTTGTGTTGTGTCGTGTGATTTTCCTAAAGGGTTGAGGGGTATTTATAGCTTAGAAACTAGGGTTTTAGGAGGGCTTAAACTCTAAAAATAGAGGTTGGTTAGGATTTAACTTGGAGAAGAAGAATATTTTTGATTTTTTAAAATTATTTTCAGATTTTTTAAAGATTATTCTGGATTTATTTAACTAATTTTTTTAATTTTCGAATTTTTTTTATTTATTAAAATTTAGTTTTTAAAAAATTTTAAGATTATTCATTCTAGATTTATCTAATTTTTTTTTGAATTTTTTTTTATATTTTTGAATTTTTTTAAAATTTTTAAATTTATTTTCAGATTTTTTAAAGATTATTCTAGATTTATTTAATTAATTTTTTATTTTTTAAATTTTATTTTTTTAGATTAGGTTTAATTTCAAATTTTGTTGCATACACCTTCCCCTCTTTGCTCATTACTCAAACGGAGGAAGTGAGAAAAGACTAGAAGCAACAAATTTTTTCAATGAGAAACAACCTAGTAGTGATGACACTTTATTTTAGAGGTAGGTGGTGAGGTAAACGATGCTATTCCTCATCGGAATCTTTAACGATGACACTCCATCTCGGAGGTAGTTGCTGGCATTCCTTTTCGGAAGCTTAGTGATAACACTCCATCTCGGAGGTGATTGATGGCATTCCTTCTTGGAAGCTTAATATTGACACTCCATCTCGGAGGTGATTGATGGCATTCCTTCTTGGAAGCTTAGTGATAACACTCCATCTCGGAGGTGATTGATGGCATTCCTTCTTGGAAGCTTAATATTGACACTCCATCTCGGAGGTGATTGATGGCATTCCTTCTTGGAAGCTTAGCGATAACACTCCATCTCGGAGGTGATTGATGGCATTCTTTCTTGGAATCTTAGTGATAACACTCCATCTCGGAGGCGATTGATGGCATTCCTTCTTGGAAGCTTAGTGATAACACTCCTTCTCGGAGGCGATTGATGGCATTTCTTCTTGGAAGCTTAGTGATAACACTCCATCTCGGAGGTACTTAATGATACTTATTCTTGAAGATATATAGTGATACTTCATCTTGAAGACACCTCCTCTTAGAGGCCAAACCTGTCAAAAAATGCACATGTTTCTAATGCACTTGTCTTACATGCAAGATGTTCAAATTCTTTAAATGTATGAATTTTATTTTGAAGTTGTTTATCTTTATTTAGACCACGGTCAATGTACTTCATCTTCTTCACTCCATGTCGTGCCCCTTAAAAAAACTTTCCATTGAGCATCATTTCGTTTTAAACCATTTATTCAAGTAATGCATCGAATATAACAACATATTGTAGACCCCCTTTTAGTAAAGCAACAAATTCATTGAAGAAATGCACAAATATTTAGATGGTAAAGAAGCACAAGGTAACGAGATTATTGAATTTTCTTATTGAATAAAAACGACCTAGGCCTCGAAAGGTGGTAATCGAATGTTTGATACAATATCGAACAAAAAGAAAGAGGTAAAACTGATGATAATAATAATAAAACCCTAAGATATCAATTACAAGAACTTCGCTGCTATCTCTCTCAAGAACCTTTTTTGCACGTGACTTCAACTTAGTAGAGCTTAAGTCATCGACCAACGTCTGAAGACATATGAACTTTCTTTATGGACCATTTTCAAACTCATAACTTGAATCTCCCCATGATTTCAAGGTGCCCTTTGCGAGTTTTTACCTTGAATTTTCTTTTCTTTTCTTTTTTTACCAGTAGGGCCCTCTAGGGTTTTCACCTACTGATGGTTCTTTTTCTTTTTTCCTTTTTTTTACCAATAGGACCTTTTCGGGTTTTCACCTATTGGTGTTGTCATGCATTCAAGCATAATATTTTTTCACAGAATCCGAGTTCACCGAATTTAATAATTCATTTCCGTCCATCTCAGTTAAGATTAATGCTCCACCCGAGAAGGCTTTTTTCACAATAAATGGTCCTTCCCAATTTGACATCCATTTTCCTCGAAAATCCTTTTGCATAGGCAGAACCTTTTTCAAAACCAAATCTCCTTCACGAAAAGATCTTGGTCGGACTTTCTTATCGTGAGCCCGAATCATCCGTTTTTGGTACATCTGCCCATGACAAATCGCTTTCAATCTCTTTTCTTCTATCAAATTCAATTGATCATATCTGACTTGAGCCCACTCAGCTTCATCTAATTTAAGTTCCATTAAGACACGAAGTGATGGAATCTCAACTTCAATTGGTAATACAACTTTGGTTCCATATACTAAAGAATAAGGAGTCGCTCCTGTGGATGTTCGTACAGATGTACGATATGCCAATAGTGCAAAAGGTAGTTTCTCATGCCAATCTTTATATTTTATCGCCATCTTCTCAATAATCTTCTTGATATTTTTATTAGCTGCTTCGACGGCCCCATTCATTTTTGGGCGATAGGGTACTGACTTGTGATGTTTTATCTTAAATTGTTCACAAATTTCTGTCATCATTCGGTTATTCAGATTTAAAGCATTATCAGAAATAATCCTTTCTGGTAGACCATATCGACAAATTATTTCTCTTTTGAGGAATTTGCATACTGTCGATCTAGTTACATTTGCATACGAAGCAGCTTCTACCCATTTGGTAAAATAATCAATCATTACAAAGATGAAGCGGTGTCCATTTGATGCCTTTGGTGTAATAGGTCCAATTACATCCATGCCCCATGTTGCGAACGGCCACGGAGCTGTTATAACATGAAAGGGTAATGAGGCTGTATGAATTTTATCTTCATAAATCTGAAATTTATGACATCTATGAGAAAAAATGACGCAATCTTCTATCATAGATGTCCAGAAATAACCCAACCTCATAATCTACCTTGCCATATTGAGGCCATTCGCATGAATTCCACAAATCCCTTCATGAACCTCCTCAATTATCTTTTTCGCCTCATGAATTTTTATGCATCTGAGTAATGTTTGATCACTTCCTCTTTTGTATAAGATTTCTGATAAGTGCTCAACTCACTATCACTTTTTACACCTTTTATGGGCATTAATCACCGAATTTACACCCACTCGGACCAATGCATGTATTTAATGTAATATATTTAGAAGCTATGCTTATAGAGATAATATTTACAGAAAAGGCACGTTTTACTGCATCTTTATATCTGTGCAGGAGAACCAGTGTCGTGGTAGCGACAAGGCCGAGGCAGGACCTGATGCCAAGGCAGCAGATGAGAGCCAGAGAGCAATACTATAGGCGATTGGAAGATAAAAATCCAAGGGATGTGTCTGGACTTAAAGCACATGGATCGGAGCTAGCTAGCATGAGGAAAAGCCCAACAAAAGGCCACGCGGGAAAGCCCCCTTAGCTGAATTAAACTTGGAAATATTTTAATTATGTACATGACTTGTTCCTTACTCCAAGTTGTATTCTACTTAGGAAAGGTTTGCCCTAAGTCTAGCCTATATAAAGACCTATCCATCCAATGTATTATACACGAATACCTAGAGAGAGAGAGAGACGGTTCATAACTTGTTTTCTTTCTCTCAATTATGTTTTAAGCTTTCTTAGGGTTTAGGTGAAGGTTGTTAGTATTTGTGAGAGGAGATTGTACTTTGTCTTTGTTTCAATACAATAAAATTATCAATGTTTGCTTATCCTTTTTTATTCATTGTTCTTACATTCAAGCTCGGGAGAGAAGTTTGTGAGTAATCCATTTATCTAGACTCGGGAGAGTTAGATTCACGAAAGGGGTAAGTACGGTGTTTCAATTGCGAAATACTAACTCGGCCTAGGGATAGGTTAAGAGTTTCAGCGGCTAAAAGAAGTGTGAGATTGGTTGGTGAGTATATTTGGTTCACGTCGGGAGGTATCATCAAGGACTAGTCATCAAAAGTACTTCGACTTAAGGATAAGCGGAGTCATCCAAGGACACTTTTCCGAACTTTGGTAACGTCCACCTACGAGCAAGGGATTGCCGCGGCGGACAGTATCGTCGCTGCCAAGGTAGTAATCTGCAGTGCTGCCGAGGCAGTGAAATATGATTGCATTGGGCAGAGACAAGTCAATCAAATCCACAATACATCGCAACTGGATCCTGACCTATCTCTCTCTAATATTCGAATTTCTTTATTTTACTTAGTTATTTTAATTTAGTTCCATCACAACCCAAACTACTTGTGTTTTTTATTTCTTTCTACAGAACAAGAAGACGAAGAAGACATATTGAGTCTACCAATCCCTGTGGAGAAGATAATCCGATAAATACTTATCACTTATTACTTTCGATGTGTCCACTTGCACTAAATGCGCACTTTTGACACGCGACAAGTTTTTGGCGCCGTTGCCGGGGATTGACAACTAAATTTTTTTTCTTTATTTTCTTGTTCCTTTTTATTTTTATTTTACTTTTGTTTTTCTTGGTGTATGATCAGGGCCAACCCAACCAACCCTTTATACGAGTTAGATCCAGAGATCGAACGAACAAGGCTAAGGTTGAGGAGACAAATCCAAGAGGCTATGGCAGATCACCCGGTATGACATAACTTACCTGCCAGTAATGGAGGTTTACCGCCGCCACCTGGGCCGTGGCAGCTCACTGTCAGAGACTTCCTGGAAGAGGACTTAAATGGATTAAACCCAAGAGTTGTTACACCGGAGATAGAAGCAGCCCACTTTGAACTGAAACCTGTTATGTTCAATATGCTTAACACTATTGGACAGTTTGGTGGGTCTGTAATTGAAGATGCAAGGCAGCACCTCAAGTCCTTCATGGAGATATGCAATTCTTTTAAAATCCAAGGAGTCCATGAAGATGTCTTGAAGTTATTCCCCTATTCACTGAGGGATAGGGCGAAAGCTTGGTTAAATAGCATTCCAGCAGGATCTATTGGATCTTGGAGTGAACTCTGTCGTGATTTTATTACTCGTTTTAACCCTACAAACTTATATGATAGAATTCGTAATAAAATCACTTCTTTTCGACAAGCAGATGACGAACCTATGTACGAGGCATGGGAGCGCTACAGGGAGCTGTTGCACAAGTTTCCTTTGCATGGATTTCCCCTATGGACACAAGTGACCATGTTTTATAATGCCACGAATGCCCCGACAAGGATGATGTTAGATGCCTCGGCGAATGGAACACTCCTTGATAAAGCACCTGAGGAAGCTATTGAGATACTAAACAAACTCGCGAAGAATGATTTTCAATTCCCTACATCTAGGCGAGGAGGAGTAAGACGCCAAGACACGATGAATGAATTAGACACATCAAATTCAGTGGCAGCACAATTGGCCTCTCTTACAAAGATGGTGCAAAACTTACAATTACAGCAAAATACCCGTGAGGTCAAGGTAATTAATTCTTATTGTGACTTATGTGGAGGTAACCACAGTTCCTCTGATTGTATGAATCAAGAGACCGGTATGTATGTTGGAAATTACAATCGCAACAATATGATTTCCAACACATACAATCCCTCATGGAAGAGGCATCCAAACCTATCATGGAGCAATCCTAACAATGCCTTAAACCCAACCACCCAACCTTCAGGATTCCAACAGCCAATGCAACACCTGTCGTCGCCGCAGGTCCAGCAACCAATGCCGCAGCAGTAGATGCAGCAGCAACCGGTAAATTCGTTGGAGAACACGCTTAAGGCCTTTATGATGAAAATTGAGTCATACATGGCAGAAAACAGTAATTTCATAAAAAGGACAGATGCCTTAATGAATAAAACTGAGATGAGGTTGCAAAACCAAGAAGCGGCCATTAAAACGCTAGAAACCCAGGTTGGGCAGTTTGCTCAAAACATAAACACTAGACCACAAGGAGGACTACCTAGCAATACTGAAGTTGCTAAGGTAATGGGCCATGAACAATGTAAAGCTATCACTACTATGAGTGGTCTACAGCTGAAGGAAATGATTCCAACAAGCCAAATTCAATCAGCGGATCCAGCAAAAGAAGAGGCTGAGCAAACTAATTCTGATAACACTGCCCCGGCAGAGAGCACAGCAGCTCCTGAACAGCCTGCCGAGACAGTAACAACCCCAATGGTGCCAGGTATTAAATTTCAAACTAAAGAAACCCTGGATTTAGTATGAAAAATATCTTTTAGTTATTTAGATTAATATTTATTTTATTTTGGATATTACGTAACTTATTACTAGAGAGACTATATATGTTTTTTTTGATTATTCAACTATTATTTTATTATGATTTTATTTTAGAGATTTTTATATAAATATTCAAATATTTCTTATATTTATTGTTTTATTTATTATAAGATATTTACTAAATTATTGTTTACATATCTTTTAAATTAAATTTATAATATTTTTAAAACTAGTATTGTGAGGATTAAGTTTTCAAATATAATTGTTTAAATTTAACTTATTTATTTTGAGTTGAGTCTAAATTATGAAATCTTAAAAAGTAGAGCATAGTTGCGTAACCAACAAAACAATCTAAACAAAACAAAACAACAATTAGTTTGGTTATCCGAAAATTACAAATAATAAATAAACGAAAAGAAATTCCAGTTTAATGGCGTTACCATCTTCAACTCTTCCAGAGGTACGGGAAAAACAAAGCTCATATCAACAATCAAACTTTCAATCACAAGAAATGGCTCCTTCCTCCTCCGCTACAGATTCTCATCATCCTTCATGGTTCACTCCCAAACGGTATTTCTCCTATTTTACCCCGATTTCAAAACAAACTTTAAGTACTACGCTGTTTTCCTTTCTTTTTTTTTTTTGAATGATTAACTATTGAATCCGGAAATTATGCTTTTTGTCTCACCTTTTTCATGATTTTTGTTAGGGTTGATATGAGAAAAAGTTAGGTGAAGCTATAACGTTTTTCAGTTGACTTTTTTGGACCAATATGCTAATTCCTAACCTGTATTATTTCTTCTTCTTCTTCTTGCAGGTTATTGATTATATTTTGTTTGATTAACATGATCAATTATGTGGATCGAGGAGCCATAGCCAGTAATGGTGTGAATGGGAGTAGTAGGACTTGTGATGACAAGGGAATTTGCAAATCTGGTACTGGAATTCAGTAAGATCTTGTTCCCAAACGATTCCTCTCTTTTTCTGCTGGACTCTCCTGTCATAAAGTGTTTTCTAGTGTGATTTGCTTCATAATTTCATTTGTGTTACTCGAAAATATTTGTTTGCAGGGGGGAATTTGAGTTGACTAACTTTCAAGATGGTCTCTTGTCATCTGCATTCATGGTTGGGCTTCTGCTGGCATCCCCAATATTTGCTTCCTTAGCAAAGAGGTGAATTACTTTGATTTCAAAAACTAGTATTAGTTTGATATAACATAAAATAGCAACATTTATAATTATTTTACAAATTCATGGATTTTGTTGGATGCCTGTTAGTGGTGAATTGACTGATCCGCCTAAAGCTTTTTGAATAGAACATCCAAAATTTCAAATTGATGTTTCCAAATATAGCACTAAAGCTTTTTGAAGTGGCAATTCGGTAGTAGAACTTTCATATTAAATACAAAATAAAATCAGCATTAATTCTCGGAGTTCATCATTTCATTGTTGAAGTTATTATATTGTAGTATTTGACAGTTAACATGTTGATTTGATTTTTAATGTCAGTTGATTTCTATAATTGCAGCTACAACCCTTTTAGGCTTATTGGAGTTGGGTTATCTGTTTGGACCTTGTTTGTAGCTGGATGTGCTAGTGCGTTTTCCTTTTGGTTTATTGCAATATGCCGAATGTAAGGGTAGCAATCTCAGTACCCTCTTCATTAGCTTCTTGTGCCACAATGTATGTCATTTGCTAAAATTAAAATAAAAAATGTGGATGGGTCTTGATGTTTTAGGCTAGTTGGTGTTGGAGAAGCTTCTTTCATAAGTCTCGCTGCTCCATTTATTGATGACAATGCTCCTGTTCCTCAGGTTCATTTGTTTTATTTCTTTTTCAACTTTAGAATGGTACACATACTATCTTCCTGCCAAAACTACACGATCGTGCTAACCTTCTGTCATACTCCAGAAAACAGCTTGGCTTGCAATGTTTTATATGTGCATACCTACTGGAATTGCTTTAGGATATGTTTATGGCGGATTTGTAAGTTTGTACATCCTGTTCTTTATTTCTCATAGATCTTAGTTTTGCAGTAAGGATACGATTTTACACTCCGAGATCGAAGTACTACATGAGACCTGTCTATTCTGTTTAGGCATGTATCCAAGATGATTGATAATTAATCTGTGTTAGCTAAACATGTAGGTAGGGGACCATTTTCATTGGCGCTATGCATTCTGGGGAGAGGCATTGTTGATGCTTCCATTTGCTATTTTGGGCTTTGTGGTTAAACCTTTGCAGTTGAAAGGTAATTGTTTTGATGCTCTGCACACGCTGTGTGTGTGTGTGTGTATCTGGGTGTGTTTAAAATTTTATTTTTATGATCCCACAGTAATTTAATTATTGAAGATCACTGAATTTCAAACCATAGGTTTTTCTCCTGTTGACTCCAGAAAAGCATTGACATCTGTGGAGAGTGTTTCTTCTGTAACTGATGGTACGTGTTCCATATAGTTTTCCTTATTGTTTCTTCTGTAATTGATGGTATGTTTTCCATATAGCTTTCCTTATTGTATATTGGTTCTGCTATTTGGTGGGAAGTTTATTTCAATGGTAGGGTGCTAAACACTTGTAATATGTGGATGCACGTCATGTGAAAATACAATTCGAAGGAAAGAGTTTTTCCTTCTCACGTAAATTATATGATTTACTCATTTCATGCATGTTGCTTCTGTTTTGGCTATCCAAATGTGTTACCTAAGAAGTGTTTCAGTATGTCTAAATAGAAGAAATGAAATTTCTTTTATGATTACTATCCCTGGTCCTTGCAATACAAGGTTTTCTCCTCTAGAATCTATAGTTACTCTCTTGATGTGCTGCACAAGTTCTGTAAATTTTGAATTCCTCTTTTTTCTTTTATTTTGCATTCTAAAGGTACTTGTACAGGGCTGTTAATCTTGTTATTTGTTACCCCATCCATAGATATTTAGCATACTCCTGTTCCAACACTTCTATTTTGTTCTTCCCATCTTTGACCCTTCACATTTCACCAAATCTTTAAAGCAGCATAGAACGTGTAATCATGTTATGAATGTGGTGAACTGGTGATTAGATTTTCATGGGATGGGTTGGTTCAACTTCTTGTTAACAGAAATCATGTTGATTTTCATTATAATCTAGATAAAACTGTTGGCTTAACAATCCAAACAAAACTAAACTAAATTCTTTAGTTTATTGGTTCTGCTAGACACTAATAAGAAAAGAAATATCCTCTAAATCGAGTTGATTCATAAGTTTTCTTAAAAAAAATAAAAGGAAAAGAAAAAATTTCACATTTTTCTAGTGAAGATCTGGCTTGCCAGCCATTAAAATGTCTCCTTTTTATTTTATAATTCTAGACTATTTTAGTTGTAGATTCAGAGGCATCTGAAGTAGATGGTCGTATGTTGGTTGCAGATGGCAGTACCAGTGCTGATGAATTGAGTAGTTCTTCCAAGTAAGTGGTTCTTCAACCCGTGTCTTATGTTAAATCTTTCATTAGTTTATTGGTGTCGGTAAGTGGTTCTTCAACCCATCATGGGTAAACTGCTTCAAAGCATTATATGTTTTGCAATAAGAAATTTTATCAAAGAAATGGGAGAATCATTTTAATAATCACGATTGAAAAGGATTTATAATACATAGATCATTAGGATTCTAATTGTAATAAGAGTGTTTGACACGTTAGGAATGCCACCTTGCTCCATTGTTTTTCCTATCAGTCTTCTTATCAATAGTCCCCTAGTCAGTAGGTTAATGACCTCTATGACTTGGGAGCTTATGATGAGTTGTGAACACGAAAAGTGCATGAAACATGGAGAAGGTAAAATATAAACCGGTCATAAGAAGCCTTGCGATAGAGTAGTCCTTAATCTGTGATATCTTGTCACTTAGCAGTAGGGAATAGACTAATTTCTGATGTAATTGTCAAAGTGGGCCATGTACCTCTGGAAGAATTGTTTCTTATCCTGTTTTACCAGTGTTAAAATCAAATCTATTCTAGAATGTAATTTTCTGGATGCTTAAAATCGTTTGTTGTTTGCATTGATAGTCAGCATTCATTCTATAACTTGATTATTCCTCTTTTCTTTGACAGGTCAAGCATACAAAACATTTTGAATCAGCTCTCTCGGTTTGCAAAAGACATGAAAGTGCTTTTGGTGGACAGAGTTTATGTTGTAAATGTTTTGGGTATTTTCTTGACCCTCTCGCATCCACAGGACTAATGCTTTGAGAATTATTATTATTTTTTTAAATGAATGCTATCAGTTTTTCAATTTTTGCAACCTTTCATATTAAAATTTTCTCCTGGATATATCTAAGACAAACTTTACAAAATGTGGTTACTTTTTCATTAATTTGCTGATGAAAAAGTTTGTACTTATTAAATCTGGTATTACTTCGGTCTGTGAAATATTTACTTTACCTGCATTTTGTTTCAGGTTACATAGCATACAACTTTGTTATTGGGGCATACTCATATTGGGGGCCAAAGGCTGGTTATAACATTTATCATATGGTACAGTTTCTTCCAACTTACATACATTCTTTTCTTTCATTCTTCTTTTTGGCATTTTCTTTTTGGCCTCACATTGCCCTTCCTTTTAGTGCTATACTCATTTACATTGTGATTTTGCAGAAGAGTGCTGATATGTTGTTTGGAGGGATTACAATTGTTTGTGGGATTTTCGGAACAATATCTGGGGGCTTCATCCTAGATCGCATGAGTGCTACAATATCTAATGCTTTTATTGTGAGTTTATTTTGCTCTGATGATGCTTTGTGCGACTGTTTTCCTTCCCTTTTGCATGCATGTGTGTATGTCTGTTTGTATGAAAAATAAGTTGATATAAAGTGTACATGGTTTTCTTAGAAATTGAACTCTCGGTGGTATTCTTCACTATTTTGCCAAATAAAGCCTCTTATGTAATAAAACAAAAGATGAATATTGGATTCTGTCAAATGGAAAATTGTGCACTATTACTTTTCTAAATCCAAACAACTGAATAAAAATTGCAAACGAACTGCAAGGTGCAAAGTTTAAAAAATTAACAAGTTAACCAGCAAATAGACAAACACAGACAGATGTATTGTGATTTTCGTAAAATTGGGAAGTTCTATCCTACTACCTGATGAAACCAACTAGAAGCTGTAAATTATAGTCTGAAATTATCTCCTTTTTTATTTCTTTCTTTTTTGGCATTATTTATGGTTTACTTTTCTTCTATAACAGCTTCTTTCAGGGGCAACATTTCTGGGCGCAATATTTTGCTTCTCTGCTTTCTGTCTCAGGAGCCTGTATGGTTTTATAGTTCTTTTTGCTGTGGGTGAATTACTTGTTTTTGCAACTCAGGTAATATAAAGATGGAATGAGCTAGATTTTTTCTTTTCACCCTTTGACTGTCTTAGATTTATGATCTTGTTCCAAACTATTATGTTTTTGTATTTCTGTAGGGGTATGGAGTCTCTCTCCTCTTTCCAATTAGGTTCAATTGGTAGAAGATTTTAAGGAAGATTTAGTTACAAACTATTCCATGAGTCTTACCCTCTTGTTTTATAGCGCCTATAACTTAATAATTTATAGAAATTGAATCACATTTTCGTATTTCCCCTTTGATAATAGAAAGAGCTTTTCTAGTTCATATTTGCCACTGTAGTAAATACATCAGCACTTGAGCAATATTTATTATTTTGGACTATCATGAAATATTTGAGCAGTTTTTCTTATCTAATAGTATCACTTTCTCACCGTCCGAATATTGACTATACAGGCTCCTGTCAATTATGTATGTCTCCATTGTGTAAAACCGAGTTTGAGACCATTATCTATGGCGATCTCTACTGTCTCAATTCACATATTTGGTGATGTGCCTTCCTCACCACTTGTTGGGGTACTCCAGGTGAGTTCATTCACACTGGAGCTTGTATATAGGCACAGGTTTATTGTGTTAAATTGATATGATATTTCATGCTTTGTAGTTTATCTGAAAAATAACTGGCATTTTTACTTTGAACATAATATTTCAAAATTCTTTCAACCTATATTTTCCTTACTACTTACTACCTAGCTTAATTCTTAACACAAATTTTATGTTTGCCGTATTGTATAGCTTCTATTTCATATCCCTCTTGCTGTAGAAATACTCGATGCAGGAATCTGGATATACATGTATTTCTTTCAAATCGGGATCTTATGAATTATTACATGTCTATGCAACTTCAACCTATATATCTTCACCATGGACTCAAATTTTTATTGCATCACTGGCGGTTATGCTTTGAGCAGGATCATATCAATAACTGGAGGGACACTGCACTTATTTTGACCTCGATTCTCTTTCTTGCTGCTGGAGTATGGTTTATAGGTGTGTAATAATAAGCTTTCGATAATGTTCCCGGAAAGATCTGATGATAGATTCTATATTTTGCTCTTTTCTGAATTTAGCCTCCTTAAAGCTTACCATTATACTCAAAGCTACTGATAAAATGTTCCATTTATTACTGGATTAAGAGTTAGGTCTACGTGGTACACTGGTCGAGACTCGAGCTGAATCTTATCTTTTACAGAGATTAAGCATGCTGCAACTATATTTCCATGTGGTCTCGGTGTGAAGTTTTTTAGGGATTACTAGTTTAGGATAATACATTTTGTCTCTCATAGTACACTGAAAAATCCAGATGCCATTTCTCGTATATCAGTTATTTTTACAGGCGATTTTATAATTGTTGTTTCTCTTACAGGTGTTTTCCTACATAGCGTCGACAAGTCCAATGATGGAAGTCAACAAGTCTGTACCACCGGAACAACCAATACGAAGCCATTGCTTGATGGGAACGCGGATGAAAGGTTACTGTGAAGTCTAAGTTCAGACCAACCTGGTACTAAAAACTTTGCACATCCCAAATGTAAATAAAATTGCAGCTTTATTGCAACTGTTTCCCCTGTAGAAATTTCCCAAATGATTCAAGTTAAGCAATCTTCTGAAATCAGTAGTAGTTTAAACAAAAAGATAGAAAGTTCGCGGCATTCGCCGAGTATTTGCTGCAGTTGACACCTACAACATCTACGCCGGAAAACATCGAGATTGCATGTAAAGAACCATGAAATGAGCTTTCAGATTAAATCAGTCTCCAGGAAGGAAGGAGAAGAAATTGAAGACAAGGTAAAGTTTCTCCATATAGAATGTTATTTCTTTTTGTTCCTTTTTTTCATTTCCTGGTCTGCAGATGGTGAATGATATTTGGATTAGACCTTCAAAGTTTTATTTTTGGGTTGATTTGATTTGAAAAATGGTTTAAGGTCTGTTCTTGGTAAATTTTGGATGTGAAAATTTGCTGACCTAGTTCTTGTTTCAGAACACAAAATACATTTTGGTAGGTTAGTATTAGAGATGAGCATGGGTCGGGTTGGATTTTCGGCCCACTTGTACCCGACCCAAAAATTCATATCCTCCACCTGTCACCCGACTCGACCCGGGTTTAGGGTGAAAAAAATCCGACCCGATTTTTAAGCTTTAAGATCCGACCCGACCTGAATCATTAAAAAAATAAAATTTTAGGGACTTAATTGTAAAAAATAAAATTTGGGATCTAATTGTAAAAAAATAAAATTTTAGTGACCTAGTTATATAAAATATATATAAAGAGGGATCATTATTGCAAATATCCTTAAAATATATATGGAAAAATTATACTATTAGTCTCGGGTCGGGTTTAAATTTTTTCACCCTAAATCCGAATCCGATCTGACCCAAAACAACCATTGAAAAAAACTTGATCCAAACTCGATTTTTTTTAAAAAAATAGACTCGATCGAATTGGGTCGGGTCAGAACCCGTTGAGTTCGGATATGGGTTTAATTTTTTTTTTTTGGGGGGGGGGGTTCATTTCATGTTTGAATTAAACATGTTTCTAATCATTTTGATATTATTATTTAATTATAAACATTATTTTTAATATTTAGCTAAAAATGTTTATTATTAAGGTTTAAATAAATATAAAGATTTGCTATATAAGAATGTTAACTATATAAATAGTATAGATATTAATACAAATAATTATTATTAGGTTTTAAGAGTTCTAAATATCACTATTATTAGTGTAATATTAATATTAAAATAATATTATTTTGTATTTTTAAAATTAATATAAAACTTGTTAAACAAAATATATTTGAAATATTGATGTTAAGTTAGTAATTTTCTCTTGACATGATGTTAAAAATACTCCTAAACATTCTATTAAATGATATTTGAGTTTATATTCTATTTTAACTATAGCCATTGACGTTTCAATTTTATCGACTATTTTTAGATGAAAATTTTTAGTTGATTAATTAATTATGGTATGAATTATAAAAATATATTTATCATTTTTATTATTTCTTTTCTTACTTTTCTTCAATAATCTTTTAATTTTATAATATAAATTACATATATGTATTACAAATTTAGCATATTTTAATTGATGTTATAAAAATATTTTTATAATATTTTATAATTTATGTTATAGTTAATATTTTTCATTAAACATATATATATAACTGATTTCAACTGTGATTTAACTTAAATATTATTTTTGTCAATCGTGTAATAAGTGACGGATTTTAGCCTCAAATTTTAAAATCTAATTACTAATTTCTTAAAACTTAATTTATTGGAATTTTTAAATTTCATTTGCTATAAACTGAAAATTTAAATCTGGGACTAATTTGCAAAAATTAAAGGTTTTAGGGAATAGTCTATAAAATTTAGAAACATCTGGGTTTAGTTTAATTTTTTTAAAACTCAAGAGTAAATTGTGAAAACATGTTTTTAAGGTCAAATTATAATTAAGGGTGGTCAAAACTCGAATCGAATCGAAAAAATCAATTTTTTTTAAAATTTTGAGTTATTCAAGTTGAGTTATTCGAATCAACTCGAATAGCTCGAGTGAATTTTGAGTTCAAGTCGGTCTTGAATTTTGGAAGTTCGAATATTTGAGAAAAAAATTTAAAATTTTATATTTTGGTCACTATTTCATAACTTTTGCAATTGAACTCCGATTTAGTCGCAGTTTTTTTTTTAAATTCATTTTTTGAGATGAACATGAGATTAAAAATAAAACATATTAATAAAATTAATATTTCTTTGGACCTAGAATTTTTAAAAATTTACTATTAGGTCCCTAAAGTTTTGAAATTTTATTATTTAGTCATTGAATGATAAATATTGATCTATGTGATAATAATTTCCCTTCATATGTAAGCTAAAAAAAGACCCAAATCTATATAGTACTAACTGTTAAAAGTTTTAGTTAAATCCCTAAATTTAGGTAAGTTCACATTTTTGTCCCTGAATTTTGAAGTTTACAATATAATCTCCATTGTTTGAAATCGGAAAGTATTTATATTATGATTTATGATGATGAACAATTTTCTTTGATTTTATGAATGTTTTATATTTATTTGTCATTGATTTCAAGATTGATTGTTTTGAATTATTTTTCAGTGATACTTTCGATCCAATTTTTAATGAGACCGTACTTTAATGAAGTAACATATTACCTATAAAAATATCATTATAAATATATTATATATTTTTTATGATAGTTGATTTATTAAATTATATTAAAAATCTTATTTAAACATGCAAAAAAATATGAAGTCCTTGTCACTTTGAACTATAATATTATAAATAATTATAATTAAATTTGTACAAAAATTTGAAACTCGACACGAAAAAATTTCAAATAAAGTTTGAATGATAAAATAGGACGTGTCAACTCGAATAACTCAAAATATTTTGACTCAACTCGACTCAATCGAATGCCCAACCCTAATTATAATCTTCGGAAATCTAAAGATTATTTTGGAATTTTTAAAAAATTATGGTACCATGTTTTAGAAAATCATAAAAAGCCTAGTGATTAATTCCGTGAACTACCTATTTTATCGATTTATTTTTATGAACCATTTTATGTGTTGTAAGTTGTAACATATATATATATATGTAAGCTGCTTAAAAAAAGTTAACCTTTTATAATTAACACATAAAATCTAAAACATAAATTTTTATCTCTTAACACTTTAAACTCTAAATTTTAACCATAAATTTTAAATTATATAACTGTTAACTTAAATCCTTAAACTCTAGATCATACTTAAATCTCTAAATCATAAAATTAGAAGGCTTGATAGCTTGTCTATCAAAATATATCTATATTTATATAGAGAGATCAGTTAAGATCCAATTATATGACATAAAACTTATTTAGTTTTATATTAATTTTAGACTATTTGATGATGGTAATAAATAGTGAAGATTTTTTTTCAAGTGATAATCTTTACATATCTTATTTTTAATTTCATTCATCCATTTCACTTATCCAATGGTCATGCATTAGTGTAAAACTGGTTGAGTTTTACATATAACTAAGCCCTAATCGAGTGAAATAGATAGATGAGATAAAAATACGATATATAAAATTATCACTTGAAAAAAAAAAAGAAGATAATTTCATCCATCTATTTCACTCATCTAATGATCATGAATTAGTGTGCTAATTGAGTTTTACGTAATGTAAGCAAATTCTAATCCATCTATGAATATATATAAGGTATTTTTACTTTATAAGCTTCATATTTTTTTCTAACCAATTTTTATTTTAATAAGTTTAAAAAGGTAAAAAACATTGATACACAAATTATGTAATCTTTAGTTTATGTCTTTTTAGTTTTAGAGATTAGGGTTAATTTAAAATTCAAAATTTAGGGTTTTAAGCCACAAGGTTTAAAATTTAAGGTTATTGTTTAAAAATTATGGTATAAGATTTAAGATTTAGAATTTAATTTTTTAAGGTTAGATTTTAAAATTTAAAATTTAAATTTATAATATAAATATACATATTTATGTAAAATTAATTTTACGCAATATCTATATCAAATACTACTAGTGGGCAGGGGTATGTAAAAATACTTCAGTTAATTACTAGTAAATTGTTTTTGTTAATCGTTAAGTTTATATTATTTTATTTTCGATTGTTCAACCGGTTAATTATTTATTTAATTAATTGAAATATTTGATTTAATTCAGTAGTGATTTTTTATTTTGTTTATTAAAAATATATATTTTAATAATATGTTATAAAAAAAAACTAATAAACTTTTTTAAAAAAACCTATATAATATTAGTATATTTTAATACTGACAAGTTAAAAACTTAAGGGTGTGTTTGGTTTAAGATTATCTCCGGTAATATAATTTAGTACCTCGTTGACACCTACCAGACATTTATTAAAGAATTTATATTAGGATCATTTACATCACGTTATTTATATAATTAACTAACTAAATATATTTATTTAATTATTTTTTTATTTTATTTTTTACGATAAAAATTATTTTTAAATTTAATTTAATATAATATTAATAAATATTCATTTAATAAAAAATAAAATAAAAAATAATTAAATAAATATATTTAATTAATTAATTTTATGAATAAAGTAAAAAAATCACTTACGACATAATTTCTTTTATTAGTAACAGTGTGAGAAAATGTAGGGATAAATGCGGGAAATGCTTTTAACGTACCTTGTTTTAAATTCTAATATGACCTCAGACGACCTATTTTTTTTTTTTTTAAAATAACTCGATAAAATTTAAATATTTAAATTTAATTTGATTTGATTTATTTTTTGAAAAATAATATTTGGAAATTTAATATAAAAAATAAATTTAGAAAATTAATTGTAAAAAATAAATTTTAATAATATAATTATGATATATAGAGATGAGTACTATTGTGAATATCCTTAAAAAATATACAAGAGAATCATACTACTATACTAGTTTTAAGTCAAATTTTTTTACCTTAAACCCGAGTCTAGCCTCACCCTAAAAAACTTAATTTAATCTGATTTAAATTTTAATAAAAAAACATTGGTCGGGTCAAGTCAGAATTTGACTAAATCGAATAAAAAATTCATCCCTAAATAAATTTGGACGTAACTAAAAATGATTTTTTATTTGGTTCGATATGAAAAAAATTTAACTCATTAATTTGACTTGTAATTTTTAACAACTTGAATTTTTTAAATACAATATAATTTTATAAAAATAATAACTCAATTTTTATGTCAATGGATCAATTTTTAAACTTGAAACAAGAATCTTAATTTTGCATATATATATATGAAAAGCTTATGACTATATATATTATATATAATTGTAAAATATCGTTTAAATTAAAATCAATTATTACTAGAACATCAAAATTATTTACGATTAAATTTGAATAAAAGCTCAAATAACTCTTAAAAAATTCAAATAAAATTTATACAATAAAATATTACTCATAAACTTAATTAACTCAAAATATTTTTCACACAACTTGAATCAATGAAGTATTAACCCTAATTATTATTAATATTTTTTTGTTTTGATTATTTAATTACGAACTCAGATCAATTTGAATTTGTTTTTAAAATGTGTGGTAGTAAAGTGATTTTACAAAAATAATTTTAAAAAGTTTTAAATTATATAGTTTAAAATAAGAATATTTGACATTACTGTCGTAAATAAATATTTAATATAATTTTTTAAAATATAAAAATAATAATATAAACAATAACGAATTAGTGATAAAAAATTGTAAGACTATTTGTTCTCATTTCTTTAATTTTAATATATAAGTACTTTTTGTGAAAATAAAATAAATTTATTATTATCTCAATTTTATTAACCGTTTCATCGTCATTTTAGACTTTAAAAAATTTAAGTGACCATTTAGTAACTTTTCATAATATGTAGAGGAAATTAAAAACTAGGTTATAGTTAAGATACAATCTAAGTAGATTCCCCTATTATTTATACCTAGTGGAACCCTTGAGCTGACTAAAGTCTCCTTTTCGACCTCCATCCTCGCGTCTTCTCTAACATTGAAGATCAATAGGCGGCTCGACTCATATTTTCTTTCCAGTCTCCCACTTTGCTCGAGTCTTACTTCTTTGCATCTTCATTGTTCTGGTGAGTCCTTTTTTATCTTACTCTTTTCCGATTGTTTCTTAGGCTTTGTTTATTGTCTCTGTTTAAAGAACTATGGATTTATCCTAATTAGGGTTCTTTTAGGGATACCTAATTTCCCACTGTTTATATCTCCCTATGCGTAGCTTTGAGATTAAAAATAGGTAACTAATAAATTTTCCAGTGTTTGAATGTTGTTTTTGTTTTTCACTGGGCGAAATTTATTGTTAGAGGGATTTATCCTAATTAGTTTCCCTATAGTTTCTCCATTTTATTATATGTACAACGTTTTATACTTTGTTCTTTCTTGGCATGTCTATGTTTTTAATTTATTGTCTATTTTTTAAAGCTGATATTGGAGGGAGAATCTGATTTTTGTCCATCTTTTTCCTTGAGATATGCTACGATTTGATGGTGATGCTGCTGCTGCTTCTGATGCTGCTGTTTCTGATGATGAGTTAAAGGATCCTGGTTATAGTTGTTTTTTTTGAGAATTTAAAAGAGGATGAGAATAGGATATCATACTCGGTTCAATTTCCAATTAGATCTGATATTCTAATTATACGTAGATATGAGGTTGAGGAAGAAGAAACATTTGAGAACGTTGATAATCAGAAAAATTTTATGTGTAATTCAAAAAGAGAAAAGGCCAAGATTCAGAAAAGTTTTAGTGGTTTTTTAAGAAAAGAAAGGGTTGATAAACCAAAAACTACGAAGAAATCTTTGAAGGGAAAAATTAATAGGAGTAAGAAAAGATTAAGAGGTGTTTCCGGTCAGAAAAAAGGAGATGATGAAAACAAAATAAAAAAGAGAGTTGAGGCTGATCCAATTTCTTTTAAATCAAGTGGAGGAACTTTAAAGTTGATGAATTGTGTTGTGAAAGATGAGGATTTGGATTTTTTTGATAAGTCCGGAACGAATACAGTTACACATCATAAAAATGATAAAAGTTGTTCTGAAGTTGACTAGATAATATGCCTTTACTTGAAGGAGATTATATGCCATTTGTGCCATCAAAATGCTTTGTATGTATATTTTCTTTGATACTTTGTATATTCCTTTTAATCTTATTTTTCTTTAATTTTTGGGTAAAGTAGAAAAACTAAAACGAACATAACATGAGATACATCTAGACTAAGATGGTTCTCTAGGCATTAACCTCATCTAGATGTTTAAGGAAGGGCTTTCTAATGTTTTTCCTTTTCCTCCAGCTTTGCATGTTGCTAATTCTTTTATTGTGTTTTTTATATGGTTTTATGGTGTTTGTTTCCTTAGAAAAAAGTTGGTGAAGTGTGTGGGGATGGCATCCGAGGTTCTGGTTCATCTCAATTCAGGGAGAAACTTATGGATCTTCTTAAAATTCCTTATAATGAAGGAGAGTTATCTAATCTTTGGCGAGACGTAACCAAAAGAAAATCAGCGCAGGGTGATAAATTAGTCCATAAAAAAATGAAATCATATTCAACCAAAACTAAAGGAAAATCATACCTTGATCAGTACAAAGGTAGGTTAGCTTCTCCAAACATGTTAAAGTATTTGTTTTAGTAATTAAGATCAGTACTACTTTCTATCTGAATTTGATATAAGTACAGTTCTAGTGAAATGATTTTACAATGTTTACACATAAGAAACAAATCTTGAAAAGAAAGATTAATGCATATGTTTATCTTATTATTCGTCTAAAACGAGCATGTTGTTTGAATATACGAATGTTACTTGGTTTCTGAAATCGTAAATTATGATCGATAAGATTTCTTCTGTGCATGAAGTTTTTTGTTGTTCCACTGCCTTGTAATACAATGTTATGTTTACTTTTACAACACTATCCCATATTCCTCAAATACAGTGCTCGTCAAAAATATTGTTTTAACAAGTGATTTCTAGTGTTTCTTCCTTCCTTTTGAGTTTCACTTCGGATTTTGCAAAGATTATTTTACTTTGATTCGTTCTATAATTTTGGTTGAGTTGGATTTATTAAGCTTGATAATTGTTTCCTTCTATAGTTTCAATATTTACTTAGACATTATAAAAGTGAAATTCTAAAAAAAAGTAGTATCTTTAATCATAATCATAATGTTTGTTATTCTTGCAGCACTAAGAAAGAAAATTGAAGATTTCAGGGATGACAAAGTTAAAATTTTATATCTCTTGCGTGGATTTTTCTTTTGGTTGAAGGTGAGTACTTCATCATTGGTACATCAACAATTTTATTCCGACAAAACCTTTTCTAGATGCTAATATTATTGTTCTTAGCAAAAAACCAGAGCTGATTAAAAGGGTTGGATTTTAAATTAGGGAAAGGAGTAAGTTTTTGTGTTAATGAGACTGAAAAATGGAGAGCATGATGAAATTTTATTCAAATTAAAAGGAGACACTGGCTTAGTATCAAAATCCATAAGCACATGAAACTAGTGTTTTATCAAGCAAAACTTCGAATAAGGTAAGTATTCAATTGAGTTGAGTAAAATTTTTTTGAGTTAGTCGAGTTAATAAGTTTTATTTTATAACTCAAGCTTTATTTAAAATTTGTTTGAATATTTTGAGTTTCTTTAATTTAATTATAAATATTTATAATGTTATGTTATTGATTAGTTTTAATTTATACAACTTTTTATAACCATATATGATATACATTTATATTTCCTCATATTTTATCTTATTTGATATATACATCAAAAATAGTTGAAGCACTTGACTCTAACTCGAAAATTGAGTCATTAATTACCAAAAATTTTAAATTATTCGAGTCTTATTTTATAACTCAACTTTATTTAATTTTTTAGAGCTAAATTTATAAAATAATTGATTTTTGTTCATCCCTACTAATTTGTGCGAGTGCTTTTTCAGAATACATGTCATGAAGGTGCATTTCAACCATGGATGGACAACATGTATTTGAAGGGCTTGGACTGAGCAAAGAATGTATAGTATGCTTGAAAGATACATGCATATGACATCAATTGATTGATAATGAACAAAGGGTACATCAAATGCTAGAAGGGTACACTTTTTCTAGTCGTATTTTATAACGTTTCTTCAAAATACTATCAGAATGAAGCATACCCTTCAATTATTGTTAATCAATTGAAGTCATATACACATGTTTACTCATATCTCGTTAAATATAAGAGTTAAATATAGGGAGCTTTGGATTTCTAGGCCCTTAGAGTTTTTATTTATGTAAATAAAGTGTTTAAAGTTTATTTTAGAATATAAACCAAAAGCTACAGTAAACGTAGGAGAACGCCACCTGCAGGTGGCGATCTCCTTTTTTTTAATATTTTTTTGTTGATTTTGAAGGGAGAATGCTATGTGCAGGTGGCGTTCTTCCATTTACAGTATTCATTTTGGCCTAAATCCCCAAATATCAATTGGGGATCCTTATTTTCTTAATTAAAAAAAAGGATGGATTATCCATCCAATTTTGCGTTAAATATAAGAGTATACTTATGTCCCTAAACCTTAAACTCTATTATGTTTTAACAACTACATCCCCTGGTTTTTGTGGTGACTTGATAGAAAAGATGAAGCAAGCAAGACTAATTTAAAGGCCAAGCATTGTTTGTACTAACCTACGGTGAAATTTGTGGGATAATTTATGTTGTTTCTTTTCATTATTATTGTTATATTTATTATTCGTGAGTTGTAGTCTTGTACATTTAGTTTATCTTTTCTAAACCGGTTATTTTTTATTTTTGTATCGATATAATCATTAATATCATATGATCTTTAATTCAAGCAAAGAGGTCCAATAAATATTTATATACATATCAAATAATTTATGCATACATATATACATGTGCACACATCTAAAACAGCCCAGTTATTATTATACAAGGGCAAAACAGTCTATTCATTCTTTATGCTGAAGCAATTTGGCTCAGTTATGTATGTATATTTACATATATTCAAACTAGTCTCATATGTGTTTAGAACTACACCCCTTAATTCATTTCGAGACAGCTTACACAGCCTATATATTTTCATTTCCAGATTTTAGCTCACAATTCTAAATTCGATTCTGTTTTCTCCTAATGGAAATAGACATACCAAGGATAATTACTTATAAATTTCATCCCTTAATTCATTCTACACAATTTGTAGTGAATTTTTAAAGTTTCTGCCCAGATTAGAACTTTCTGGGCAGAAGTCATTAGGTCATCACCTATACATGAATCTTTGACATACTTTTATTTCATATTCTTATTCCCCTATTTCCCCCTTATTTCATACTTCATTTTCCAGCATCAATTTTACTCAATTAGGTCCTCGTAACTCATCAATTTATTCAAAACAGTCCCTAAAACACTTGTATGTGTATGTAATGTTTATGATCAACCTTTAACTCATTTTCAACATGTTTAGCATACATGTTCCAATATAGTCTTTCTAACATCAAGTTTGTAAAACAGTTCAATCTATTAGCATAAAACATACACAACATTATCTTTAATGACTCAATTTCATGAGTCTCCATGCTTGAAAACATTTTAATGTTCTCTCCCTGCCAATCGAATGGTCTTTAGATCATTTCTGCTCGTTTATTTTCCAGTTTAAGCAAAGCAGTCCAGCATTCAGAACAGTGGATTCATGCATTTATTTATTTTTATTTCAGCACGAAGACATTCTATACACACATATTCAAGCTTAAACACATTCTATCGTATAACATCTAATTTTCCAGAATGGCTCAAGCCATTATTCGATTATTAACATCTCAAAACAGTCAAGCACATGTAGCCTGTCCAATTTTCAGTACCACAACATTTGCATATGCATCTAATCATGTAAATTTTCCAGCCAAATCACTAACGAAATAGTCAAACATCAATTGATTCAGCAAGCCAATTTTAGTTGAATCTACTAAGTCAATTGAACTTCTACTAATGCAGCAAACAATTAGTTTAAACTATAAACTATCCTCAAAATCTTTTGAACCATTTAACTTCAATACTCAAGAATATTAAGAAATCAGAATTGTTACCTTCTTGTTCATCAATGTTCTGCTTCAACAATTCGTGTGCCATGTCTATCCATGTTGCATAAGCTTCTCGACACTTTTCCAAAGTAGACTATACTATTTTCCCTTTCCATATGGTACATCATTGAAGTCTCCAAAACCAAATGATTGTTTCTGCAAATTCAAAATTTCTGGACCTCCTGGCAGCTACCAAATTTTGCACCAAAGTATATTTTTATTGGATGTTGAAATAACATGTCCAAATTTATCATGAGGGTACCATGAAGAGCACCTAAATTCTTTATCTCCACACCTTCTTAATCAGAAACTTTGTCTCAGCAACCATCACAATTCTCTAATTTCTATGAAAAAGAATTTCCTGATGCCGAAACCCCAGAATTTATAACAGGTTTAGGACTTACTTCTATATTAGTTTCAGACGTGGATGGAACCTTGGAGCCACTAGAAGTGAGAACGTCCTCATTCTTGTCTGCAGATTCCATGTCATTTACTAGGTTGTTAGAGCTATTGATATCTTCAATTGCAACAAAGCCATTCTCTTGGGTGCTGGACTCGGACATGGATTCCTGTGGTTCTGTATTTTCTCCTTCAACAAAAATTTCTATACCTTCTAACCAGACCATAAGCACAAGAAATCTATCAATTTGAGTCCACGATCCCAAAGATTGAGCTCTCTTTCTCTCCCAAATTTTATTCCCGGTTTTGGGTATTTCTAATCTCTTCCCCCCTCAAAATCGGTTTCGCTTGGGGGAAGAAGAAGATAACAATCGGTTATTCCCCACATGTTAAAAGCCACTTCTACACATTCCCTTTGCTAAGAGATAACATGTGTACATATCCTTCAGTATCTTTTATTTTAACATGCATTCTTCTATTTTTCTCATTTTATTCAATTTAGTCTCTTAATAAGGGTTGTCCATTTCTTTTTGTTTCTAATTTAGTCATTAATTCTCTTAATAAATATAATAGGTTATAAATCCATGGCAATTTAGTTTAAGGTTTTTGTGTAGCATTTTCCTTGGCTAGAGTTTGGATGTTACGGTTATCTTATGTTCAGCTCTTTTGAGTTTAGGTGATTTCGTGTAAAAATACGATATTTACCATTTTTATTATGTTTTAGGAAATAAATTATGTATAAGTTGTAATAATTTTTTATATTTTTATTAATAATAAATTTTAAATAATCATTAGTTAATATTTACAAGTTTGACCAAAAAATTAATAAGAGATAATATTTATGGATAATAATTATTTTATATTTTTAAAGATAATTTAATCATTGATCCTAGTATATGAGGTATAAAAAGGATAAATTACATAAATAGTTTCTTGACTATACCTCAATTATCTTTTATATTTCTTAACTATCAAATATTACAAATTGGTCCATTGATTAACTTTTTTGATATAAAGTGATCTTGTGCTATTAAAAATTTGACGAGAAATTGATGTGGACGTTTAACATGCTGGCTTGGATTATAGAGATTGGGGATATCACATGGTTATCCAAGCCAACATGTTAACGTCCACATCAGTTTCCCGTAAAATTTTTAATGGCACAGGACCATTTTGTATAAAAAAAAGTTAGTCAATGAACCAATTTGTAACATTTGGTAATTAGGTGATATAAAAGATAATTAAGGTATAATCAAAAGACCATTTATCTAGTTTAGCCTAAAAACTTCGGTGCTTTAAAATCGTAAACCCTCCCAAAACTCTCTTCCTTAAAATCCCCCGAAAGTATGGCCAGTGAAGCTAAAACCACCACATCTGCGGCGGCGACGGCCAAAGCTTTCAAGCCCTACATTCTATCACAAACCCTATCGGTACATAAAAATGCCCTCTCCTGCGTCAAATTCTCCTCCGACGGCAGCCTCCTAGCCTCCTCCTCTGCCGACAAAACCCTCCGCACCTACTCTCTCTCCCCCACCGCTTCCACCCTCACTCCTATCCACGAATACTCCGGCCACGAGCAAGGCGTCTCGGACGTTGCCTTCTCCTCCGACTCCCGGTTCCTCGTCTCTGCTTCCGACGACAAAACCCTCCGTCTCTGGGACGTTCCCACTGGTTCTTTGATCAAAACCCTTCATGGCCACACCAACTATGTCTTCTGCGTCAACTTTAACCCCCAATCGAACATGATCGTGTCGGGTTCTTTCAATGAAACAGTGCGTGTTTGGGACGTGAAAACTGGGAAATGCTTGAAAGTTTTGCCTGCTCATTCTGATCCAGTCACAGCCGTTGATTTTAATCGAGATGGTTCCCTCATAGTTTCTAGTAGTTATGATGGGCTTTGCAGGATTTGGGATGCTGGAACTGGGCATTGTGTGAAGACTTTGATTGATGATGAGAATCCACCTGTTTCTTATGTTAAGTTTTCGCCTAATGGAAAATTTATTCTGGTTGGGACTCTGGATAATACTTTGGTAAGTTCTCATTCGTCGGCATTTTTAGTTTCTGGTTTTCCAAGGTTAGATTGAGTGCTCTTTTACGGTTGTCTGAGGCAAATTTGAGGTTCCTTAGCCAGGAAATTAAAGAAGTATTCTATTTGCAATGCAATTTCATCCCGTATTCGGTGGCTTGTGTTTATCACAGTTGCAGACATAACCAATGTTGTTGCAGTCGCTAACTATAATAAGAATAGTGGCCTGTTATTGCCGAATCGGCCTTTACCTTGCGGCAGCCATCCGCCTCTATTGGTGTGATTCTGCTTCACACTGTTATTTTCAGCAGATGGTACTGTGTACAAATGTGTTTAAATCAATTGACTTTGCTTATATCTTATAGAATGGATTGAGTTCTTTTATGTGCCAATAAATGTGGCTTTGAAGTAGTTTTTCTATGTTCTGAAATTGGTTTTGTTAGATTTCTCTGCCCGGGGTGGTGTTTTTTGTCCTAAAATACTTTTTTCTTACCATTGTATTGTCTCTGCAGAGGCTTTGGAACTTTGAGACTGGGAAATATTTGAAAACTTACACTGGCCATGTGAATTCGAAGTTCTGCATTTCATCTTCTTTCTCGATTACAAATGGGAAGTATGTTGTTAGTGGCTCCGAAGATAACTGTGTATACTTGTGGGAGCTTCAGTCCCGGCAGGTAGTTCAGAAGTTGGAAGGTCATACCGATGCCGTAATATCGGTTTCATGTCACCCCACCCGAAACATGATTGCATCGGCTGCACTTGGCAATGACAAGACTGTGAGGATCTGGACTCAGGAGAAGGAATGATCTGCTTCTGGTAAAGATTTTGGTTTTAAGGTTAGTACACCAAGTTGGTTGTCCAGATGAAATTTACATCTTTTCTGGACCCTTCACTATTTATCATAACATCATTCATCCATGCACCATAGTTTGGTCTGATGATACCCTTTCAGCCTGTGTATCCATTTATGTATCATTTTCAGCTTTACAAGAATTCAGTATTGATTTATGCCACTGAACTTTAAGTTTAGTATTGATTAGACCATTGAACTAAAAATCGATACTATTTTAGTACTTTAACTTTAGATTAGACTTCAATTATACCATTGGTCTGTAAAAATCCCTCTGTCATAACATGCAGACTGTTAAGATCCATCCATGTCATTGATTTTGTTGACTCATTTGTAGTTCATTGCTAAAAATAACTAGAATCATATGCCTGCTTCATCGTCCTGTATTCAGGGACGGAGCTAGGATTTGGGGTTGAGGGGGGCAAAACATAAATATTTAAAAGTAAGGAGGCAAATTTATAAAAAAAAATAATTTTTAAAAGAATTTAAATAAGGGGACAAAAGTGAAAAAAATTTCTTTGGGTTGAGAGGCGATTGACCACCCAACTATAACGTGGTTCCGTATTCAAGGAATGGACGGTTTAGTAAGGCAAAGGAGTTGATGGAGTTCCTTAATGCATTTGTATTAGTGTATGAAGCTGAATTTGGAAGAGAGATGGAACCAATTGATGCAGCCTTGCTGTCATGTCTTCAGATATAGAATAAAATATAGATGGAACAATATTTCAAGTCCAATAGATGAAGAGGAATCCTATTTTCGAAATTAAAATATAGATAATTTAAAATAGGGTAAATTACACGGATAACCACAATACTATAGGGTTGATATCGAAATGGTCATAATACACCGGTGAACTATTAAAATGGTATTAAAATAGTTATCAACTGTTAAAAATAAAATAGAATAATTACAAATTTACTCTTTGTCATTCATACATTTTTATAATTTAGTCTTAATTTTATAATAATAAAATTAGGGATGGCAATATAATCCGAATCCGATTCAAATCCGATTCGATCCGAAGAAAAAAATTCGATCAAATCCGATTAAAAAAAGTCCGAATCCGAATCCAAAAATAATGTTCGAGTCCTGATAGGAGGTGGATCGGATATGGATATTGCCATAATCCGATCCGAATTCAATCCGAATCCATATCCGATATGAATCCGATCCATATATAAATCCGAATAAAAATATTTAAAATTTTTATATTTAAAAAGTTTGAGTTGTTACTTTAATTTGTTTTATATTTATTATAATATTTGTTAAGATTTGTTTGTGTTATAAATTTAAAAATATTTGTTCGATGAAAAATATTTTTTATTTAATGATATTTATTTGAGTTGTTACTTTAAAAAATAATGATATTTATATATATTTAATTTAAGGGGAATCAAACTTGGGTATTCAAGGAAGGGAATCTACATGCAAACCATTGAGCCAAATGGCCTTTTAAGAGACTAAACACTAACATTAATATTTATCCATTATTATTGTCTATTTTCATCTTACGTATAAATATATATTTATTTTATAATTTCATTAAAATATTAATTGAATTATTTTATATATAATAAATTAAAATATTAAAATCCATAAAACAAAAACCCTAAATTATAAACCCTAAATATCAAACGCAATCTAAATTATAAACCATAAATCATAAACTCTAAATCCTTTTAATAAACCATAAACTCTAAACATCAAACCATAAACCTTAAATTTTTAATGAATCTTAAACCCTAAACCTTAATTTATAATTTATTTTAGATTTATTATTTAGAGTTTTAGTATTTTAATTTATTATATATAAAATAATTTAATTAATATTTTAATTAAACTAAAAACTAAATAATATTTTTAGAGTTTCAGTATTTTAATTTATTTTATATAAAATAATTTAATTAATATTTTAATGAAATTATAAAATAAATATATATTTATACATAAAATATATTTTTACGATTTATTAAATGTATTTTTAGTTAGGGTTTAGGGGTTTAATATTTAGGGTTTGGGATTTAAGATTTACTAAATGTTTTAACATTTAGTGTTTGAATTTTAAGGTTTAAGATTCTCTAAATAAATTATAAATTATAAAACTATAATAAAAAAATTATTTAAGATTTAGAGTTTAAAATTTAGGTTTAGGATTTTAATATTTTAATTTATTATATATAAAATAATTTAATTAATATTTTAATTAAATTAAAAATTAAATATATGTTTATACGTAAGATGGAAAGTAAAAAAATATAGACAATAATAATGAATAAATATTAATGTTTGTGTTTAATGTCACAAATAGGGATGACAATATAATCCGAATTCGATCTGAAGAAAAAAATTCGATCCAAATCCGATTAAAAAAAGTCCGAATCCAAATCCAAAAATAATGTCCGAGTCCTAATAGGAGGTGGATCGGATATGGATATTGCCATGATCCGATCCGAATTCAATCCGAATCCATATCCGATATAAATCCGATCCATATATAAATCCGAATAAAAATATTTAAAATTTTTATATTTAAAAAGTTTAAGTTGTTACTTTAATTTGTTTTATATTGAATTATAATATTTATTGAGATTTGTTTGTGCTATAAATTTAAAATATTTGTTTGATAAAACATATTTTTTTATTTAAAGATATTTATTTAAGTTATTACTCTAAAAAATAATTGGATTTGGACTTTTGGATTTTAGATATTTTATTGGATTGGATTTGGATTTATGTAAACGGATTTGGATTCGGACTTGGATTTCTTCGAAAGTCCGATTATTAATTGGATTGGACTTGGATTTTATAAAGTCCGATCCAAGTCCGATCCAAGTCTGATCCATTGCCATCCCTAATCACAGAAAGCCATTTGACTCAGTGAATATATATTGTGGTTATCCGTGTAATAAACCCTTTAAAATATATAACTGATTTAAATAACGGGTAAGGTATATAAATTATTATTGAATTTTGTTTTAGGTTTATTTTGATTATTGAAGTTTTAAAATATTAATTTTACTTACTCTACTTTATACATTAATTTTTTATCACTCCTTTATTAATATTCTAATATTATTATGATATAGAATAAAAAACAATAAAAATTGATGGATAAAATACATAAATTATTTTTTATTTTTTAGCTTATTATTATGATGTATTATTTTTTTATCACTCCTTTATTAACCTTATAACATTGTTATGATGTAAAATAAAAAATAATAAAATTGATGGATAAAATACGTAAATCATCTTTAAATTTTGTTTTCAAGCTTATTTTAATCACTGAGCTTTACTCTCTAATCTTTATTGGTCACTAAAATTTCACATGTTTTGGTCTACGTCATAACATGTTAGAGGGTAAATGAAGGGGTGATGAAAAAATATAATTTATAAAGTTAGTAAATAAATTGAATGTTTTGAAGTTGTAGTGACCAAAATAGGTTAAAGAATATAGTTTGGTAATGATATACTTATTTTAAAATGAATTATGACACATAAAATATTTTTAATCTTGAAACGATGTCGAATATTATTGAAACAAAACAAAAATATACAACCTTAACGATGCAACAAATCAAAACAAAAAAGAGAGAATTTTCGTAATTGTGTTCATAAAAAAACCTTGAATATAAAATAAAATAATTCATATGCGCAATAATAGTCGAAGCCTTCTTTTGAATATGAAACTCATCCTCTGTAATAACCTAATAATCGTCAATATTACTCTTTTGCCTCTATTTAATTAGACGCTTTAGAGATAATAGAGTGACAAGTAAACCAAAGCAAACTTAGAGTATGCTTTGCAAATTATATCTGAATATATCGACAAATAACCACAAAGGTAACCTAGACCCTGAAAACCATCGAGACAATCGCAAATCAGATACAAATGACATGAGAATCTCTACATGATCGCAAATCTATCGTAGAGATAGTTGAAGCTTTCTTTCGAATTTAACGTTCATTGTCCGTAGAAACTCATAATCGTCAACAATATTCCTTTATCTTTATCCAGCTAGATGTTTTAGAGGTAGAGTAGCGAATTAACTAAAGGAAACTTACATGCGGACAACAAATTTGAATACATCGATAAATAACAACAAAAGGATCTAACCACTAAAAGATCAACGATAAATGCAAATCAAATATAAGTTGTATGAGATCTTTACATGATCACAAACCTACTACAAAAGTAAGCAAACGTGCCGGTAGAAAGAATATGCCATCATAAGAGTATAATTAAAACATTTTATAAAGACAAAATACATTCATAAAATATACGGAAAGAAAAAAATATCAAATAAAAGAGATTTTTATTAGAATCAAAATAAAATTAGAATATGAAAAAACAATGGTAATATTATGATATGATAAACAAAATCAAAACTAATATCGTCGTGGATAAAATAAAAAAAAAAGAGAGGCTGAAAGAGAAAAAAAGAAAAACTTAATCAAATTGAATTATGATATGATAATATTAGATGTGGTATGAAGAAAAACATATATTTTTAGCAAATGATAATAAAATATATTGATATATATTATCTGTATTACTATGTGTAACTATTTTAAAATAATTTTTAATACTCCTAAGGTAATTTACAAATAAGGGTGAGCAAAATTTGACTCGATTTAAATAATCTAATAACTCGATTCAATTCAAAATTTTATAAGTTCTACCCGACTTGAAAAAAAATCAAATAAAGTTTGAGTTGAAAATAAAAATTCGAATAACTTGAAATTTTTAATAATTAAAATATTTATTTTTAAGTTTGAGACGAGTCTCTCAATTTTTTATGATATATATATTGATATATAAAAATATAAAAAAAATATTGCCACATATAAAAATATGAATATATATATCTTATATGATTAGAGAAAGTCGTTTAAATTAGAATCAAATCATATTATAATATGATAAATAATTATAATTAAATTTTTATAAGAACTTAAAAATCGACTCAACTCGAATCGAAAAAAATTCAAATAAAGTTTGAGTTATAAAATATGGCTCATCAACTCAAATAACTCAATTTTTTAACTCGATTCGATCGAACACTCATCCCTAATTATAAGTATTATCCGTTTATACACATTAAATGTATTAATAATATGATGAATGTATAATTTAGATAGTTTCCAATGATTTTTTATAAACTTTCAAATAAATATTTTTTGAGTTAACACTTAAGATCAAATTTATTAAAATTAGTTATGTAAATCGAATATTATAATTTACATTCTCGTCAAATAAATTAAACAATACAATATAATATTTCTAGTCATGTATCAAATATCTTAATTTTAATCTTAAAAATAATTTTATATGATTAGGGTTTCTTACTCAATTGTTCCCTCTAAGAATTCTATAGTCTTGCGACTTTATTTTTCTCCTTTGAATCGGTGGTCTATAATTAATCTTAATATTAATTATCAATCATCGAATCTATTATTTTTCTTATTCCTTTATATTTTAATAAAAATTTTAGTCTTTGTGATACATATTTTTCTATCCATGTGTTACGTTTTTTTCTTGTGTGGATATTTTATCTTTGTGATATGGTTTTAGTATACCTTAACGGTTGTTTGTTGCTCGTATTAAGATTTTAAATGCATTAGTTTATGATTATGATTTTATCAGTGGTCATGAAAACTTATATTCCCACTTAGTTAATGATTGGTTGCCTATGTAATCAATCCTGAGTAACTGAATATTATGTCTGATAGTTTGGGTTGTTCATCACTTGTTTTTACCCGTTATACGTCTCGATTAGATAGAAACAAAAAAAATTTAAGAAAGCCTATGGATTTTGATGATATGCTTATTTCTATAAAAGTATTCACTTTTATTTATTTTTAGGTTGTAAGAGATTTTAAAAGATTAATCTTAGATGTACTGACGAAACATGGGGCTGTGGCTTAGTAGTATCTGCTATAGAAGATAATCTCAACCATTTAACATTGATCGCTCAATCTCTTTGCTGCAATTACTAGTGTTCGAACACGAGACCTCTAGGAACAACAATTGTTTCGTTAATCACTTGGACTAGAAGACTCATGCTAATTATTTTTTTATATACTAAATAGAGATATTTTTTTTAAAATATATATCTTCTTCTAAAGCAATTTTTTTTGTCCTTGCCAATCATTTTTTAAAATATTTGATTCCTTCTATAATAGATTTTTAATTCCATCCGTATTTAGATGTATGATGATCGTAATATCTTCTATAATTTTAATAAAAGTTTAGTATTTATATAAAAAAAATTCATATTAAGTGAATTTAACGTCATAAATATAATTATTTCGAGAGCAGCTAGAACTAGGGGTGTTTATTGTCGGATATCGAATCCGATCCGATTTGATTTTTTCTGATATTCGGGTTTTCGGATTGATGATATAATAATCCGTATCCAATTCGGAAAAAAACAGATATCCGCATATTCGAATATCAGATATTCGGATATCTAAAAATATAATTTGATTAAACTAATTTTTCGAATTTAAAGGTTGTATTTATGAAAATTTTAGAATTTCAAAGATAATAAATAACAAATTACTAAATACAACAAGAATCACATTTATAAAAGTTATTTTTTTTAAATTTTTTAAAAATAACAAGTACTGAATTGTTAAATATAACAAGATTAATATTAATAAAAAAATTGAATTTTCGGATTTTCGAATAATCCAAAACTTGAAATATTGTGATCCGTATCTGATCTGGAAAACTTAAAATTAGATCAGATATCCGGTCCAAAAATAAAAATCGGATCGGATATCCGTATTTTCAGATCAGATCAATGAATAATCAGATTAGATCAGATTAACCGAATCAGATATTTTTGAACACCCTTGGAAACTTGTTTAAAAATGGGACCTTTGTCTTTGTGTATGTTGTTGGATACCCAACAACACTGCAAATTTATCCACAAAACAGGAAATAAGTTAGGACACAAATCAAGACCAATTAGTGTTCCAATTCCAAACAAAATTTAGACAGTAACATTATATAGTTTTTTTTTTTTAAATTTAAAAATATAAATTAAATTATCAACATAACTTACAAGAATATCTTTAAAATATATAATTTTTTTTTTTTTTTTAAGAACGGCGACAGCAAACTTCATATATCTCTGCTGGTGTACTTTAACCTTAGCCAGTTTGTCTAAGATATATAAGAATTCCTAGATTGTACCAACTGCCAATAGGGTTAACCAAACATTTATCCAAGATTCCTTCTTTCCTTAGTGCCCCATTCGTGCGAAATAAACAAACAATTTATCCAAATATTAATAATGCTACCAAATTCATGATTTATTTTTAATAGAAAATTATTATCCAAAGATATGGATGGATCTTGTTCAAGTACCTAATACAAATTGGGGTCACCTTTCTTTGTCTTGTTTGAGGAATTTTGTCATAAAAAAGCAACATTAAAAATTATGTTTAAAAATATTTATATTTATTGTATTACCGATATATAATTTTATATAACGTTAATAAATAAAAGGATAAATTATGTCACATACCATCAAATTATTAGGGTGACTTGTTTTTATCATCAACCTTTTAATTGATCTAAATTTATCATTAATTTATTTTTTGAGTTGTTTATACTATTATATTGTTAATTTTTTAACGGGACGATGATATGACACACGATGTATGATTTGCATGCTAAACCAAAATGAAATTTTTACCGGAGAAAAATATAGAAAAATATGCATTCAATAGAACTTAAACCTAAAACTTTTAAAATCAAAGGCAAACTCTTAACCACTAAGTCAACTTAATATTTTTATTTTTTTAACATAAATAATACATATTTCAAACTACAATTTATCATGTAAATAATATTGTTCTATATAAATATATATTTTTTGTTTTTGTCCTTTTTATTATTAAGATTTCTTCCTAACTAATTCGGACCGTCTATGTTGATCATGACTTTGATGGGTGAAAAGAGATTTTCTGTATATATAATGTTTTGAACTCAATACCAAACTATTTATCACTTGGAAAAATCCTCGTTGGTTTATAAATATATTACTATACATATATTAATATATAAATAATAAAATAATATATTTTTATTATAAATAATATTAAATACATAAATATATTTTTATATAAATCTATCAAAAATCTTAAACCTAAACCCATAAACCCTAATCTTATACTATAAACTTTAAGTCCTAAAAATTTATTTATAAATAAAAAATATTAAATATATATAAATAATATATTATTATAATAAAAAATAAAAAAAGTAATTTTAAAAATATATAAAATAAAAAAATCACCAAAAATCTAAAATAAATAATATTAAAATATATAAACAAATAATCCATTTAAGTTGCCGAGAGATTTATGGTTTTAAGATTTAAGATTTAGGGTTTATAAGTTATAGTTTAATGTTTTTTTTGGATTTTTGGATTTTCTTAAATTTTGAAAATTGGCTTTTATTTTTTATTTTTTATAATAGTATAATATTTATTTATATATTTAATATTATTGATATATATATTTATTTAATATAAATATTTTAGTTATTAGTTATATATATATTAATAGGGATACAATCAAGTTACACAAGGTAAAATTCTCTAAGTTTTATACGATTTTTAGATCGTTAGATAAGTGAAACATATGGCTTAGATTAATAGTTAGTTATGTGAAGATTATCACTTTGGAAAAAAAATAAAGAGTTAATATGAATCACCCATCTTAATCATCAAACAATTCAAAAACGTGTAAAACTTAAAATTTTTTTATAATATTAAATTTAATTCGAATTGATATTAATATATTATTTTATGTATATTAATTTATTTATATTTAGTAATATTATATATAATAAAATAAATTAAATTAATTTCAACCGCAGTTTATAGTATATATATTATTTGTGCTAAAAAATGTTAAATTAGCTTAGTGTTTAGAAGGTTACCTTTAATTTTAAAGATTTTTAGTTCAAATCTCATTAATTTCATAATTTTTTATATTTTTCTTCAACAAAATGACACCTTTTGGGGTCATTTAGTATCAAAATAGTGATACTAAAATGGTGTGGTTTTGGATTAACATCCAAGTCATCATGTCATATGTTATATTATCATTCCGTTAAGAAATTAACGTCGTGCGTTATATCCTATAAACTCAATAAGTATCTTAATGAAAAATAAATATTGTTCATCTTAAGAGATGTATGTTCAAATCGTTTTATTTATATAGTATTTATGAGATATCAAAAAATTAAAAATATATAAATAAATATTATCTTATAATTATCTTTAAACTATCGAAATCAGTTAATATCTCCAATATGAGAGGGACAAATTACTAGCTGTAATCCTCCGCTCCATGTAGGACAAAGTTCACACCATTGGATTCAAAATGAAGTAGGAATTATATTATCCATAATTCCATGGCAGAGGTGTAAAACTTGTAAGTTAATGTGGCTATTTTCTATTTATTAGACTCATAGTTAGTTTATATTATTTTTAAATAATATGATGAATATTTTTTAAAATTATTTTAGATTGAATGATTTAAAATTTAAATGTTTTAAATTGTTATATATTAAAAATACTTTAAATAAATAAAATATCTATTTTAAAAGTTATTTTAAAAATATAAAATAATTAATGATGTAAATAAGCGAAATGGAGTGATTTATTCGAAAATATTTTTGGAAAGCCAAATTCTTTTTTTAGCTTTTGAAAAATATTTTTTAAATCAAATTAATAAATACTTTTGTTTGAAAAATTATTTATTCTGCATTATATTTTTTTTAATTTTAAAAGTACTTTTAACTCTAAACCACTTTCCTAAAACAAAATAGAATACTTATTTTTTAATTAAGTATAACTCGACAGACATTTTTATTGGTATAATATATAGTAATATATAGGATTGATCATGTTTAAACACTAAAAAATTATCCTATTTATAATTGATGAGTTTAGATAATACAAATATTTTATAAGGATTATTAAATATAAATTTTGCCTCCATTTAGATTTAAATTTTTTTTTTAAAAAGTTACTTATAATCCAATTCTTTTCTTCATTTATCAAAATAATAATAATAATAATAATAACACGGAAAAATAGAATTTTTTAAATATTTAACCACATAAAATTATTTAAGAAATTTGAATTTAATTGGCAAATTGGATTAAGAAGGTTATCCGGTAGTTGGCCGCAATCTTTTGTACCAAACGATAGCCAGAATCTTGGGGATTCTCACCAATTAATTATTAATCTCATTTATAATCAAGCCGAAGCATATTGTCATTACATGTTAATGATAAGTCGGTACATTGATCACATAATATATATATAATTACAAGTTGATTAAAATGTTTTCATTTATGTTATCTCTTTAATAAATTATTTCCCATATCTTCAGCTTTTTATTATTATTATTATTATTATTATTATTATTATTATTATTATTATTATTATTATTACTTGATTGTTATTTAAAATAAGCTCAATATACATTTGTTATTTTAACAATTTTAACATGTAACGATGTAAGCATATATTTTGATATAAGGTTTAACCGTAAAATAAGTGTTTAAACTATACGCTTTTTAAGTTAGGTATTTAAATTATTTTTCGGATCAAATATGTGTCTACTGTTTTTTATTTTGTTACTTAAATAAGGTTTTTCTGTTAATGACCGTTAGAATAATCTCGTCATCTAATCAAAACTTATACGAAATGTTTTTATTTTTTTTTATTTTTTTTAATTTATGGTTTTTAAAAAATATGATTTAAAAAAATCTTAAAATTATAATTTTTTTTTCCGATCAAACTCATAAATCATATCTCCCTTAACGTCTAATATCATCTACACGTCGGTGATTCACCGTTCTTTTATCACTTACCTCACTATTAGTCTATTAGGCATCTTACCCTTTAACCGTTGTCCAAACTAAATCAAAATTTATTATATGTTTCAATAATAATATTCCTAATTCACCATTTTTTGAATGAATTAATAGTAAATGTATTTAATATAACATATAATTTAAAATAGAGACTTTTTAAAGCTTAAATTGTTATTATAACATATACAATTTGGAGGAACGTTATTAATATTATAATATACGATAAACTTTAATTAAATATAATTATACATAATATTAAGGAATTAGGGATGTTAAATTGAGCATTTGGATTATGGGATTAGTTTAGGAATTAGGGGATGATACTTGCAATTTAATTATTAGTGATTTTAAGATTTAAGTGTTAATATTTGGAGTTTAAGGGTAAATATGTTAAGTGTTTGGGGTTATAGGATTAGTTAAAGGATTAGAAGATTAGGCTTGCACTTTAATTAGTTTAAGGAGTAGGATATTCGAGGATTAGGTTTGTACATTAATTATTAGTAACTATAAGATTTAAGGGTTAAAGTTTAAGGTTTAAGGGTAGATATGTCAAGTTGAGTGTTTGGTTGAGGTTATAATATTAGTTTAGGGATTTAGTTTGCACTTTAATTATTATTAATTATTAGTGATCGTAAGATTTAGGGTTTGGGATTTAAGGTTCAAGATTCAATTCACCATTATCTATTTTAAAATATTCTAATATGATCTAATGTTTTTAATATGATGATATTTTTATTTATTATAATCCCTAAAACTTTAGTTTACTCTAAATTAATCATATTTATTTTTTTAGTAATTTAGTCTAATATTTTAAATTTTAACTTAGTATTTTTATTCATTATAATCCCTAAAACTTTATTTTGATTCTAAATTGACCTTGACCTAAAGTCCATCCAAGTACGAATTAATCAATCAATTAACTGATTTAGAATTGAATCGTCTTGACTTAAAACGAACTCAACCTGAAATGAACTCGATTGACGCAAACCCAACATGAATTGAATCAAAACTTTAAATCAATCTGAAATGAGATATATTTGATTTGACCTGACGATCCAATCTAAAACCTATCCGATTACCTATTTTTACATCCCAATTCCCGTTAGCCATCTTTTCTAGGCTAAAAATTGTTAAGCAAACGATAAATGTTTCAATCGGTAAATATAAAATTAAGGGTAAACTTCACGGAAAGTCATTTTTATTTACGAGATTTTTATTGTGTTCATTGAATTTGAAAATATGTTAAATTAGTTATTTATATTTTTTACATGTAACATTTTTGTCATTTGATATTAATATCCGTTAATAAAAAATACTTATTCCGTTAACCCTTAAAATTTATTTTTTTCACCCATTAAGAAAAAATCTAAAATAAATTTATCTTAAAAAACTTTTCATCTCCTCTAATCCAAACCCTACGCTTATTATTGTGGTCATCGTTCGTCTTGTTGTCATCTTAAACAACTCTCAATCGCCACCTGTCTTTCTCTAGCGAATCAAGACCAACGAATGAAAACTTTTTTTTTTTTCTTTTTCTTCTTCATGGTTTATATTCCTCAAAAACCTCTAACATCTGAAATCGAAACCCAAACTAAATCACTCAATTTATCATCATTAATCGTCTGATGGAATACATTTCAGAGTACCTCACCATCCGTGACTTGCTCGCCGTTGAGAATTGAAAGGTGACCTTTTGAATGTCGACGGCGAACCTTGGTTGAAATGGTGACCAAAATGACTTTTAAACCTTTAGAGGTTAAATTTAACATTTTTATTAACAAAATTTAACATTTTTATTAACAAAATTTAACGGTCGAGTGATTAAAATATTATACATCAAAACTTTTAGTGACCAGCATAACAAATTTTCAAATACAGTAACCAAAATAAAACAACTCTAAACAAAAAAGACCTCCCGTAATGTTTACCCTAAATAATTAAAAGATGGAATTGAAAGCAAAACTGAAACCAAATCATAAAAAATAGTGACAGGGACTTAAATGAATAATTCAATAATTATTTCCATTGTGTATTCGCAATCTCTTCTTGGATCAAATCATGATAGTTTTATTAACATCATTTTTTTATTACAATTCCAACTCAAATGACAGAGAAAGACGGCGACAGCCTTGAATTGAAGAGAGAAGAACTGATATAAGAGGGAAATGGGAGGATAAGTCTTCTTTCAAAAGATATAATCGCAGCAGCTTTCTTGTAAGATCTGAAAAAGTAGAGTTTTATCCATGGAGTCTTCAGCAGCTAAATGGTTAGCAGAATTGGTAAGAACTAAGATGTTTTCACTTATATTTTCCTGTCTGATGTAATAATTATACATGTTTTTTTTTTAATTCGGAGTTTTGAATTACCAGGGAATGGATGAATACAGCATCATCCACCAGTTTTATATGAACTCTTTAGCTGAACTGACCACCGCAGATGATTTTGCGGCGGCCATGGTCGGAGGGGATTTGAAGCATTCATTCTCCTCCGAGAGCTATTCATCATCCATTGAAACTCCCGATTACAAACCTGCAAAACATCTCAAAACGACCCATCAAATCCTTTCTTTCGACAACTCCCTCAACAACCCTAAAGACGAGACTGTATCTTCTGGAAATATGAACTTTTCACCTCTCATAACATCAAATGGTCCTTACGACCACACAAATTATGCACCAAAAAACAATCATAATCATGGGGTCAAGAGGACTCACTCTATCACAAGAAGCCCTTCGCTGGCTCAAGATCACATCATGGCTGAGAGAAAGAGAAGAGAAAAACTTAACCAGCGGTTCATAGCTCTCTCAGCGATCGTTCCAGGCTTGAAGAAGGTACCACAAAGTTTTATATATCTTATGCGGGCTAAAATTCAATTACTTTTACATCTATTTTGAACTGTTATATGAGTGAATAAATGATTTTTTTCGTGATTTATTATTAATCATAGGTATATATTTTCTTTCAACGAATAGTGAAAATAATAAAAATTTAGCACGAGCCCTCTAACCCAAGCGGTTAAAGAAATGGTTGTTGTTTCTAGAGGTCATGAGTTCAAACACTAGAGATGCCAACAGGGTGATTGAGCGATCAATATCAAATGGTGGAGATTATATTTTAGAACAGTACAAATACTACTGTAATCACTATTAGCTTGTTCAAAAAAAAAATTAAAACTTTTATATGGTTATACTGCACAAAACTCAATTCATTTTACATCATTTTTAGAATAAAAATCATTTATCCTTTTCAGCATCATTTTTTATGTCCTAATACTTAAAATTTAGGTTAAGATTTAAAATTAGGGTTTTGGTTTAAAGTATAGTAAGAAACACAAAAGAGGTAAAAGAATTACGTCTCTTTTTTGAATCATTAAATAATGGTAAATAAGTAATTAAAATTATTTTCTACGATAATCTTTTCATTTGCTACCGTTAATCTCAATTTCACATTTATTTTTGGTCGACGCTCAAAAAAAATATAAAACATTCACGTAGTTCCTTTACCGAAACCATGAATTTTTGTGTATAGATGGATAAAGCTTCAGTTCTTGGGGATACTATCAAGTACGTGAAGCAACTTCAAGAACGATTAAAGGTGCTGGAGGAGGCAACCAAGAAGAGAACTGTTGAATCTGTAGTTTTTGTGAAGAAATCCCAGTTATCTGCTGACGATGAATCTTCTTCATGTGAAGACAACTCCGAAGGGCCATCGAACAATGCAGCACTGCCGGAAATCGAAGCTCGAGTCTCCGACAACGATGTTCTCATCCGAATCCACCACGAGAAACACAAAGGCTTCGTGTCCAAGATACTAAGCGAAATAGAGAAGGTCAATCTATCTGTCGTTAATAGCAGTGTGTTGTCATTTGGGAACTCCACTCTCGACATAACCATAATTGCTAAGGTAATTAACTGGCACAACTTTCATCTTTTAAAGAAAAAGAACGAAACTGAATTCATCATTAACAATAAAAACCAACACCCTTTTATTTTTTTCCCTGTTGCAGAAAGATTCTGAATTCAACATGACAGTGAAGGATCTTGTAAAGGACATTAGAGTGGCTGTAATGAAGTTCAAGTGACATCAGACATCAGTTTCCTTCATTGTTGATTCTTAATTTCCACAAAAAATTTAGGTTAAGTTTCTTTGTTTTTTCACCCTCAAATTTTCTAAGAGAAACAAAGTCTCTCATAAATCATTTTTTTTCCTAGACCATATCTCTAGATTGTTCCTGAAATCTTGTTTTTTGTTTTTTTCCATGAGGTTCAGCCTCTATGGTTTATTTCCCCGGGAACTTAGAGATTTAATGAAATCTCTCTCTTGTCTATGAATTTGTTCGAACATCATAGTCTTTTTGATATTGGTCTGCCTTTATCTACACATTGGGAAGATGAGCCTGTAGTTTCTCTTACAATTGGGTCTGTTTTTTTTCTTTTCATTTTTTTCTTTCGGGGGTTAGACCTTTTGTGTGAATTTCCCCTGTAAAATGTAAAATTTGCCACTCTAAAAAATGAAGTTCTTTTTTTAATGTGTAACATTTAATTATTGAACCATGTAAAGTGTTATATATTCACTGTATCATGCTTGGATTTAACATATGAATTATTCATAACGCTCTTATGATTTTCTTGATGTGCTAACGCTTCACGTTCTTTCTTGTAGGCTAAAGTGACTATAATTGTGGGTGATTTTTTTTCTACCCGTTTCTTCCTTTGTTTTGCAGCCTTGTGATATGCCCCTTTTCTTGGCTTAGTTTTTTAGTGTCTCGACTTGGACGTATCTCATGATCCACCTTTTCTCTTGGTAGTAGCTTTCTTGCAATTTTAGAGGTGTAACATTCTTGAAGTTTTCAAGCTCCTCTATCTGAAGTGAAAAGATCACTTCAGTATTCGGCTTGATAGCCCTAATGGTCGGCAATTTTAGAGGTGTAACATTCTTGATAGCCCTAATGGTCGGCAACATGCAAGTTTGGTGGCCATTCATGATGCACATGGCGTTGGCAAATGACATCAACACATCTTTGACCTTATCAAATAAATCGATGCCTAGGACGAGCTTATAGTCATCCATCAAAGCTATTTTAAAATCTAGGTAGCCAAACCATGTCCTTACATCGGTCTTGACCCCGCGTGCGATGCCTTGGATGGGTAATGCATTAGAGTTAACTGACTTGATGGATCCTTCACCTTTTTTAGCTTTAAGATCGAGACTCTTTGCCTCTTCGAGAGAAAATAAGTTATGGGACACACCTCTATCAAGCATATCCCTTGATGCTTTCCCATTGATCATGACATCCACATATAACAACTCCTTTGGCTTCAAACTTTGGTGTGGTTTGGATGACATTAAGCAATTGCATGGATCCCATTTGTGCACCAAGTTCGCGTTCTTAGGCATTATTATCTTCTTGATGCTTAGCCAAGATTAAAATAAGGCCTTGTTGCTGTGAGAACTCCCGAACCCAATGGTCGCCATCGCAAATGAAGCACTTATTTGATGGTGATCATCTTGTGCCTCAAGTTTCTAGAGATTTATCTTTGGCCTTGTCTTTCCATGAGTTTGGGTCCTTGAACTTGTACGAGCGGTACTCATGGTAACCATCATTTCGAGGGCTCTTATCTATCCAACCTATGGCTTTCCTACTCTTCTTATCCTTCAACTTTGGGTTAGATTCCTTGTGGCTCGTATAATCAATTAGAATCTCGATATGAATATGACATTGATAAGGTTTTGTACTCCCCGACGCTTAAGCTCTGTCTTAGCCCGTGGTTGAATCCCATCTATGAAATTAAAGAGTGAGTCTTTTTAGGAGAGGTCGGGGATCTCAAGCACCAAGTTGGTTAAGTTCCTAACATAATCATGGATGCTCCCTGATTTCTTGAGCCTTCATAAACGAGCTCGGTCCACTTCTTCGACATTCTCAGGATAAAATTATCATTTTATCTCTTTCTTAAAATCATCAATGGTAGAGATGGTACACGTACCCCTCTCAATGTCCAAGTCCTTTCTCCTCTACCAAAGAATAACAATATCGGTTAAGTATAGAGTTATGGTTTAGATTTTGGAGCCTTCTTCCATAATGCTTACAACTAAAAGGTATTGTTCTAGCCCCTATAAGATGTTATCGACTTATTTCACATTGCATGATCCACAAAATATTTTTAGCTTGGGAACCTTGTCCCTTCAAAAGTCAATTTATGTAATAGGCCCCGTGGCTATAGCACACTTGTATGATAAAAGATTGCCTTGTAATGTTTTAAGCTGAACACGAGTGTTATCGATCTCATGTTGGAAGGACTCGCGTACCTTGAGAGCTCCCCCATGATAAGGTGACAAATGTTCCCTATCTCCCTCTACATGGTTTCTTCTAATTTGATCATCTTGGCCTTCATGGTCGTATGGATCTCGACATCCTCTGCCTCAAGGCCTTCCACCCATTGGTGAAGGTCTTCCTCTTGGGAACCCATGTTCCCCACATTTTTCTCAATATGGGTTATACGAGACTCTAAGCTAGAGATTCGATCCTTGAAATTGGTTCGTTTCCTAGCTACAATAGGATCAACTACCTCCTCATGCCCTTATTGTTCTTGCATGGTCTCCATCTCGGTTGAGTCGACAAATTGGTTCTTCCCACTCTTTTCTATGTTCTAAAAAAAAAATCGTAACACGCTCTGACACAAATTATCATAGACTTAATATTTCCCGAGTAATCCGTTCAGTCTTAGCACCACCGACTTGTGCTAATAAGCCTTGATTCACACAAACGCTAAGACTAGAAAGCTTGAAAGATTGATAATATAAGAAAGATTTAGAAAGGACTTTGTATTAAGCTTTAGAATATCTTGAAATGCTTGGATAACTTGGGATTTTTTGGGATGGTTTACAAATGAGGGCATGGTCCTATTTATAGGCATCCACCTCTTTAAGGGAAATTTTTAGACTATCCTAGACATTTACACTTTGTAGAGTATTCTAGACTATTCTACAACTATCTACATATGCCCTTAACTATCTAAAACATTCTAGAAACTTCTAGATATTTCCAGAGTAGTCTCGATCTTTCTAGGGTATTTTAGATTATTCTTGATCATTGTAGATCCTTCTAGGATGTTTTGGATGCTTCTAGCATGTTACATTTCCTTCTAGAATGTTCTACAACATTTCAGAATCATCTAGAGTCTTCTAAGATCTTCTAGATGTGTATGGACTTTTTGTTAGAACCACCTAAAACCTTCTAGAACCTTCTAGAACGTTTTGACAAGCTTCTAGATGGTTGTAGGTCATTTTAGGCGATTCTAGATATTTTTTGGTGAATGTTTGCCTTAAAATACCCAAGGATGTTTAGTTTACCTCAGTCTTAGGTGGTGGGTTGTGACACTATTGTCACATTGAATTAATTTATTTTACTATATTAAAATCTGGATAGAAGCAATAGGAGCGACCACATATGACCTCCTAAAAAAGAGGGACCCTAAAATTTTGATAAACTACATTCATTAGACTTGTTAATCTCAAAATTCAATATATTTTTTTTGAAAATACTCTCAAGAATGACAAGTTATAATTGTTAAAACATTATAATTGTTTTCTAAATGTGATAATTGATTATAGAATCTTATTGATTATTCATATTACGTACTATTACTTCTATATAACTAGTAGAATTCTAGAAAGACGCAACAATAACGACATCACAAGGACCCCTAAAAAGGATAATTGCTTCTAATGGTCATATTTTTAGAACTAGTAAGGATTGTGGATAATTATTTTTAAGCGTTACATTTTAATAAATTACACAAGGCCCCTAAAATCTTTGAACCGCCCATGCTTGAGAGGATGTGTAAAAATGTGTAGAACTTGATTTTGAGTATTTAGAAACTTTGATATCTTTCTTTTTCTTGGAAATATGCTATCTACTAAAATGATATGTTTACTTTAACTATAAAATATCTAATTCTTTGAAAATGCTCGTTCATATTTGTTATAAATGCTATTATTAATAGTTGTTTCTTGTAGCAAGTAAAATTCTTTCACTAATGTTTTTTAAGCCAAGTGACATAAAAAGTATAATAAGTAACCACCACATATTCAATCTCACATCTGGATAAAGTCACATTGGATTGAAACAAACATCCTATCTATGATAGCACTGCATCAACCATTTTTTAAGATAATGATTTTGGTCATTGCTTTCATGATCATACACTTTATATTAAAATAAAATATGATGATGGTCTCATTTGACATGCTTTAAAATGTTCTGAATAAACCTTTTCATAGTTGATTATCCCATCCCCCAAGTCAATCCTCTATCTAATGTGATATTTTTATTCTTTATAAATTAATTTTTAAGAATTAATTCCTTCGACAATATATTTGAGGTTAGTGTACAAAAATATTTTTAAATAACTTATTTTTTTCATCTTTTCTTCTTGTATAAGCTTCAACAATTATCCAGAATATTATTTTAACATCAAACATTCCTTATCCTTTGTAATGTCATTAATAATAATTTATCAGTAATTATATTTTCTCTAGTAATCTTTAATAAAATAATGCTACAACCCTACTTTGACTCATTTCTTGGATGCATGGCTGGTCTTGTCTTGGACCTAAATCGAATATGTTGCTAACATATTAATAAGGAAATTTTTATCAATTTATGAAAAAAAAAAATTTATTTGGTATAATTATATATATAGAAATTTATTTTTTATAAAATATTGTAACAAAAAATTGATTGATGTGTGAGAATTTAATTTATTATTATTGAAGTTTTAGTTTATTTTGTATTCATTCCTTAGTCCAACAAATGTAAACATATAAGGAATGAGTACACCTCGAGATCTAAGTAACTTTCAAAAGACACTACAAACAAATTCTCTCCCAATTAACTGACTTATAGAGAAATTACTGTTCATCGACATTAATGGAGGAATCATTCTCACCGAAACCATTAAGAGAAACATCATTTTCTCCATTTGATGTTGAACCTGAAGCATCACACACCGCTTTCTGCTCATTCATATTTTCCTTCATCGTTATTCCGCACTCATTAATTTTGGAAATAATTAATGTTTCCAATGCTAAAAACTCCTCGGCATTGAGAACATTATTTAGGTTACTAAAATAGTCTCGATCTAGATTTTGGTTAACAGTCGTTACCTTCATGAGTTTCTCAATTAGGCTATTTTTAGCTTTTAATTTTTGAAGTTGATCTTCAACCTCCCTGATACACTTAAGTAGATCCTCCTCTTCTTCAACATCAACACAGTTGATTTGATCACAATCTGGTATTCTGTAATTGGGAAACTTATACACAGAATTGTAAACACCAGGTTTCCCAATGTAGAATGGCTTTCCTCCTACAGAAAGGATGACAAGGACATTCTCGAGAGCACATAAGGTTGAAAGTTCAGATACCTTCTTGAAGATATTGAAACTACGTTTGAAGAAACCATCACGTCGAGCATCTGTTGCTTTAATAGTCGATATTTGAGTCTTTCCGTGACTATCATTTCTTTTCAATCCCACCATTGAGAAAATACTAGAAAAAAATAATTTTTTTTTATGATGGGGAGTAAGGATTGGAAAATAAGCTCATGATTTTTATAGGCCATTCATGCTAGGTTAATACATATCTAATTCATATTTTAGGGTTGGTCGCCGCCTTTTTTTTACCATATATTACATTACCATTCAAGTAATAAAAAAATAAAATTTTATAATTTCTTACCATGTATTCTTCCCACAATTAATAAAAATATAAACCTTTAATTAAAATAATTTTTTTTAATTTAGTCCAAAAAATGAGTATCGATAATTAGTGTGCTTCGTCTGAGATCTATGTATGAGATTGAAATAAGTGAAATTATAAATTATCGACACAAATAATAAAATATACACACATAGATATTGTGTGTCGGTTTTCGAATCCTGTATAGGAAGATCAATTTGTATCAAATGCTATTTTTTGCAATTGAAAAGCATCGTTTTACTCGTCAAAAATTAAATAATACTCTTTAAAATAAAATAAAAAATACTATAGTAAAGAGGATCGATTCATAGGTAATTTAGGATTCTTGATGCAATTATGAATTGATAAAGTCTAGGATATTGTAACACAAATAAATAAAAAAAGGTAGTAAGATTGAGATAAAATAAATCAAATAAGATAAAGGTAAAGATTAAAGTATATTAAATAAAAAAATAAAAATTGAGAGGAAACAGTCAATCAAGAGTAGATTAAAATAAAATTGACAAATGACAATGAGGAAGTCACCTCGAGTTAACTTTGTTTTAACTATGTTGATCATTGAAATGTATTTTACTCTAGGATTCATGCCGATTACAGTCTATATGGCCTAACCCATTGTAAGTTGTCTTTCTCTCTTATAACTGATCTTCCCAAGTCAATCTTCGAAAGTTGATTCTTGAGTGGACTAACCACTACTATTATCGTTAAAACATTCAGATTATGTACTACAAAAGCCCAACTTGAATTATATTGTCTCGTCGAGAATCGATTTCGATCTAGATTTTTCTTAGCGATCGCCAATAATTATGTACATAGAAAGTTGAATTGCCACAGGACGATCCTTCTTCCCAGTTATATATTAAAACAAAATCCAAACCAACAACATGTCTTGTAAATTCATATGATATGATTTGATAAATGGTTGGGTAATAAGACTTAATTGTAAAAGTTTTAAATGATCATAGGTTATGACTTTTAATGTAAAAAAATGTCGCGTTATGCTTGACATTGATATGACTAAGACATGTATACCTTGGGTAATCTTGCTTTGACTTGTCTTGTTTGGGTAACACTCCTAGCTCCTGAACCGGGATAGGGGTGTTACATTTATTGGTATCAAAGCTTTTGGTTGCGTGATTCTCGGACCGAAACATGTGTCTTGCATCATATAGGATTGAAATATGCCACCTAGGAGTTGTATACTATACTTGCTTGTGTTTTTGCTTAACTAGATTGAACTTCTAATAGAAGTTAAAGGCTTTAATGCAATATGATTTTGAGAAAGTGTTTAGAGCCTTAAAAGTTATAAGATTAAGAACTCTTAAGTTCATTGGAGTTAAAAGTTTTATATATATTCGAGAAAAGATAAGTTCGGGACGATGAAAGTCCTGTAAGTCCTCAAATGGAGAAGATAATGTGAGGATGAAAAAGAATCCTCCTCAGTGAAAGCTTAAAATGTCATAAGAATGTAAGAAGTAAAGAAATGATATGTCATAAGAACAAAGATAAAGAAGTAATAGATAAGTTTCATTATAAAAGCCTGTAAACCTAGTAAGGTAATGTTATAAGACATTTTAAACAAATAATACATTGTAGCTTAAGGCTCATGTCTAATAAAAGATTCATCCCCTAATGTTAAAAGTCCTTGACCAACATAAAAGTAGAAACTCTTGAATAAATAAATGATATAAAAATGATGACAAGCCTTAATGTTAGCCAAAGAAACTCAAGTATTATAAGGATTATACATCAGATTGTACTTTCGTTCAGGAAAGCAAATTTGTACTGAAACCTCAATCGATAAACAAGTCTTTAGTCACGATTATCTTTGTTGATAATAAGGGAAATCTCGATAAAGCTACTCATTATACTACTTGTAAGTTTTGCATAAACCACCACTATGGTCAGTGCAGAACTCAGTAGAACCTATGTTATTTATATGAAACCTCCGATTATTAGTTCAGAAGTTGTTCTCAAAATACTAACAAGATTTCAAATAAAACTCATGTAAATGTTAGATTTACTCATTCCATTTATATATGATTTAAATTGTAAATCTATTTGATTTAAATTATCAATGTCAACTTTTTTATCAAACTTATATTTGGAGCTCCATTTATATTTTGGACTTGTTAAACTACCTTTTATATTTAATATCATTTTTAATTATATATCGTACTTGGTTGTATTTTTTGGATTTGACTTAAAATGTGAAAAAATTATTGGGAACGGGTTGGGTTTGTGGCCCAAATGTGACACCCAAGTTCAGTGTGTTACATTTGCATACTTATTTATTTTCCGAATTACGTCAAGAAGGGGATGTTAATCTTCAACTTCTGAAAATATCGAGATTTTTTTTTTCACTTTTGCCTTCTTTTCATGTTTCATAAATCTAAAAGGACAAGGAGTTAGAAACTTCATAAGGAGAAAAAAGAAGAAGAAGAAGAAGAAGAAAAAGAAGAAGAAGAAAAAGAAGAGAAATTACTTGAATTGGGTAGAGGGAAATGTGTTAGAGTATGCCCAAAGACCAATCATATGATGATTGTAAGGATACTTTTATTTACCAATTTTATTGAATAAAGGCATTGACATTGTTGTTTTCAGATATATGTGTCAATGTATAACATAAACTGAGAAACAATAAGGTCCATATAATAATATATGTATTATTATTAAAAGATCCTTAGTCAAGTATTATTATGGGTATGGACAATAATAATACGCTTAAGATTAACATGTGATTAATTGATGACAATGAGTTGTCATTGACATAGAGATGTCAAAATTAATATATGAATATATTAATAGATAATAATATATTGGATTGAACCACTATGAGCATATATCTTGGATTATTATGTGACGGTCACAATATTGCTCATAGTGACAACTATATGTATGGTCCTTAGACTTGAGATTATTACTATCTCAACATATGTTGTTTTATGTTTTGATGCAGTTAAACGTGTCGCGTAATTAGTTACACTATAAAAACTGAAATTGGACATATTACAATGTATGTAGTGAGATGTGAATGATCAAGATAGTATTTTTCCTTCCTACATAATAGGAAAATATATCAAAGGCCACTTGATTGAGTGAGACTAGAAATGCATGGCCATGCTTGAATACGTTGATATGAGATATCACAAATTATTCATTAAAAGTAGTCCACTCTAGATATCAAGAAACATTAAAATAGGCTATACAAGTGTGACTATTCCAAGACTTGTGCCTATTAAAGATATAAAAGGACAAAAGGATATAATACATTAAGATAGTTGGTCACGGACATGATATATCGAATCATGATCTCTTGTAACTTATATGACAATGATATATTGCTAGATGTCACTCATTGTTTGTAATATTAGAATTGTTCTAATATTATTACTAACGTTACAATGAGCCTACAGGGTCACACCCAATGGTTGAAAAGGAGCAAAAATTTATATAAGTATAAGAAGAATATATTTAATCCCGAATTTTAATAAAGGATATAATTAAAGTAATTATATCCCTTTTAAATTCGAATTAAATATATAGATTCCGAAATTTAAGAAAATAATTAAAGTAATTATTTCCTATAAACAAATTCGGAATCAAACTCTTATACTTAGGGTTACACCTATATAAAGGATCTTTGGTCTAGCAGCCATTATATAGAATTCCGAATTCCAAACCCTAGAATCACGAAAAATAGTTTTTCGAGATTTGCTCTCTCTCAACCGGGTGAACTAAGTAGAGGCCGAGACGATATTCGTGGAGGCTAAAGATTCGATTGTTGAACGATCGTAACTGCAGTAGATACCGTTGCTGTTTTTGTTGTTTATCAAGGAACCCAATGTAAGTTATCGCATCTCTTCCTCCCGATTTCAGATTAAACGTACATGGATCACTGGAAAGACCGTCGTAATTTTGTTCCGCTGCGCCATGGGGTGTGCCGGCGGTCCCAACAAAATGCTCTTCTTGTTTCTTTCATGGCGTGTCTTTTTATTTTTTGTCGAATTCTTTCTTACATTCTTTTGGAGGTTTAGGTGAGATGATGGTACCACTTTGGAGAGTGATTAAACTTATATTTTAACTTGATTTTTTTTTGTTTATTTGTGAAGGTAATCGATATTGAGATTTTAGGTGACCGAGTATTTTACCTAATTGGCTTATTTGTTTGTCAATTTCTTAGATATGGGTTTGTGTTTGAGTTTGGAATTTTTCTTAGATGAGAAAAACTATTTTTGGCATTTGGATAGCAAAATGAGGAGGTCTCGGTTGATAAATTGGGTTGACTCTTCGATTATTTTCGTAACTCAGGATCGGATGGTTCCTTTATCCCGGGTTGAAAGTTTTTTCGTATGGTATGGTACATGGATATTTTAGAGCATAAATTTGAGTGAGTTTCATTAGTCAAATTAATTGGGACTAAATGGATTATTAATCTACTACAAGAGCAGATAATATTTTTATATTTACATGCCCAAAATGTTCAATGGGTGAATGAGAAATTTTTGCTCAATGTAACACCCATGATGTTGAAAAAAATGAGATGAAAAGTAGAATATATAATATCCCGGTTTTGGGTCTAGGAGTTTAGACCGGATATAATTTCAAATTGGTTTTTCAAAATTTATGTTTTAGGACCCATTTAAAATAAAAATGATTTAAAAAGGGTTTTGAAAGAAAAAAGAGGTAATGGGGGGACCACTTATGTGATTTCCCCTAAAACACCCATGGAAGACATAAAATTAAAAAAAAAAAGGTTTTCATTCAAAAAGGAGACACCTTTTGTTTACTCTTCATCTTTTCCAAAAGGGTTTTCCCCATTACAAGAACAAGGTTTCTTCTTCATATGAGTGATTTTGAAAAGGTAAATCATTCTTTAACTTAGTTTTCTTGTTCTTCACATTATTATAGCATAGATTTTGTTTTTATACCTTGACATTTTAGTTACATGTTGGAAATGGGTTTTGAAAAGGAATTTTTGGATCGGTTTTAAATGGGTATTAAAAAGGATGTTTTTAAACTTCATTTGGTGCCAAAATATGTTTAAAAGTTGGGTTTTTAATGGTATTCCCGAAATGGTTTGTTATGGGTATTTTTGGAGGTTGAAAACTTGAGTTTTTGGTTGGGTTTTATTGAAAATAAAGGGTTAGAGGTATATATAACCTTGGTAGGTGTTTTTAGAATGTTAAAGGATGGATTTTGAGTAGTTAAATGAGGTAGATGATGGAATTCCCGAAGTGACTGCACTAGGTAATTTTTGAAAGTGGAAAATGAGTGTTTTGGGGGGTGTTTTTGTATGGAAATGAAGGGCTGATGGTTATACTATATATGAGTGATGTTTTGGACATGTTTTGAAGTGTTTTAGGTGTTTAAATTGAAGGGTAATGGCTGTGTTTTGCTTAAGTACGAAAATGAGAATATTTGGGACGAATTTGGTTTTGAATTGTTGAGAAAATATTGTGGATTTGTGAGCTGATGTAAAACAGTGATTTTGTGGTTGATTATGAGGTTAATACTTTAATTTTGATTGGTTTGAAGCAGCACATTTTATTCCGGGTGATTCGAGTACAAATCCGGAAGGTTCGGGGATCGATTTGGCTACCGTTAGAGTTGTGTGGTGAGTGGAAAAATGTTTTGAACTTGGTTTTGGTTCAAGGAAGATTTTGGGAGTTTGGATTAAACTTGATAAGCTAATCCAAACTCAAGAGTAAGATTTACCCATTTTTACTTACCTTGTATGCTTGTTAGATGGTAAAAATTGGAAAGCATGTTGTGTTTAATTGTTGTCGATGGCATGTTAATTGTTATGTTGAGTTGTTTTGATTGTCTATTGATTAATGACATGTTAATATGCCATGTGAGATATTTGTAAGATGTTGCAGGTTATGCTTGTAAGTGGTAAGTAAGACCACTCGAGTATGGTAAGAAATATAGCCGGGTGGCTATGTAAGACCGGTAAGAGGTGTAAGATGTAAGATTTGTAAGATAATATTATGGTAATGATGTTGGCATTCATTGAATCATACCGGGTATAATTGGTCGACCAATAGGATGTAAGAATAGTGCACTATGAGACAAAATTCACATACGTGTCAGATAAATTCGGTCGTGTCAGACAAAATTCGTATACGTGTAAGATAAATTCGACCGTGTCAGATAAATTCGTATGTGTGTAAGACGTTTCCGCATATCCGTGTATAATAACCGAGTTTGCCAACATACTTATCTTAATTGCTATGAATATGTGTTTTTATGTTATGTTGTGAACTTTGATTGCTCTCGTAAGTTGTAAGATGCTATGATGTAAGATGTACGAAATGATGTTATTCTTTATTTTCAAATAAAGCTTGAACCCTACATTGTCGTAGTTACATTTTTGAGTTCTCCTCACTAAGCATTTATGCTTACGCTCTCGTTTTCCGACAATGCAGATCGTTAGCTCGGGAGTTAGCACGGTGCAAGGAAGGGCGTCCAAGCGTGTTGCTCTTTAGCTCAAGTATGATTTAGTTGCAGTAATGTATTAGCTAGCAATGGGATATGCTATGTTGTTTAGGAGCGTTGTTTGACTCCTATGTTGACTTATGTTTTGGATGATTTCATGCATGGTTTATACTCGCCATGGTTGCTTTAAGTTATCATGTTGATTTATGTTTTGAAGTTATGGTTATGTGGATATTATCTTTGATGTTATTTGAACTCTTTTATGTATGAATTCTATGTCTTGTTGCTTGAGCATGATTCGAATGGATGTGTATGAGTTTCAAGCATGTGTAACCTGATCCTTGAGTTCTATAATGTCTTATGCATGTTAAGTATGCTTGTATGTGGTTCTTGGGTTAATCCTTAGATGTTTGTGCTTTAAAATTCATCCAGTTGCAGGGGTTTTCGGTTTCACCTCGAACCGATACGCCAATGCCATTTTGAGCCTTCGGGCTTTCGGCAAGCCCAATAAGGTTGGTTTAGAGCCCGTGTGCAGATACGTTGGTCGTTTGAGCTCGGAAAGGCTTTCTAGGGTTGGTTATTGGAGTCGGGTCTTCGGACTTGACTTCGGTAATCCCCGTGTAACCACCTCGGGTCGGCCTTGCGACTAGGCCGGGTCGAGGGGGTTACAGAATATCCCAAACTTGTTGGGAATCTGTTTTATGGACACTGTGATAGCACAGGCCTCGGTCCAAGTTTTCTGATCTTTTATTGGTTTTCTTTAATTTTTATTATCTTTAAATTTTCATTTTATATGTTTTATTTCAATTTCATTACAGAAATTGTTCTTAACATTTTTTAACTTGCTTCGTTTGTGTTGAATTACACTACATACTTTTACAGATCTGATATTTCTTATAACAAACGATTTAACTATGTTAGTTAATTTGACTAATTTATTTTCGATCAAAATTGTACTTTGTGAACCCATTGGTTGGGTTCACTCAAGGATTTATTTTTTATGAGTTTGCAACTATAATGAAAATCAATGCTTTTACTGCATTTAGTGTCATGTTAATGAGAACACCGCCACTAATGGTGTCTACCATTTTTTATCAACTAGAAGCATCCCTTCGTAAATATATTAAAGGAGTAAGTTGCCTCAACCTAGCTTTATTTTAATTTTTTTATCATTGAAATGAATTTTTATTTCGGGATTTATTTCGTTTATAGTCTACAAGGACTAACCCATTGTAACTTTTTTTCTCTTGTAAATGATCTTCTCAATTTAATCTTCGAAAAATGATTCTTGAGTGGATTAACCACAAATATTATCGTTAAAATAATAAGATAAATTATTGGAAAAACTCGACCCAAATTATATTGTCTCATCGAGAATCAGATCCAATCTCTATTTTTCTTAGCGTACGTCGCTAATTTTTTCATAAGAAGTCAAATTGCCACACATTGATCCTTCCTCCCAACTATAAATTAAAATAAAATATAGACCGACTAGATATTTTTTTATTTGAAAGTATTTTAATTTTTTAAGCAAGGTTGATTGCCAAACTCATAAACTAGAAAGAAAAAAATATATCTCGAAGGAAATTATGCACTTTTCAATTCTCATGCATGGAATTAAGAAAATTAGCTAAGTATGATATAATTGATCATATTTAGCCTATTTTTACAAAACAATAAAGACTTTGAAATTAAGAAAATAGAAAGATATTTTATAAAATAGGAAAATAATAAAACAAGAATTCAAATACAATGTAGATGATGTTCGTAGTCTTACCATGAAGGATATTTATAGGCTTCTAATTACCTAAAATAACAATATAATCTAAAATAATCTAAGAGATAATTCAAAAGTTTTTAATTTCAAAATTAGAAACTGAATTTCTAAGATATCTCCTCAAATTTTGTTAATTGGGTTACTTTCAGAATCTTTTTGAATTTTTTGAATCTTTTAGAAATTAACACGATAACCCCACGTCATGCACATATCTCCAGCCGCAACCAGAAAAAAATAATAGAATGTGCCCTTTTATTGCCAATTCCTGTAAGCCAGTGATTGCTAAAGTCAGAATTTTAAGCACTCACGAGTAATAATTAATAGTTTTGATATTTTTAAAAAATGTGAGCAAGAAATGATGAGATAATCAAATAATTGGAAGATAAGATCTTGATACACATAAGAACTCAAGCAGTTGTGATCTAAAAGATAAAATTTTCTAATGTAACAAAAATCGTGTGAATGTTTGTATTGTTAAGATACCAACTTAGTTAACGGATGATGCTCTTCTGAGGAAATAAATGAATATATCTAGAATAGTCTAATGTATAACACCTCCTATCTGGTTTGGAAGAAAACTGAATATATCTAGTCATTAATAAAACATTAAAACCTTATGTAAGGTAACAAAACTGTAAGAAATGGGTCATGTTGGCCGAAGATGCAATGAATGATGATGGTTTGCGTGTGATCGATAGTTAGAGAATTATTGTTTGAAGAAGACGAACAAGATATTTTCCAGAGACAACAATATGTTTCTCTATATTTTCTTATTATTCTTCATTCTCAAATGTGTATAGAGGAAGCATTTAAATAGACTAACGTAGAGTTTTAATATAACTAAAACTATACTTTTATATTTAATTTAAATAATACTTATTCCTAATTTAAATAAAACTTTTAATAAATTTAAATTACTTATTAGAAATAAACTTTAATTATACATTAAATAAAATTCTAACACTCCTCGTCGACTTACATTCCACCTCAAACTCTAACATTTCTCGGATAGCTTACGCTCGTCCTCAAGTTGATAAGCAAACATAGTAGAATACAAGCTTGGATCTTAGGTGTGCTGCCCTACACATTTTTTTTTTGTTGCTTCTTAGAGAAAAATGCTTCACCTTTTTTCTAGGAGTCATTGAGTTGAACAAATAGGAAGTAACTATGTTGCTCTTTCATAGTCATTGTTGACAATTTGCAGTTATTGTTGTTGATTTTAGCATCCTTCTTAGGATGCCTATCAACTTTGCTTTCTTGATAGTTTATGTACTCTTTAGATGTCTTTCGGCATTCATCTGCCAATGATGGTGTTTTTTTTGGCTTTTGCATCTTCTTTTGACATGTCTTTCAACTTTTCTATCATTCATGGACTAGGTAGTTATTGTAATTCAACTTATGACAAATTTAAGTTGGTTAATGAATTAATTAGAATATCAATACAGTAAATTAAAGTAGTTCTTGACCAAAAGATCTTATGTAAAAGATGTAGGCATAGCTGAGTTTTTTCGAACTCTCTTAGATAAAATTAGTCATCATTGAACATTGATAACAAGAGTCTACACTTCCCCAGAAGCTGGTAGTTACATAGACAAGAGTTCTAGCTTGGATCTTTGATGTAGAATCTCTTTAAAAATATTAACTAGTTTTTAAAGATAAACTATAACCTCTTCCCTTATATTTTAGTATAGATGGCTAACATAAAACTAAATAGTTTTTAAGGCTAAACTATATTTTTTTTCTCATATCTTTTAGGATGGATGGCTAGGATAGAACTAAATAATTTTTACAGCTAAACTATAATCTTTTTTATTATCTTCTAAGATGGATGACTAAAATAGAACAAAATAATTTTTAAGGCTAAACTATAACCTTTTAATCTATCTTTTTAATTGGATAAGATAGAACCATTAAAAAGAAAACAAAACAAAAAAATTTAAAGAGTAAAAATTTTACCAAAGAAGTAAGATTCCAACGAGTAAGAAGCCAAAGAATGAGTGTGATCTAATGACAATAGCAGAAAAGAAAAACATTATGCATCTGAAAAATAAAATTTTACATTTGTTTTAGATTAAAGATGAAAAAAGTGCTGATGATATCAAGATCGTTGTTGTCTCATGATATCATATGAGAAAGGGGTCTTGGTGGTGGGAGATGCAAGCAATGATGGTGATTTGTACGTGATAGGTGATTAGAGGTGTATTGTTTGAAGAAGATGAATAATATAATTTTTAGAGAAAACAATGTGTTTCTTTTTATTTATTTATTTTATTCTTCATTCTCAAATGTTTACAAAGGAAGCCTTTAAATAGGTTAATATAGAGTTAATATAAATAAAACTATACTTTTATCTTTAATTTAAATAATCTTTATTCATAATTTAAGTAAAATTTTTAGTAAATCAAAACTAATGATTAAAAATAAATTCTAATTACACATTAAATAAAACTCTAACACTCTTCGTCAACTTACAAAACTAAAATTGAAATTGATTTCAATGGTATCGAAACAACGAGAGATGATTTCTGAACCATGACATATAATATTAAAAATTTATATTCAAAACAACACCAATCAACCTAAACAACTATATAATCATGAAAAATACAATTAATCATAAATTTAGGTAAAAAAATTTAACCAAGTACTTTGTAAAACTAAATTTGATTTTGATATAACAAAGAAGTTAAAGGACTATTTTGCGAATAAATGTTTAAGGCCAAAATAATTTGACAATATAACAAAGTTTTCTAAGTCAAAACAATAACCCCAAATCTATTTTCCTTAAGATTTGTCAAGTCAAAACATTCAGAATCGTACAGGCGTTTTGATACCATCCTTAATGGTATCAATACCGTGCTTATAATTTTAAAGAATGTTCTTGAGTTTTTTCAAGCGTTTTGATACGATACAAGACGCTTCGATAGCATTTGAAACTGTGAATTTTGGTTTCGAAACCTTTTCATAGCATTATCGGTACCACTCTCTACAATAAAAAAAATAATATTAAAAATTTAATGCAGTATCGATACCACATATCAGCGTTTCGATACCTAAGTTATTTTTAAAGTACTAAATTTTTTACCATTTTAAGTCAGTTATTTTTTCAAAAGTTTGTTGACCAATATCGATACGGCCTATAGGCGTTTCGATACAAGTTTTGACAGATTCAAAACGTTTCGATAAAGCCTTCAAGTTGTTTTGATACCCCTTGTTTTAAATGAAGACCCGTTTTGATACCGTGACCTATGGTATCGATACCCTTTAGTAAATGCACATAACAACTATTTCTATTTTGGTAGCGTTTACAAGTACCCCGAGTATCGATATCGACAGTTGCAAAAGTGAATTTATGGTGGGAAGATAAGGTCCTAATGTCTATATTTATGTTTCCAACCACTTCAACGGTTAGAAAACAATGAGAGGGTATAAAATCAAGCTCCTAACAGAGAAACAACAATTATTGATCCAAAAGAAAACATCCAAGCATCAAATTCAACCTTTAGTACTTCATTGAATATCCTTGTACACCCCAACTCTTAGGAGCTTTATTGTAATCTTATTTTTTGAGTTTAGAGAGTGTTATTGTGTTTAATTGGGAAAAATCTTCTATTTAAGAGAAACTATTTTTTTCATTCTTTTTTAGTGTACCTTATGAGGTTGAATCAATCTTTGAGTCGAAAGATTGATTCGGTTTGTAACGGTTATCCCATGAATAGAGAAAAAGGTCGAATTCTTAGTGAATTGAGTTGAAAATCCTTAGTGAGAGCTAACGTAGTGGATATAGAGCTTATTCGAATCTTGAACCACTATAAATTGTGTGTTTTTTATTTTTTTCATTTTTCCAATCATCCCACAAATTTTTAAAATTCCCAATTCACCCCCTCTTAAACATTTTCTATTTATTGATCCACTCAACACATTTATCAACCAAAATCTAATAGAACTTAAAACAAACTATGCACAAAGTTAATCTACACCAACTATTTAAAATTACTCCACGACTTACATTTAACATGCATACATAAGATTCATTTGACATAATCAAACATATCTAAATATATCAAAAGACTTGTTGTAACATGTTTTAAACAAACTATATAATACAAAGTTCATAACCGAAGTTATATTCACAACAAAACACAAATGATAATTTATGCAAATCATTTTGCTTATCCCATGCACCAACTTTTATGAATTGAAAAATAAAATACATGACCTAAAAAATTATTAAAAATTGACTTGAAAACTCTAAGCACCATCAAAATACTATGATCTCGAATTACCTGAAATCTATGAATGAAACAAAACTTATATTGCTTAGTTAGGTAGTATTAATTGTCAAAATGAGATGCAATGAAAAAAAGTCTCATGAACATAAAAAATCATATAATTAGAGTGGCAAGAGGATATAATTAATATGATATTCATAAACATATTCATTCTTATAAATTCACACATTTAAGCATAGAAATTATTTTTTAATTCCTTGGATAATAAGTAACATATGGAAACACAAATTCCACCGATTGTCGCCTATAAATGGAGAAGTCAATCCATCCAACTTTTGTCTATAACCATTAAAATCCCTCATAAACACAAAATAATCATAATTCATACTCGTTCAAAGATTATGAATCATAGTTTACACCAAAGTCCTCTTAAAGCTCCATATTATCAAGATTATATCATATTTCATAATTGATCTTAAATATCTATAATTTATCATATAAACCTAGTTTTCCTATGGAAGTATTGTTCATATCCATATATAATTCACGATAAATATGCAAATGTACTTTCAAGGAAAAATCAAAGAGGTGAATATGCCAAGCTTACGTGCATGTCATCAGGGGAAGAATTAGAAATTTTTTATAGAGGGACCAAAATATATATTTTAAAAAAAATTGATTGGCGGGGACAAAATATTTTTTTTAGAATAAATTATATTTTAATATTTTTATGCTATGTAGTATATAAAAACAACAATTGGGAGAGAACAAACCCCTGAAACCCTCCAGTGCTCCGCCACTGCATGCCATAATAATCGATGCTCTATATGATCCATATACACATGAGATAAAAGCATAATGTTGAGCGAAAAATCAATCGATATAGGTCAAGAAGGATTGAAGTTATAATTTAAAAAATGATGGAAGCTAAATTTCAAAGTATAGAAATTTAAAGGATATGTAGAGTGGTTGAACTCCATTAATGAAGTATGTATCCATTATCTTAGTCTACATCCACCACCGTTTAAACAATTAGTTTTTATAATAAGGCAACGTGGCCCTATTTGGTGGTAAAATATGTATTTGAACCTCTTCATGCTTTCCATGATATCTCCTTTGGTTTGGATTAGTTTTAAAATGTTTCTTGCTCAAAGTGATGCAAGGGATCATTCCATTATTTTAAAGCGTCAATCCCTCGAAATTATGTTGCTTTTACATTTGGATTTTGAAACTTAGATTTGTAATTAAATGAGTTGTGAAAAGTCCATTTGCACTGAAAATTTGTATGCATTCTTAGAATTGTTTTATTTTATAACAATGCACTAATATGTTATAAGCTTTTCTAGGATAAGATTTTTTGTATTATGGTCACCGGATGTTCATGCATCGATTGAATGTGTTGTTAATGATCGAATGACCTGAAATTTCATTTTTGATCTAAAATATGTTCAATTTGAAATAATTCTATCTAATCATTGTATGTAACATCTCGATTTCTAGGTTAGAAGAGTCTTCATATTTAGACTGATTCGGGTTAGTATAGAGTGAAAAATTGGTTAAGTAATTATTATTTTTTTTGAACATAGATATTTTAATTTTAGTAATCGAGGATATATCTGAAAATACAATAAAAGTTCACATCTTAGTAAACAAAAGACCTAAGTTTAGATATATACCTAGTAAACAAAACTAGCAACACGAGATCATAAGAAGACCAAACAAAGAAAAGGTAAAAACCTAATCCAAAGACTCGAAATAAAAGAAGAATACAAACATTACCAAAATTCATGATGATAGGTAAAATCATCGACAAACAACATAAAAATAAATTACAATGAAGGTGCGTTGACAACAAATATATTACCACTTTTCAATCACGAAAAAGAACGGTAAATGTAATCGCATATCCAAATCTTGTTCGAGGGTCCAAAATAAGGAGATCAACAACATAAAGGAATGAGCGCTATCTTGATCAGTCGTGGCGTTGTCGAATCCAACCCTATTAAAGACCAAAATAAATAGAGAAAAATGTGCAAAAAGGCAAAGAAAACATACCAAAAGGTATAATAAAATCGTGCCACAAGAGCAGAATAATTTATTGAAATTTAAAATAAAATAAAAAAATAATAAATTCGGCGGTCGGCGATCAATATTAAAATTGGTGTCGTCATCTAGGAGTGGGCAAAAAAACCCAATTACTCGGTCCCGGTCCCGAAATCGGTTAGACTCAGTGGATTTTTACCCGGAATTGGTACCGGTGGGACCACTGTATCCAAAATTTAGGAACCGGTTGTAACCGGTACTGGATCTTGATTTTCTGGACCCGGTACCTGGTGGGTATCCAATAGAACCGACGCTAATACCAAGTACCCGATACTGATCTTTTTGCTTCTAATAGATAATGTTCTTTATTTTTTTCTATCAAACTTTCTCTTTATGTATTAATATTATGAGTATGACTCGTTTTAAAATTTTAATTTTCAAGCCTATAATATTCTAATTTTATTATTTAATATTATTGGTAGTTGAATTTTTTTCTCCTATTGCTTAATTTTTTTTATAATAAATCAATTGATCGGGTATCCGGTATTAGAATCGGTCCTCACTAATAACGGGACCGGTTTCTAAAATTTAAGATCCAGTATGATTAAGACCGGGACTGATTCTAATTTTTAGAAACTGGTGATTACCGAGACCGGAACTAATTCCAGTTAAATTAACTGGGTATCCGGTCTTGTCCACCCGTACCGCCGTTGGTGTGTGAAGAGAACGAAAGAGAAAAGTTTTGCCAATGAAGAATAGGAGAGCGGCGTTAGAATAAAATGAATTCGGTACTTTAAAAGAAGTAAAAATGAATTCGGTATTTTAGAATAAATTATTTATTTATTTAATGCATTAAATAAATGGAGTCTATGTTAGAATGGATAAAATTAATTTGATAATAATTTAATGATCAAATTAAAAGAAATTTAAGCTATGAATCTTTAAGCAACTATTATACTATTTGAAGTTGTTATTAAAGATATTTGTTTTAATTAATAATTATATATTTAATCAAATAATTTAACCAAAACTGATTGATGGTTAATCTTCTTTTGGAAGAAATGTTCTCCATCTTTTCCATAGACTTCAAAAACAAGATTTCATCATTTTCTTTTATTTCCCTTTCATAAATTCTATTTCATCAGATGACCATTTTCAACATTTGGAAAAGTTATACACTAATAAAAGAAAATTATTAACTATTTCGATATATCGTTATACACTATATTAAATCTTGAAAGTACGCAGTTAATCGAGAAATTTAGACCATATAATAAAAAAATTTATAATGTGCGTTAAATACCGTTAAACATTATAAATATTAAATACTACTGAATACTATTAAAATAGTTAATAAAAATTATAAATCTTAAAGACTCAAAGTATAATTATAAATTATTTAAAATAAGAATTTAATTAAATTAATTATATATTAAATCTCAAAATTTTTAATTTTTATTAATTAATTTAATGATATTTAATATTTATTAATTTTCATCTATATAATAACTCTGATACTTATTTTCAGCCGAAATCTGATATTGATCCCGTTTGTAAGGTTGGCCCAAAGACTTTTTCATCGGCAAGAGCCACGCACTTCTCCCGTTTATATGGGCTTCTCAATGGTGAAAATTGAACAAAAATGGCGATGGCCACCCTGCGATCTACACTCCTCCGAACCGCCCTTCGCGGCGGATCTCGTCCTTCCGCTTCTCTCAAACGAGGCTTTGCCTCCTCTTCTAATCACGACGACGCTTGTACGCCCGCTTTTCTATCGTTTATCTTTTTGCATAATTTCAACACTTTTTTCTTCATCTGATTTAATCAATTTTCCTTTTACATCTGTTGATTGCTAAGATTTTGATTTTATTTATTTTTAGTTTTATTCAAAATGTTGAGTTTTCTGGTTGAAATTCCAAACAGATTATTTCCTTTTTCTTTTTAAAAAATCAGATTTAATTTTTAATTTTATTTTTTCAGATGAAACGGCAAAATGGGAGAAGATAACATATTTAGGCATTATTTCCTGCACTGGTTTGGCATTTTATAACCTATCGAAGGGCCATCCCCACCATGAAGAACCTCCTGTGAGCTTATTTTCATTCTGTTTAATTTTACTCATTCATTTTCTTTTGCTGAAACTACCGTTGTTATTAGTTAATAACCTTTAGGCATGTTCTGCTATTCATTTTCACATTTCAAAGGTATATTCTGTTTTCGTCACTGATTGTTGGATATGTTATGCAGCCATACCCATATTTGCACATTCGCAACAAGGAGTTCCCATGGGGTATGCCATCCTAATTGTTACAGGTTTCCATTTATTTTGGTTCTATTTGGTGGCAGTTTTTTTTTAATCCAGATTGGGTCTTTCCTTGGCAATTAATAACCTAGCTGAATTTGAATTTCTTTTTTCCCCTACACATTTGGTTGAAACTCTGGACTGGTAGGAATTCTATAGACTTGTTTTAGGAAATGTTTGGGAACTTCGATTTCAAATTTTGAATCTGAATTTCAATAATAATGTAAACTGAAGTATAACACAATTGAAAAGTACTGGTTATGATCAGGTCTCAAACATGGATTTGTTGGATGGCTCTTTAGTAGTAAATTTGAAATTCCTAAGCAATTTATGAAATCCAATTTATATGGCAAATGAAATCTGAATCCAAAATTTTGAATTCATGTTCCCAAACATCTTAGTAGAGACTAGAGAATTTAGGGTCTGTTCAGAACCAGAATCAAATGGAATTACATTGGCTTTGGTTAATGAGATGAATCAATTCATTTTTGTTCAAAATCACTGGCTTTTCAAGATAAATAGGAAGTTTGACTATTGGTACTGGCTGGGTGGATAGCTTTGTTGCTCATCTGCATTTGAACTCAAAAACCAGCATCATTATTGTTCCTAGGTTGTCTTCCTAGGCCATTGCATGTTGATAATAATTGGAATTGATTTTGCCTGGTCAATGTCATTAGGTCATGGTACAGAGTTATACATCTATAAGTGCAATTTGAGTCTCTATAAGTTTGCAATTGCATGTTCATAGTATCTGTTGTGCTTCTTGAGCATCATATTTACAAGACACATGATAGTGAGTAATGAATCGTATTCAAAAGGCTTAAATGAAAAATAAGTGCCTAAAATATACCATTTTAAACTTTAGGTGTGTAAAGTATTTATTTTATAAAAATAGGCGTTTAAAGTTTCAACTAGTATAATTTCTCTTTTTATTACTAATAAAAATTCTATTAAATAAATCTTAAAACCACAAATCTTCATTGTTGCTAACGTCGGCCATCATACTTAGGGATGTATTTGGTTCGGTTTGGTTTTTTTATCAAAATGTGAACCGAACTGTAGTCTACGGTTTTTTAAAAAGATAACCGAAACCGAACGATATAAAAATCGAAAAACTGAAAATCGAATTTTGCGGTTCGGTTCAGTTAAAACTCGTGATTTTAACGGGTTTTTTATTTTTTTAAAAAAAGTAAGCAAAAACAAATAAAATATTTATTAGACCCTTTAACATCAATTTATTTTGTCATTAAGAACATAAAAACACATGTCTCGAGCCCTTGAGAAATCTAAGATTTTAAACAAAAAAATTTTAAAAAATAACAATGATTACAAAACAAACAATATATCTGAAAAATAAATCACAAAAAATACTCATTTAATTTACACTCAATGATTCTATATCACCAACCTAAACATATATATCTAGCCTAATATATTGTTTGATTAAAGATAAACTCAAATATTTATGTTATAAAATAATCGTAAATAGTAAATATGACAAAAACATATTTGTATTTGAAACACGATATCTAATCAATTTAATATTATAAAACTATATCTAAATATTTCAAGAGACTAATTTAAAAAATAAATCCAAATATTTTAAGAGACTATCTTTAAAACATATTTGATATGGGTCATAATGTTTTTTCTTTAATTCGGGTTAATATGGAATAAACGGGTTCTATATGGAAAACCTGAAATCGAACCAAATTGTTAAATTTAAATTTTAAATTGAATCGCAATATGTGAACCCGAACCGAACTAAACCGAACCGCATAGCTTGGTTCGAATCGGTTTTTCGGTTTTCTCGATTTCGTTGCTCACCCCTAATCGTACCCAACCTCACCGTTTGGTATTTGAACCCTATCTAACATTTTTGCCAACTCGTTGTAGTTGGAAACTTGGGAACGGTGTGCTAGTTGAACATTTGACGGCAACTGAAAGAGTGAGGTTGTCAACAGCGGTTGACGATGATAGCGATGAAGTTTAGGGTTTTGAGATTTAAGGATTGATTTGAATATATTCTTTTGGATTTCTTGATTTAAAAAAAATAAATATTAGTTTTTTCAAAAAAATAATTAAAAAATTCAATATTCCTATTATGTGTTGCTTTTTGATTGGGCATTATTAAATGGTCGGGAACCTAAAATTTTAAGGGTTAAAACTTTAGATACCAATTTTTATAAAAAAAATTAAACACTAAAATTAATATATATATATATATATATACTTTAAACACTTAATTTTCAAGCCTCTTCGAAATCTTGTATTATTGTATTATCATAATTCGTAATATCTAAGTTTGCTTTTCGGGATATGAATATACAGTTTAAATTTAGTTTATTATTCACACTTACCTATGTACCTTTATTATCATAATTTGTCATATGATTTTATCATGATTTTCAGGTCCATATGGTCTATTTGAGTCGAAGCATCACTAGGACATCCGATTGTTTCGACGTATATATTTTACTCCCGAGTTTAGCCCATTGTCTTCATTTGTTAGCTGATAACAGCAGGTGCCATGAGTTATTTTCTTAGGTCCGCTTGTTAGCTATACATGGTTTCCAAATAAAATTAATAAATGGTGGAAGGCATCACCAATAATATCCAGATGAGATCAGACCAGATGGAACCTCATCTGAAAGGAGCGAAATTTATTAATACATTCTAAAACAATGCAAGCAAAAAAAATATTCTGGATTGGTCTCGGTTTGATTATTCTCGACTCTTTTTTAACGGTTTTTACCAAGGGGATGGAGTAGAGGGATTGCTCTTACTGAACCCAGGACCTAGAGTAAGAGATTGGATATCTACAAGAGTCTTTACTAACTCAACTTGGATGTCTACTGAACCCAAGTTGTGTTACTTGACAAACTCAATTCAATTTGATACTGTGTTTGATGGTTGCCAATGGTGCTTTATATTTATATATATAATAAATTATATAAATGGTCATTAAATTTTTAGTTATTTTTAATAGGGTCTCTTCTGTCATTTTTTGAATAAATTAATGGGTAAACTATACTATTTATCATCAAACTTTCTTCTCACTCTTTTGGTCACTAAAGTGTAGCAATCATCAATTTTTAACTTAATTTTTAAATTGTTCTTATTTTGATCACTTTTGAGTGACTTGGTTATATAAATCGAAAATTTTGATTTCGGTACATATTTTTCAAAATAAATTATTTTGATTTGATCTATTAATTATGGTGCATTGGCGTTGTGTTGTAAGTCTGTTTTCTTCTCTATAACTTGCAACTTCTTTGTAGTGTTCTGAATCTCACCTTTTTGTACTGATTTAGAATTTCTTGTAATCTTGGACACGACTGAAATGTTTTACCATTTTATCCGGTGGTTGAATAATTGTGGGCAGAAAAAATTACGTCAGTTTTGTATGTTTGACGGCACCTAGCATTGTTTGGTTAAGTTCTTAGGATAACTCTGGGACAATGGTTCATATCAGTCATTTGCATATCACTACAAAATCTAAACTTATTCTTATGTGCCTACTGCCTACACACGTATTGTCACATGTTGTGAGTTCATGTCTGAATTCCATGTGCATATGATTGTTTAAGAGATCATCAAACTTAGTCGGATCACTGAGGATTCTAGAAAATTTATCCATTTACACCCATGTGAACATAAAAGATTGGAATGTATTTTAAGAAATTCTTTAATTGGTGTACTTGTGATTGGTGGTATAAATTAGTAAGAACTATCGCATGTAAGGGAAGTCGACCATAAATAAAGGGTATGAACCATTCAGTCTCATCGGTTAAAGGAACGGTTATTGTTCCTGGAGATCACGGGTTTAAGCACTAGTAATGCCAACTCAATGATTGAGTACTTTGGAAAAGATATTACTGTAACCTTATAAATAAAGGTCTTTTCACCTAAATCATTTATCATTTGAGAGAATACAGAGCATTTCTTTAAATTATATTTTGTGTACTTTTCTTTGTTTGTTTCCATTTAGAATGGTTCAACATTTTTAATGTCCAGGAAGAGTTTAATTTTCTGATAAAAGTTTTTAGACTGACTTATTTATTTGTCTCGAGAACATCGATTAAGGTCATCCTATTTGTTAGATCAAAAATCTAGCCCATAACAATATGTATATGTGCCATCGTCAGCTTATTGTTGAAATTACTGTCCTTCCTAGATGTTTTAATGACAGAAATCCTATGCTTGTGAGAGAGTATCTTGATTGATTAAGATTATTTAGTGCAGTTGGCTTAGCCTGTGATTTTGGTCGCTTTTAGCGACTTAAAAGCACTTAAAAATAATTTTGCTAAATTTTTTTTTTTTTTTTTATTGTTTTGTTAAAACAAAAAAACTATAAATTATGGTTTTTGGGTTGAAAAAGCTAGTTTGTAAAGTAAATTTACTTTTTTACTCTTAAAATATATTGTTTATGCATATATAATTATAAAATAATATATATTTTAGAATATTTATATTAAAAATAAAATTATTTTATTTATAATTTATTTTAAATTTATTATTAATTTATAATTGTTATTTCTGTATATATTAAAAATAAATTCATTATTTATAATATATTTTATAATTTATTTTAAATTTATTTTAAATAAAATTATTATTTTAAATATCATCTAAGTTTGTTTATATTTTACAACATCATGTTTAAAATAAATATTTTATCTTCTCAAAATTATTTTTTGACATCAATTACAAACATTACTTAACTTTTTAAAATCATATTTTGTATTTTACTTTTAAAATTACTTTTTTAACCGTATTTTTTAAAGTTATTGTCAAACTAAGCCTTAGTCATTTTACAGTAAAAAAAATGTTTGACTGTAGAATATTTGCATGAATTTTATTTCCTCGTTAAGAATGCAGTAGTTTTCAAGCTATAAATTGTGGATTTTGACATAAACCTCCAATTGTATCGAAATGAAATTGAAATAATTTATTTTAAAAAATATGTATCGAAATGAAATTGAAAAAAAATAAAAATATTATGAATTGTAATCAAATAAAAATAATATATTTTAAAACATAGGTATTGAAGTCAATATTTCAATTTGATAATCATATTATTTGATAGTGACTAAAATAAGAACAATCCAAAAGTTGGGTCAATTAAATAGAAGAATTTTATATTTCAATGACCAAAATGGATGAGAATAAAGTTGGGTAACGAACGTATTTTACCTATTATTTTATTCATTGAAATGAAAATAAATGTGCCATATAATCAACTTCTAATGGAATATGATGAAAAGGACCGTTCAAGAAAGGAACTAAAACTTTGGTGATTATAATATAAGTTTTAAAAGTTTAATGATTAAAATAAAAATACTTTAAAAATTTTAGTGTTTATTTATATCGTTTATCTTATATATAGGTTAAGATTTATTTATATTAGGGGTAAGTAATATCGGGTATCCAGTCAATTTAAATAGAATTTATCCCGGTAACCATCGGTTCTTGAAAATTAGAATTAGTCCCGGTACCGATTATACCGGGTCTTAAATTTTAAGAATCGATTTTGTTACTGATGGGAACCGGTTTCAATATTGGATACCCGATCAATTAGTTTATTCTTAAAAAAATTGAGTAATTGAAGAAAAAAAAATCAACCACCAATAATAATATTAAATAATAAAATTAGAATATTATAGGCTTGAAAATTAAAGTTTTAAAATTAGTTATACTCATAATATTCATACATAAATATGAAGTTTGATAAGAAAAATAAACAAAAAAATCAATATCGGATATTTGTTATTGGTATCGGATCCAAAAAATCAAGATCTAGATCCGGTTCCGGTCTCGGTTATGATCAGGACCTAAATTTTGGATTCAGTCTCGGTCTTTCCGAAACCAATACCAGATAAATTATTGGTGGTTAATTTTTTTTTCTTATTACTAAGATTTTCTTAATAATAAATTAATTGACCGAGTATCCATTATTAATACTGACTCCTACCACTAACGAGATCAATTCTTAAAATTTAGCACACGATATGATCAAGACTTGTTCTAATTTTCAAAAATTGATGAATACCGACACCAAAATCAATTCTAGTCAAATTAATCGAGTATACAATCTTGTCTACTCCTAACAAATTGTATCAAAATAGATATTAGATTATTTTTATATTTTTAGACTTGACTCTATAACCCTAGTTAAATTCATCTATGAAACAGATTTAAAATCGATGATTGGGTGCCAAAATATTGGTCACGAAACTAGTATTCTATACGAAAGATTAATTTTATTCGGTAAATAATCATTTGAGTTAAAATTAATATTTAAGTTAATATTGAAGATAATTCATTAATTTTAATATTTGATGAATAGTAGATTAAAATAAAAGATTAGGGTGAAATTACTAATTAAAAAAATGATAATAGTTATATTTTAGTACAAAAGGTTTTGATATAAGAGTTATAAAGACTTTTTTTTATTAATAATTATAAAAAACCTTCAAATAACTTAAATTTATTTTTTTCTATTTTAATTATTCATTTTTGCTTATTTATATTTTAACATTCCAAACTATTTTTTTATTTTTTATTCTCACACATTTATATTTAATAATTAATTAAATTATATTAAAAATACTATATAAATAATAAATTAATATATAGATCTTCAAATATATTTAGTAACATTATATTAAAATTTATTTTTTATAATCTAATTAATATTAATAGATACAAAATATTGGATTAAAAATATTGAATAATAATTGAATCGTAATCATAAATTTTAAATTTTAAATCATAAATTTTAATTTATAAATTTTAAAAAAATAAATTATTTATGAAATTTTTTAATGCGACAAAAAATAATGATAATCTACAATTTGCAGTAATAGCCTTATTTGTTTGTTTATATAAATAATTGAAGTGTTTTTAATGGTAATTGAGAAACAACATTTAATTAGATTCATTACTATTATTTTTTTAATATTAAAGTTAAGATTCTAACTTTAATACGTATAATTTATTTTTTAATTATGTATTTTTTTTACCTAAAATAAATTAGTTAATTGATATATTTGATTAATAATCATATCTAGCCACCTCATCCCCTTATCCCCTCCCTCAATAAAAGGTCGTACTCCTCTTCCCCTCTTAAGAATAAGAACATCTCTTTCTTCTTTTCCTTCATAGATTCTAACAACAACAACTAAAAAAACTATCAAAAGTTGAATCTTAATGGATATTGATGATGAATGTGATGCAAGGCTTGTTCTTGGGTTAGGTTTTTCATCGTCGACCGTGAAAACTCACAAGAAATCTCTTCATCAGCAGGAGGAGCTTCTCGTCGGAGGTGGTGATTCATATCGTCAGGCTTCTCCTCACGGTGCTGCTGCTTCGTTTTCTAGTGGTGGGATCAAGAGGGTTAGCATTGAAGACAATGAAGATGATCTTACTGCAAGAAAGAAACTCATGTTCACCAAACAACAATCTGATTTGCTCGAGGAAACCTTCAAAAAACATAGCTACCCCAGTCCTGTAAGCTCAAATCTTTCTCCCATTCTTTATATGATACTAGTAATCAAGGATTTAAACTGTGATTACGGTTGCGTTTATATCCATGGTTACGAACTAATTCTTTTATTACAGGAGAAAAAGCAAGATTTAGCAAAGCAGTTAAACCTGTGCCCTAGGCAAGTTGAAATGTGGTTCCAGAACAGAAGACGCAAGTAAATTCGATCGTTCTTTTTGGTTTTATCCTCATAATCGAAAGAAACATAACACAGAAATAATCCAAGAATTTTTGTTTTCTGTGATTGGCAGGAAAAAGTTTAAGCAAACTGAAATGGATTGTGAGTTGTTAAAGAAGAGTTGTGAGAAGCTGAGAGAAGAAAACAGGAGACTGCAGAAAGAGGTACAAGAACTCAAGGCACTGAACCTGGCTAAGCCCTTTTACACGTACATGCCAGCACCTACTCTCACCCTGTTTCCATCTTGTGAAAGCATTGGCGATGGAACTTCCAAGAACCCGTTCTCAATCGATTAGGCGATAGATCTTTTAAATAATATTAGAGATTCAAATACTGATATTGTGATTCGAAAATATTAGATTAGAATGATCTTAACCATGTTAAATCTATATAAAACTCAATATAAATTAATTGACAGATGAATTATATATCGATAGTTAAAAAAAACTTGTATGACTTATTTTTTTAGTTAATTGATCTAAATTTGTACGACTCTAAATCAATTTGTAGAAAACCAATGGTCTAATTACTGATCAATCTCCTCGTCCATCTTTTCTCGAGCATATGTTTGTAAATAATCATTATAAATTAAGATACATACAGTATTGTATGTGTTTATTATTCATTCTTTTGTTCCATCTCTAATGGTACGCAAGGAAGCAGATGCTGCCTGAGATATGCTCGACTGCTGGGACTCTAAGATGTGTTTAGGTTTGGCACGTTGGTGTTGCTGTAACTGCATTATGGAATGGGTGTTTTGTAAATGGTTGTTTTGCATGGTGCGCAGGAATTGTACATGGCACGGAGGTGGTTTTTCTTTGGTGTTCGAGCTTGTCTCAACTCTTTTATAACTGTGACCCCTATGTATCTTTTTCTATTTAGGTTTATAAAAGTCGTAATCTCTTTTGTAATAATAATAAAAAAATCTTCACTGCTTTGGAAAACAAATTGCCCTTGTGTTCCTATTGATTTTCCTTTCAATTTTTATAAAAAATTATCAAGTTGATATTTTGTTGGGAATGAAATTTTGGGATTAATTTTCTGTAATATTACAAATTAGATACCAATCATGGTTAGAAATAAGTAAATATGTATGCATGCGTCTAGATTTAGAATAGAAATCTTCTACCTCTCTTTATTATATTTTTATTCATACCTCCTATTAAAAATTCTATAAAATTAAGTTTTAAACCATAACCCTTATTTTTTATATCCTAAACCCTAAACTTTACACCCTAAAAATATACCCTACCCATAATTCCCTAAACCCTAACCACAACCCTAACTTAGAACCTTAAACCCTAAATACTAAACCCTCTAGTCTAAAGCGAAGGCACGAATGGAGGTATGAGAAAGTGGTAGATGATTTGCACCCCTAGATTTAGAGTAAAAATCGTCTACCTCTTTATCATGTCTTTATCCATGTCTCTTATTAAAAATTCTAAAAAATTAAATTTTAAACCCTAAACCTTACATCCTAACCCTAATTCTCTAAACCCTAACCACAACCCTAACCTAGAACCCTATACCCTACACCCTAAACCCTCTAATTTAAAGCGAAGGCACGAATGGAGGCATGGGAAATAGGTAAACGTGTACCCCTATATTTGATGGAATAAAAAGAGTAAAAATCCTATGTCTCTTTACCATGCCTCCATCCATGTTTCTTGTTGAAAATTTCTAAAAAAAATAAATTTTAAATCATAATCCTTATTTTCTATATTCTAAACCCTACACCCTAAAAATACACTATACCACTAATTTCTTAAACTCTAACCACAACCTCTAACCTTAAACCCTAACCATAAATCTTTAATTTAAAGTAGAAGCACGAATAAAGGCATAAAAAAGAGGCAAAGCACTCGAATAAAAAGTAAGAGAAATGGGTCATCTCAGATTGATGGTGGAAGGGTGTCCTGGTATATGCGCATTAAATAATTAATTTAATTTTTTGACAGATAAAAATTACTATTAATTATTATTGTGCTAATATGATAGTCGATAGGAGTGAGTAAAACTGAAATTTAACATAAGAAATGATTTTTTTTTAATTTTAAGTCATTCATGTAAAATCGATTAATTCGTGTAAATTTAAATTTAAGTTGAGAATGTCAAAATATAAATAAGCGAAAGTGAATAATTAAAATGGAAAAAAATTAAATTTAAGTTATTTGAATTTTTTTATAATAGTTAAGGGAAAAAGGGTTTTTATAACTTTTATATTAAAACTTCTGATTTTAAAAAACTTCTATTATCGATTTTTTAAAATTTAGAGATTTCACCCTAATATATTATTTTAATTTATTCATAAAATATCAAAATTAATAGATTTAATTGATTAAATTCTTATATTGACTTAAACCTTAATTTTAACTCAAATCATTATTTACAGAATATAGTTAATCTTGTGTAAAATACTAGTTTTGTCAATGGAGATTAACAAGTTCCCTTTATAGTGACTGTCTCCCACTCCATGTCTGGTGTCTCACGTCCCCTATTTTACCAATTATTGCATTTGATCCCCCTTTTTCCCATGCATTAATTTAAAGATGGTGGATGTTTAGATTTTTTTTAATTATCTGTATTTGATATATTAATCGTTAAATTAAATTAAATTTAATAGAAAATTAATATAGAAACAATTTATTTAACTTATTTTTATTTATAATATTAAAGTTCTAATCATATTATTTAAAGAATTTAACGTTTCATCCCTAATTAATCCTATGAAATCTGATTACTGAATTTTGTTTGGTGCATCGTCACCATTGTCATGTTCGGATTCTGCTGAATTTAGTTGGAAAGGTTTGAATCAGCCGACGCTAAATTGAATTAATATTATAAATAATTCTTGAAACGAAGAAAATCCAAAATTTTGAATTTCGTAGGCTATACTTGAATATCACTAGGATTAGCTTCCCCCAAATGACGCTATTAGTTTACATGGTGTCAATAACATGTTTCTATTATTTTGCAGTTGAGAATTAAAAGAAATATCATCTTAAAAAACTTAATATATCGATTCAATTTAATGTTATTTGTCTAGGTGTAACCAGGTCTTAAAAGTTACAGCGGAAAAAAAAAAACATTAAAAAGGTGCACTTTCGAAAAGCGTATGATACTATGGACTGTTTTTTTCTTTTTTTTTTTTAATTGGAGAAAATGAACTTCGATGATAAATGATATAGTTGGATTTATTCTCAATAAGAGACATTCGTCAAGGTTTGTAACGATTCGAATTTCAAAATTGATTTAATCCAAGTCTTAGGCCACTTTATGTTTGTCTTCCAACTCTTTTTCTGTCTCTTTGTTCTTCGCATCAACCCTAAAACAAGGAAAATGTTAAATATTTGTCAATTGTGAGTGAAATCCCAAAATCAAGGTTTGAGAAGAGTTAATCATCACCCAAAGATATACATTTTAAGGTAAGTTTCTTCGAGAAGGGTGGTAGATGAAAAATATGGGTTTGGGGTATTAGAAGAGTGTTAAAAGGAGGTTAATCTCGTTTTTCCAACTTTACAGTAAGTTTTAGTTAATTTCTCATATCTTTCAATATTTGTCTTTAAATTCTTGTTTTGTTACTTTCATATTTTATAAAATTTCATTTTATTTTTTAATTTTAAAGTCTTTTTTGTTTTAAAAATATGCTAACTATGATCAATCATATTATGCTTAGTTAATTTTTATGTGTGAGAATTCTCGTTTTTTTCTAGTTTATTAGTTTGGAAATCGACCTTACTTCAAAATTAAAATACTTTCAAATCAAAAAGAACTTGTTGGTTTGGTTGGGAGGAAGGATCGGCTAGTGAAAATTCAACTTCCTTTGAATACACATAGCGGTTGTCCGCTAAGAAAAATCGAGATTGCACCCAATTCTCGATGAGATAATATAATTCAAGTCAGGCTTTTTTAGTGTTTAATTTGATTGTTTTAACTGTAATAGTTGGGATTAATCCACTCAAGAATCATCTTTCGAAAATTGACTTGGGAATATCGATTTCAAGGGAGAAAGGAAAGTTACAATGGGTTGGGCCTTGTAGATTATAACTGACATGAATATCAGAATAAAAATTTATTTCAATAATCGACAGAATTGAAACAAAGCTAGCTCGAAGCGACTTTCTCATTATAATTTGACAACTTTATTTTTATCTTCTTGATTTATTGTTTTCTCTCAAAATAATTTTGATTTAGTTTACTTTATTCTTTACCTTTATCTTCTTTCATTTATTTTATCTAACTTACCTATCTTTTTTCTTATTTATTTGTGTTAAAATATCATGGACTAAAATCAACACAAAATTACATTAGGAAGACTAAATTCCCTGACCCTCTTCACTATACCATTTTTTTATTTAATTTTAAAGATGATTATTTAGTTTTTAACGAGTAAAACGACGCTTGTCACTCACTTTCACTTGGAAGCTTTGTGTATAGATCATAATTTGGTGGTTGTATGGGGTACCCGTACCTTGGTACATATGGTTGGCGTTGTTGCATGGTATGCGTGTATGCTCCATGTATGATAGATAGGCAAACTATGTTATGGAAGAAAATACATGAGACGTTAGGTCGTTTGTCATTACCTTGGTGCGAAGGAGTTTCTTAATGTTGAAGGATAGCCTGTGCATGGTACGTGTGCATGCACAGCAGATAATGGCCATACAAGCAGATGATGTGATTCAACAACTGGATCAACTAACTAGCTGAACCAACTAACTAAATTCAGTTAGGATTAGTTTCCAGATTAGTTGTAATTCCTTGTGTATAAATAGAGATGTAATGTGTCATTGTAAATCACTCTTTTGTGAATAAAAATTCCTTTGTATTTATTCAATATGGTATCAGTCGCCAATTGATCTTGGAGCCTAAATTGCTACAAGAATTCCAGGTTGCTTTCTCTCTTTCTGTTAAATTTCAGTCTGTTAATGTTTTTTTTTTTTTTTGCTATGGCAACTGGAGGTGTTGAAACTTCAAAGAATGCTAAGGTGTTCACCAATAAACGCATCAATGTCGTTCTTGATGAAACGAATTTTTTGTTGTGGAAACAACAGATCCTGTTGACTGTACGCAGTCATAGGTTGGAAAGATTGCTCACAGGTGCGTTGAAACCTCCCCCTGCGATGGTGACGAATGAAGATGGTGAGGAAGAAACCAGTGAGGATTATGAGGTGTTTGTGGCGCAAGATAGTGCTCTTGCTTCTTGGCTTTTATCCACCATTAGCCCGAATCTCTTGCCCCAATTTGTTGGTGCCGAAACTGCTGCAACAGTTTGGAGCACTGTGACTCAGTTCTTTGCGAACAAATCAACAACAAGCGCTATGAGCCTTCATTGCAAGTTACGAGCGCTGCGAAAAGGATATGTCAGTATGCGTGCCTATATTACCCAAGTTAAAGAAGTGTGTGATGCTTTGGCAGCTTGTGGAAGTTCCATTTCTGACATGGAACAAACAGCTACGATCTTGAATGGGTTATCAGCCGAATATCAGTCCTTTATGGCGGTCATTACTTCCAGTAAAGAACCATTCTCTTTGGATAGGGTCAAGTCGACTCTTATCGATGCTGAGGCACAGCTTAAAGGGTTTCATACACATGCTGTGCTACCAATAATGGCTAATGTAGCACAAGTTCAACTCGGTGATGGCAATTCCGGGAACAAGCTTTATAATCATCAGCACATGGGTGGTAGAACAGGTTATCGAGGTGGGGGTCGAGGTAGAGTGCGACTCCAGTGCCAATTATGTGGCAAGAATGGTCATTCTGTGGACAAGTGCTGGCAGAGGTTTAATAAAACTTTTCAAGGAGTGTTGGCCAATGGTGTTACTACCAATGATGTAAGTATCAATGTTGCTACCCTTGATAATGAGAATACTTGCTTTACTTGTTGCAACAGTGGTTCTTCATCGACGAATGGATCTGAAAGTTGGGTAGTGGACTCTGGAGCGACACATCACGTTACACCTGATGCTTCCAAGGTGGCCAATGGCTCAGACTACACTGGACCAAGTAAGTTGATAGTAGGAAATGGTGATGGTTTATGCATATCTAAGTCTGGAACTACTATTCTCAATACTCCTTCTTGTGATCTGATATTGAGTGGTGTCTTTCATGTACCATCGATTACTAAAAACCTTTTGTCTGTGTCCAAGTGTGCTAGAGACAACAAGGTTTACTTTGAGTTTCATGACAAGCAATGCCTAGTCAAAGATGAGAGTACCGGATGTGTTTTACTTCGAGGAATTGAAGATCAAGGACTGTACAAGTTTCATGTTAGCACCAACAGTGGATGTAAGAAGACTACTCCAGTTGAAGCAAATATAGTTAGTAATACTAGTAAAGTGTATGAACTTTGGCACAAGAGGCTCGGTCATCCAGCCCATGTGTCACTTACTCAAGCTTGTAAAACAATGAATTTGAATGAAGAGTTCAATAAAAGTTTTGTTGATAATTGTTGTGTACCTTGTAGACTGGGAAAAAGCCATAAACTCCCTTTCCCAACCTCGTCTACAGTTTACAGTGCCCCATTTCAAGTTGTTTTCACTGACCTTTGGGGACCAGCTCATACTGAGTCATGTGGGTATAAGTACTATGTAGCATTTGTTGATGGTTACACCAGGTACAGTTGGGTGTATCTGTTAAAGAGTAAGGATCAAGTGATACAAGCCTTCCAACTATTCGATAAAATGGTGAGGAATCAGTTTGCTTCAACGATCAAAGAGCTTCAGTCTGATTGGGGAGGAGAATATAGAAGTTTATCCCCAATGTTGCAGTCTATGGGGATCAAGCATCGATTAGTTTGCCCTCACACCTCTGAGCAAAATGGAGTTGTGGAGAGAAAGCATCGACATATAATTGAAATGTCACTTGTGTTGCTTGCACAAGCAGCTCTTCCATTCCAGTTTTGGTCATATGCAGTGAACACTACTGTGCATCTTGTAAGTCGTGTTCTTACATCTGTCTTACAGGGTGTATCTCCTTTTCAGAAGTTATATGATAAAGTATCTGATTATTCTGTCCTCAGGGTCTTTGGATGCAGGTGTTTTCCACATTTAAGAGCCTACCAGAAGCATAAGTTGGACTATAGGTCTAAAGTGTGCACTTTCCTTGGCTACAGCATAAACTATCGAGGTTACTTGTGCATGGCAGCAGATGGTACAGTATATGTGTCTCGACATGTTATTTTTGATGAGGAAGTATTTCCTTTTGCAGATAGAAAAAGCCAAAGAAACCTACCACACAATGCCAAGCATCATCATGCTAGCTCTCCAATAGTGTTTCCAATCATATCTGGTGCTGATAGGGTCTGCATGAAAGGGGATCAAAGGCCAGTAGTTGCACGACGCTCATCCAGCCTGGCTATGACAGGAGCTTCTGAGAACATGTCTCAAGTAAGGGATGAAAGGCATGTTCCTTATAATTCTACTGGGGAACATGTACAGGGAACATGCGATGTTGAATACACAGGAAGTTTTCATGAACCTAGTATGGCTACAGTAGATGGTGATTTAGGTTCATCCAGTTCAAGAGCTAGGATGAAGGTTCCAGTTGCTGATTAATTAGAGAAGGATTCAGCTCCAGGTGATCGAGGGTCGTTTAGTTCAGAGGAGGTTCCAGTTGCTGATCAGTCAAGGGAAAATTTAGCTTCAGATGATGGAGGTTCATCCAGTTCAGAAGCTAGGATGGAGGTTCCAGTTGCTAATCAAGCTCCAAATAATGATGCTCCAGTACATCATGATAGTCCAGTGCCACCATTGCAATCCAGGAATACTCATCATATGATCACTCGCAGCAAAATGGGCATCCGCAAACCTAAATTGTATTTGGCTTGTAGTTCATCTGCTGATCAAGAACCTACATCGATACATACTGCTCTTGAGTCTCCTCATTGGAAAGCAGCTGTGATAGTTGAGTATGATGCACTGATGAAAAATGGAACCTGGACCTTAGTTCCTATGCCTGAAGGAAGGAGTACAGTGGGTTGTAAGTGGCTGTTCAGAGTTGAGAAGAATGCTGATGGTACTATACAAAGGTATAAAGCTCGACTTGTAGCCAAGGGCTACTCTCAGGTTCATGGGCAGGATTTCAAAGACACATTCAGCCCTGTGGTAAAGGAATCAACGATTAATGTCATACTCTCACTAGCTGTAAATAATAGATGGAAGTTGAGACAAATCGATGTCAATAATGCATTTCTAAATGGTGGGCTAGATGAGCTTGTATACATGAATCAACCAGAAGGTTTTGAATAGAAAGCGAGTGATGGCTCGAAGCTCGTGTGTAAGCTACAAAGAGCTTTATATGGACTGAGACAAGCCCCGAGGAACTGGTACTCCAAGCTGAGAGATTATCTAGTGAGCATTGGATTTAAAAATTCCCAAGCTGATGCATCACTCTTTGTTAAGAAGGAAGCAAGTGCACTTACCTATGTTTTAGTGTATGTGGATGATATAATAGTTACTGGTGGCTCGACTCAAGCAATTGAAGATGTGATTCAACAACTTGGGGTGAAGTTTTCTTTAAAAGATCTTGGGGAACTGAGTTATTTCCTTGGTATGCATGTCATTCGGATAGGAGATTCCATTGTGCTCAGTCAGAAGAAGTATGTTCTTGAGTTGCTTGCCAAGCATCACATGGATAAAGCCAATCCAACACCTACTCCCATGATTCCATCTCTCAAACTTACACTTGATGGAGGCAGTCCCTTGAGTGATGCATCAGAATACAGGAGCTTAGTAGGAGGATTGTTGTATGCATGTCATACTCGACCTGATATTGTCTTTAGTGTTAACAAACTTGCACAATTCATGCATAATCCTTGTGAACAGCATCTTGTTGCTGCAAAATGCGTGCTTAGATATCTCAATGGCACTCTAGATTATGGTCTAGTTTTCTCTCCTTCACCTGGTCCATGTGAGATTATGGCTTTTACAGATGCAGATTGGGGTGGCAATCTGGATGATAGGAGGTCTATTTCGGGTAATTGTGTGTACTTAGGAGGCAACCTAGTTAATGGACCTCTAAGAAACAAAAAGTAGTTTCCAGATCAACCACAGAAGCTGAGTATAGGGGGTTGGCTGATGCTACTTCAGAAGTGGTCTGGTTGGACATACTTCTTGGTGACTTGGGAATTAAACTCGACAGTGTGCCAGTAATTTGGAGTGATAATTCGAGTGCCATCTCAATGAGTGCCAATTCTGTGTATCACTCAAAATCCAAACATGTTGAGTTGGATATTCATTTTGTAAGAGAGAAAGTTGCAGCACATAAACTTGAAGTAAACTATGTGCCAGCTCAGTGTCAAATAGCAGATAGGATGACTAAGCCTCTGTCTAGAGGGTATTTTGACTTGTTCAGACAAAAATTAGATGTGTTTTCCGTAACTGAAGTTGAGAATGGGAAGAGCAGAGGGGATGTTGAAGGATAGCCTGTGCATGGTACGTGTGCATGCACAACAGATAATGGCCATACAAGCAGATGATGTGATTCAACAACTGGATCAACTAACTAGCTGAACCAACTAACTAAATTCAATTAGGATTAGTTTCCAGATTAGTTGTAATTCCTTGTGTATAAATAGAGATGTAATGTGTCATTGTAAATCACTCTTTTGTGAATAAAAATTCCTTTGTATTCATTCAATATTAAGGCAGTCGAGGAGAGGCATGACTGTATTTGCTCATTTCATTGAACAAGAGGGTTTGATTGATGTTCCAATGTTTGGTAAAAAAAAATATCTATTTTTCTCTAGGAAATAAGTGTAGTCGACTTGAGAGGTTCCTAGTGAATGGGTGGAGAAATTTAGTAATTTGATATAGTGTAACGTAGCTCGTGGCTTGTCTGATCACTCAGGTTTGACATTATCGAGCTGTGAAATGGTTTGGGGGACTAGGCCTTTTTGCTTCCGGAAATTCTAGCCAGAAAAGAAGTCGTACATACAAACGGTGAAAACAAATAGAAATAAGATTAACTTTATGGATGAAGAAGGGAGGTCGGTTCAGTTGTTGCATAACCTGTGTATTTTAAAGCGATTCGTACAGGTAAAAATAAAAATTTATTTGGAAAGGAACATAGGATTGAGGCGAGAATGTTGTTATGAAGAAATGGATGCATCACTACAACAAAATAAGTTGTTAGCGACTTTTTTTAGTATTATAACGACGTTTTTTAGTCGCTAAAAAATTTTGGTACTTAAAAAAATATAGTAAAAAGTGTCACTGAAACCAATATTACAGTAGTAAGTAGATTTTTTTGAATAACAAAAGCCGCAAAAATGTGTGTACTTTAGTGACATTTATCTTTTTAAGCGTTGAAAAAACCTATTTTTTAGTGTCGTTTATAAAGACAAACGTCGCTATTAACACCATATTTAAAAAATACACGCATACATATATATATATATATATATATCAAGAAGCAATGTAGTAGCCGTGACAAGATGTTGATGAGTGTAATGTGGAACAACGACATCTTTAGAATGAATTATATTCTATATATGTAGAGAGTCAATTTGGAGGCAGAAGTCCCACAAGTTGAGTTCATACTCAAGAGTTGAGTTCATATCAGAATGCGTTATTAGAATTGGCATTTACGGAGGATGAAGTGCGAAGAGCATTATGGAACTGCGACAAAGCTAAGGCACCCAGACTTGATGATTTTACTTTTGAGTTCTACGAAAGGTGTTGGGAATTTGTAAATGGCGATGTTGATATCTTTGTTTCATTCTTGTCATATTAAAAGGATGTTGTCGAAGGGTTGAAATTCATCGTTCGTAATGCTCATCCGGAAAAAAGAGAATCCAATGAATATTAATAGTACTATTGGCCTATTTGTCTTTTCAACTTGGCTTATAATTTTTGGCAAAGGCCAAAGGTATTATTAGCCGAGTGGTTTCAAATGGTAGCAGGATCCTTGATTAGTCGCACACAAACTACTTTTATTAAAGACATGCAAATAGTCTATGTTATTTTACTTGTCAACGAGGTAGTTCTTTCACTTCGGACTGCGGAAGCGAGCTGTCATGGAATTTTATTGAAGCTTTGATTTTACCAAGGCATATGTTGCATTAATTGGTAATTCCTATATCAGGCTAGCGATAAGATGACTATGCTTCATTCTTATACACAAAGTGGTTCATGGGAGTATGAGGAGTGGACTACGTTTCTCTGCCTTGAGCTACGCATTTTCGAGTTGAGACAGTTGGATGATTTGTGTGATTTTGTGAGGCAGTGGCCATTGGTTGGTTCGGTGGAAGACAATTTGGTGTAGCATCCGAATGCGAATGGCACCTTCTCGACCAATGACTTGTTACACTTTATGCTATCTCTTGGAATACAAGAGGAGAGCATGGATACATTTATGGTTGAGGTAACTCCGAAAATACAATGCTTTCTTTGGTACATTATGATTCATAGGCTTTAGACTTTATGTTTGCTTCAAGATATGGGTGTATAGTTAGCTGATGTCTTTGAGCTGTGTTTGGTGCGAGGAGAGTGAGGAAGGGGTGGATCGTATATTGTATTCCTGTTGATTCATGGGCGAGATTTGGAACTTTTTTTTAATGGTGGGGGTGTTTTGTTTGTAAGACCTAGAACAGTGACCGAGTTTATTACACAAGGATATGTTGGATGTTTTTGTGGAGTACTTAGACATTGGTGCATGGCTGGGTATGCATCTGCGTGTTGGTCGATGTGGTTAACTCATAATGAGCTCATGTTTTGTGTTGGATTAAGGCGGTGAAGGCTGACTATATAATCTTGGAAGCACAGTGGTGGGAATGTCCGAGAGATTGTATTCCTTATGTGGAAGGTCGAATGATTCGTCAGGGGATTATTTGTTTGCCACTAATGATGTAAATGGATTGGCGCAGTGTAAGCTAGGACCTGAAGATTGTGGTGGTGTCTTACGTGATGTAGGGGTTCGTGTTTAGGCTCTCTTCAGTCGAGCTAGTTGCATGAGGAAAACGAGGATATCAGATCAATGAGTATTCCCAAGATAGACTTACTGCAGTCTGCACGGCTCTGTGGTGATCGTCGTGATGGTGCCATCTAACACAATATCATTGTTGTAAATAATATATTAATTAATCTTCATAAACATTACTAATTAAACTGCATATACATGAATTTAGCGTCGGCAATAGCTAGTCAAGAATGAATGGGCAGACAAAATCCAATAATTATAAGATGGTTTTCTCATCATAATATCTAATCAACTCTAGTGGCTTTCCCTTTCTTATATTTGATTTTATTTTAATAGAATCTGAACAGCAAATTTGTCTTTCCCACAATCACCACAAGTCGTCCACTTTTCTCTTTTCTTTTTCCAAATCAACCAATTGATCCAGTCTTGTCTTTTCCAATCATGTCAAATTAGCATTGGCCGATATGATTAATAAATATAAAACTCATCGTTATATAAAGATGCCTTGAGCAGAAAAACATGTCCACTTTAGTTGCGTGTTGAACCACTTGTCTGGTTTCACTTTCACCTTTTTATTTCTCGAATGTCAAGGCTTGTAGCTAATGACATGCAAAATTCAACCAACATGTTCAATCCCTCGTGAATATCAGCAATAATTCAACAACATTTTCATATAATATTGCCAGAGTTTGACTTTAATTATCATGGTTAAAATAGTCAGCCATATTTTACAGAGATGATTTTCTTTCTGATTGTGATGGTTTAGTATTGTTCGTTTGTTGTGTCACTCATATAGTGCCTTAGTAAATCTTCGAAAGTACATTCAATGGCTCGGTTTGTCTGTCGGTCTATGAGTAGACGCTCATAATAGTCTTGATCCCAAAAGTTTAAATAACTCTATATAGAACCTCCCTATAAATCGCGTATACCGGTCAGTAATAATCATCTTTGGCACTCCAAAGTATTTCACCGCATGATGGAGGAAAAAGATGAGCCGCTTCATCGGTCAGACATAATTTGGATGCTAGAATGAACACTACATACTTTGAAAACTTGTCAACCACAACCATGATGTTTGACAGACCATTAGTGTTGGGAAAACTAACAATAAAATATATGGAAACATTTTTCCTATGGTCTCTCGAGAAAAGGAAAAGGCTACAATAATCCTACGAGATTCTTCATCTCAATCTTTTTCTATTGAAAAACAAGACAAGTCCTCACATAGACTTCAACATCATCGTCCATGTATGACCAATAGTTGTGCTCGCTGATAAGTGTCATCGTCCAGGTCATTTTTGGATGACCAGCCCACTTGGAGTCATGACACTCCTTCAAGATCTCCTTGCAGAATTCTCCAAACTAAGGTACGAAGAGGTGGTGTCCTCGGTCATAAAGCAAGTCTCTTTCGAGCCAAAACCTTATGGTTTTCCCCACATTGGCATAATTGATCAATATTTTGGTCATTGGGTCATGGGATAGCCCTTCTTTGATGCACTCCAGTAATTTTCCCTTTGGTAGCTCATGTACTAAACGTTGTACCTCAGGCTTAATGCATCAACAACTGTGTTTACTTTCTCTAGCTTGCACCCCATGGAAAAATCAAATTCTATAAGAAACTCTTGCCAATGAGCCTACTTTGGAGACAAATTACTTTGGGTTAGAAAATAAATATTTGCAACATTGTCGCTATAAACCATAAACATTAACCCAAGTATATGGTGTCTCCATGTGCGTAAACAATGTACTACTGTTGTCATCTCTTTCTCATGGATCATGTATCTCCTCTCTGTCTTATTGAGTTTTCGACTTTTATATGCAATCAGATGTCCCTCTTGTATCAAGACTCCATCAATGGCTACGTCGGATGTATCGATTATAACGACCCGAGTTTTAGAACTCGAAAATCAGGTTAACCTGATGCATTAGGCCTCGTGTTTGGGCCTTGGGAGTTTTTTTGGGATTAGGAGTTGTGGTTTAGGCTTGATCATGGATGGTGGTATAAGGGTATTTAGGTGAAAACCTAAATGGGGTAATAAGGAAAAAGGGGAAGTTATTTTTCCTAGTTTTTGGCAGAGAATGAGATCATCCTTGACATGCCTTTCTCCTCTTCATCTTGGTTCTTCGTTCCTTTCAAAATTCCACCATAAAAGCTTGAATTTTAGAGGTGAAGTTGTGATTTTCACGTTTTTCTAGTCAAGATTATTTTACCAGCATCAAAGGATCTAACTAGGAAGCAAAGAATCATAAAGGTTGGACAAAGAAGAGGTTTATGGTAGGTTTGGGGTTAAGTACGAGATTAGAGTTTGAGGGTTAGTTTTTGGCTAAAAAATAGTCTTGTAGTGAAAGAAGTAGGAGAGCCCTCCAAAAACCAAGGCAAGAAGAAGGATTGAGTGAGATTTAAGGATTGTTATTGTTGTTCTAAGCTAAGGTTATTATACTTCTAACTCCTATGTGTTTATGGAATTCATGATAATAGTGTTGTAGCTTGGTTTGTGCATGTTAGAGCTTGGATTGATAGCTTATAGTTGACAATGGTGAAATTCAAATTTAAGTCTATAACTTGTTGAACTTGATTATAATATGTTAGTCATGCTTTAGATATCTTATAGGAATGGTTTGAGAGGTTTTGAGAGAGTTTAGGCGAGTGAAGATGTGTTGTCCCAGCTCTAGACCTGGAAATCTGGGCTTGAGTATCGATACAGGAGGTACCCATATCAATACCCGTGAGAGGAAAAATAGGGTTTTCAGGGAGGGCATACCGATACGACTCCCCGTTTATCGGTACCCCTACACTTTAATCAATTCTAGAATCATTTGAATGTGTTTTGGGTATCGATACTCTATGGAGGAGTACTGGTACGGGTGAGGGGCATTCCGATACTCCCTATAGGAGTATCGATACACGTATACTAATTTGTCCAAGTTTTAGCCTTTGATTTCGGAGGGTCGATAATTTGTGTTAATAGCTTTGGTGAGTCCCTTTAGCCCTATAATGAATAATAAAACTGAGAAATGAGGATTTTGACTATGTTTTTGACCTAAATAGAAAAATGTGAATGAAATGCCTTGAAATGTCTTGTATTAATATGTGAATTTTTATTGGATACTAGTAATTATGATTGATGATTATGAGAATGTTGGAACGGTATCTAGATACCCAAGAGTGACTTCCGATGTTGTATGACCTCGGACCACTTGTAATGCCCTCGTCACGAGCTTCTACTCTCGTGATTGGCCTCTTATCATGGTTGTTCACCCTGCCTATCCCTCTCATGGGCATTCGACGTGAAATCGGATAATCAAAGGATTTCTTTGATACCACTTGTCACGGGATCATTACCATCTTCCTAAAAGGTATTTTTGATAGGATATGCAATGTCATCGCTTATATATCCCAAGACCTCCATTTTTCTTTCCGATGGGGGATTAATGCTTGTTGTCTGTTCTCAAGCGTGATATTCTCCCCCACTCAACCTCATGACGCCCTCGTCACGAGCATTAGCTCTCGTGATTAGCCTCTTATCATGGTTATTCACCTTGTTTACCCCTCTCATAAGCACATGGCATGAAATTGGATAGTCAGAGGATCGCTTTAATACCACTCAACACGTCCGTAAAACTCAACTACTTGGGAAGTACGACATTAGATGTGTTTCTCTCAATTGAACCGCCTAAGTAAGCCTAAAACGTTCAAAGCTTAAATGCAAAGAACCATGCAAAACTAAGGAATAACTGAAATAAAGAAAATGACAAAGAACTAGAGAGGATTTGAGTGAATTCTCTGTATTAAGTGTATGACAAATATGCTGGGGAATGTCTCTATTTATACTTGAAGCCCCTTACATCCAATGGCTAAAAATGATTTACATCAAGGGTCCAGATTCATTCTTATCATATAATCTCTTATCTTAAGCTATTTTCCATATTTACAGACGTATAAGGATAAGGATAAGATTAAAAGGAATAACTTACAAAATTTGATTTGGATGAGTCTTTAACCACAAATGTTAGGTCAATCCGATAATGGGCTCACAAGGGTGCGTGATCTTGAACTTGGGCTCCAATCGTACTGTATTGAGTGTTGAGACACCCAGAAGACATTGGAGTGCTTCTGTCGCAACCTAGTGTGCGTTTTTCTCGGGCTTAGGGCGCGGTCCATGACATGTTTCTATGGCTAGCTTGAATTATATGATTTCCTCTCTTTTGTTATGTGTTTTTGTATTCAATCCCCATGAGGAAACTAAATGTTTGCATAAATTGTCCATGTCGCGAAAATGTTATATATATTCGTCTTTGTTAATTATAACCTAATACATTATGTTATGCTTTTTAAACAAACCTCAAATTATATATGTTTTAACCACGATGACAAATCCACCATATAGTCCTGGTTTTCTAATTCACAACATGAATTGTTAAATTATTTACCAAATAAGCATTTTCAGCTTATTTACGCTTAATTATTTATGTTCACAAATATTAAGCAAATATTTTTGTAAATACAAAAAAAATATTCACAAAATTAAAAGAATCGAGCTTAAAAACATTAAATAATAAATGATCTGATTTCAAACATGATATTAATATAATTGTACTGACCTTAAAAAATATTAGTAGATTAACCATTGTTTAACTCGATAACTAACATATTCAGACTCAAACAGTTTTGGCCCAAATTTAGTATTGATTTGATCTGACTTGAACTTGTTATTTCATGTCTAGTCGTAATTCAATTGTTACCAACCTCAAATATTAAAAAAATGTATATAAAAACCTTATCAAGCAGACATAAAAATTAATCCAAGGATAATAAACTGACAAGAGGCTCAACTAGTAAGAGAAAAATAAAATTAAGCTCAATCTAATTACTTTAAGGAGACCAATTCATTGGTCTGTCTTCACCTATATTTGTTCCATAACAAAGCAAAGATGTAATGAAGTCAAGTACGTACGTAAGACTAAGGAACAATTCAACCCATCTGATTTAATTTGCAGGGACCACTGATTCCATGCGGGGGTGACGAAGTTACGTAGGAATAAGAAGGCATAATTTCCTTCTATCTCAAAGATTTTTTTTTCTTTTATTTATATTTTTAAAGTAATTTATTTATTAATTTATCTTTTATTTTTAAATATTTATGTTTTATCTTTTAACTTAAATTATGACTTTGTCTCTAATTCGATGATTATCGTCAGGGATAGAGTTGTATAGAGAGTGGGAAGGGCTGTTGTTCCTCTCAAAATTTTTAGTATAATTATATTTTTAGTCTTTTTAATTTAAATGTTAATTAAATAGTGATTTTGTCCTTTTTAATTTTTAAATTTAAAGATTTAATAGACTCTTACCCTTCCTAATATTAAATCCTAACTCCGTCCCGTACTATCATTTATAAACAACAGATGGAAGCTAGTAAATATTATATATTATCTCAGATGCTGGAGGTAGAATTACAACAAGAAAAATCCCAGTAGCGTGTTCACCCACTTTGAATTTCATCAATATTTTAAGCCTAAATTTTCCATCTTTATTCTTTTTAAATTCCCTCATTCTCCCAGGGGGGACACAGTTTTTTCATGTCCAACTCTTTCTTCCTCTGCTAACTATCAAACTTGTCTCATCAATTCAGAACATATACGCACAAAGCATGGGGAGAGCTCCTTGCTGTGACAAAGCTAACGTGAAGAAAGGTCCATGGTCGCCCGAGGAAGATGCTAAACTCAAGGCATATATAGAGGAAAACGGCACCGGTGGCAACTGGATTGCCTTGCCTCAGAAGATAGGTTAGCAATCAATTCTTGAACATAACAAAGAAAAATCAACTCTTGAACGATGTTGTGTTTTCAGGGCTCAAGAGATGTGGCAAAAGTTGCCGGCTCAGATGGTTGAATTATCTTCGACCCAACATAAGGCATGGAGGGTTCTCTGAGGAAGAAGATTACATAATCTGCAGCCTTTACATAAACATTGGAAGCAGGTAAGCTTATACAGTTAAAACCATGTTGGGGTCGCATTTATCGTGGTTGCGGATATAACGGACATGATTGAATTTTATTTTCTTTGCTTGAAATGCCGCAGATGGTCTATCATTGCAGCACAACTGCCTGGGAGAACTGATAATGACATTAAGAACTACTGGAACACGAGCCTTAAAAAGAAGCTCCTCGGCAAACAGCAGAAGCAGAAACAAGCCCGGAGAGCTAGCTGGCCGCCGCAGCAACCACCGTTCACGCCCTTAACAAACACAAATCATGGTCATCTACGATCAAACACCGGTACCACAATCCATAATTCCATGAATTCTCCATACCCTTTTGATTTTTCTTTCGCTCAAGGTCATCTATATGAGAATTCCTTCAGCCTGCTTTCATCAGCATCTTCCATTAATCCCATAAACAACACTTGTTCTCAAGTGCCAAATCGTACCCACTTCAATTCCCACGAAGCTGGTCCTCGTACTGATACATTTCAAGGGCATGATTGTTTCCCAGGTGAGCTGATCTACAGCAATAATCAACAGATATTTCATGGATTGGACGGCTTCTATGGTACGGACAACATATGTTCTGTAGGCTTTCCTCAAACTGTCTCTGGATTTGAAGCTTGCCAACAAAGCACAGCACAAGTTCCTACCTATGATGAACAACACTGCACATGGGCAGTATAGATTTGTTTTGTGAATTCATGCAGAGATTATTGTTTTGTTTTGTAATTTTCCCATTTCCTTTTCATCCCATATTTTGTCAATTAGCTTTGATTAATCCACATAAACAGCTTTTTAAGCTTCGAAAAGTTCTTAAATTAGTGTTCAATATGATTATATTACATTTCTGGTCTCCCTGGATCAGCACTGTCTGAGGAACTTTATGTTATATTTCATCATTACAATGCAAAAAGTACATTTTTTTGTTGTTGTAACAGATGAATTCAATTACAGTATTTGCTATAATATCCCCTCCTAGGCGTTCATCAAAAGAGCAGAATAGTAAAGTTGTAAAGGTGCTTTGACGATTTGGCCTCTTCACCCCCTAGGCTCTAGTAGATTGGATATTTGATAACAGAGAAATTATATCTGACTTATCACATCAATTATAGTTTCATCTAATAATAATCACTTATTTATTTTATTATTTTTTAAGTTATTTTTTTCGATCAATGAATTTCCACTCATTTTTCTTATATCATTTAAAAAAATATATTTTCTGAAAATTAGATTAATGACATAGATGATAATGGTGGAACAGGTGATTTTCATTAATTAAGGATCATAGATGATGTGACGAGCTGAACCCATAATATGATCTTTCCTGATAATGGTTGTATTATTTTATGCTAGGTTTGGTAGAGATTTTAGTAAAGGTTTATAGTTAACCTAAATACTACAATGATTAAGATGTAAATTATAAGTTCTATTTTTAATAAAATTAGATGATAATGTCTAAAAATTGTATAGTTTAATTATAATAAGAACAAAACCTATAGATTAACAGTTGTATTTAGGTTAACTATGAACACCTTAAATTCACCTTTAAAAAAAATGAACATTTTAAATTCTACAATTTAACTAAATTTCTAAACCCCTAAATCATAACCTAAAATTTATAAACCCTAAAATTGAAAGATTGTATAAAATTTGCACAAGCTTGTCTATCAAATATTTTCATAAATATAAAATGAAGAACAAGCTATAGGTGGGTTACTGATTTTGAACAAGTTAAGGGCTTAAGAACCAAAAAAATTTAGGTGTTTCTTGTCTCGATGGAAAGGAACATCATGTTCAGTTTATTGAAGTGTTATGTATTGTTAAATTTGTTGTTGTATTTATATTTATTTTTATCGTATTTTTTATTTATAATTAGAGAAATTTTTATTGAGACTCTTCATTTAAATAAAAAATTATAATTTTTTAAATTCAATAAAATCATATTTATCGTGTAAAAAGAAGAACAATAAATAACAATAACCGTATTGCTCTCTCTTATCGTCTCTTCTATCTACAAAGATTTTTCCTTTACACAACAGTTACTTCCACTGAGTTCAATAAGACAGATTACGTCGGAGCAAGCTTGTATGTCGGCCACAATGTCTATGGTGCATGATTTGAGTTGCCTTGCTTTGAAACAAAATCTCTAGACTAAAGCTGAATCTTTTTTTCTGAATAAAATAATCAATGTTCTTCATTGGACAATGGGTTGTCTTTTATTTGACAAAACAATAAGAAGTTTCGACAACAACTACATAAGAAAAATTCTAAATATTTCTCGTTACATATGTAGGTGCTCTCAAAGTCAATCATGCATTAATGTTTAGCCATCGAAGACTAACATTTCTCATTACATGCAAAGACAAGGTCATGTAATTGTTTAATTTTTTGTATTTTTTTTTATGATCTTACTCGAAAAAATTTAATTTTATGTTATAACTCTAAATTTTAAATCTTAAACTTTAAATTCTAAAAAATATATCTTAAACTCTAACTTCAATCATAAACTTTAAATCTTAAACATTTTTTTTTTCGGTGTGTAGCATTTATAGGGGTAAAAACAAGACAGAATTTTAAATCATGTATATTAGCTGGAGAAATTATTATATGATCCTAACTCACTATGTTATTCATGGTCTCGTCCAATGAAATTCATTCGGTTAATGACTTTGTAGCAAAGAGGTGAGATTTGAGTAGAAATCCTCTACCTCTTTTTTATGCCTCCTTTCATGTCTCATTTGAAAAAAATTTGAAAAATTGAATTTTAAACCCTAACTCTTATTTTTTATATACTAAATCCTAAACCCTACACCCTAAAAATACACCCTACCCCTAATTCCCTAAACCCTAACCAAAACCCATAACCTAGAACCCTAAAATCTAAACCCTAAACCCTCTAATTTGAAGTGGAGGCATAAATGGAGGCATGAGAAAGAGGTAGACGATTTACACCCGTAAAATTTACCTTGAAAAAAAAAGGAAAGAAATAAAGATTTATCTTTAAAAAGTAAAATAAAAAAAATATTATTGGGTGGAACTATAAATAACGTGATAAATCAAAACTGTTTAATAAATTTCTTTTTCGCATTTTAGTTATATAAATATCATTGTTGAATATTTATTTTTTTATATTTTTTTCATTCTCTTTTTACTCATTCAACAAAATCCACCTAGTTATTTTTAACAACCTTTGCATTAAGTTTTCATCATCATCCATCCCATAAAGTCTCTTGAATCTTAACCATGATATCATCAGATTTCTTACACGGTTAACAACATGTTCTCATCTTCTTAGAAACCAAGATATTATGTTTTGAAGTATTCTTTGTTCTAGAACTAAAGATCATGAATGGTTTCTTTATCAAAGACCCTGACTTTACTTTTAGGTCAAAATCTGACCCACTCAATTATTCATAATTGATTTCACAGGGAATAGTTTCGTTTGACTTTAGCTGTGGTTTCCTGTAGAAGCGTGTTGACACGCAAAGATAGAATATAATTTGTAGAAGCTTTTAAGTCTTTAACTATGCTTTGTTGACATTATTACAAGAAACTGTTACTTCATTTTGTCAATATATGTGGAAATTTTGATGTTTCTAGGGTATATTTTAGACAATGTTATGCTTTGTTATTTGAGTTGTTTCAATCTAATCTTTATTTGTTTTTTGTTTTTTTTTTAAAAAAAACTTTGTTAGTTTATGATCTAAATACAAAATGTTATTGAACAAAATAGAATAGAAAATATTCAATTAACGCTAGTGTCACGAGATCATTATCCTTTTTCTAGAAAATATATACGATAAGATGTATAATTTTCCTATTCAATCTCGTGATGCCCTTCTGCTCTTGTAATTGGCCAATTGTCACAGTTGTCCACCTTATCTACTCCATGTTCGGCATGAAATTGAGCAATCAAATGGTTGCTCTAACATCACTTGTCCTGTAGCCATTAACCTCTTTCTAAAAGACAAATCTAATAAAATATACAATACCATCATTTATATATTTCAAGATCTTCTCCTTTTTAATATGAGATTAATGATCACGTTTCTTCTTAAGCGTAACACTAAATAAAAAAATTTATTAGATAAATTATTTTAACTGTCTAAAACGTAAAATTAAATATCGGTCCAAAGTCACAATTCAAAATATATGTTAAATGTGAAGAAATGTTGTAAATCAGTGGGACTCTTCGAATGATATCGAACATGAATCTATAGTATAAATTAAACTGGAAAAAAATAATAACAATAATGTGATCTCTAAGTACATAAAGTAATCACAGGACATACATATTACATAATTTTACCAAATATCTTGTAATATACAACAAATAATCAGATAACAAACATAACATATCAGATGTTGATTTTGACTATAATAACATGTCAGAATACAGACACATGCTAGTTCTCAGCAGAAAGAATGTAGGCCTTGACTCCACTTCTAAAACCCATTAGTTATATAGCCCAAGGGGAGAGAGAAACAGAATACATATATCTGTTAACTCAATAATGGTCCTAAAAACTAACAGACTTGAAAATATGGCAGGCTTAACCACCTAACATTCCATTAAAAAAAATATTAAATGAATCTTATTCACTATATCAATCGTAATTTTAATTAATCAGATTCGTTTATTTTTTTTTAAATGAATCATTTCTTTCTTACATATAATTAAAAATAGTAATTATTAAATGAATTTTCTTTCTTACCCTAAAATCACTAGGGGTTTAGGCTTAAAAGATGTTTCGACCTGGAACTTGACGTGCTTCATCTCAAATATAAGTTTCTAGTATTTGAAATAAGTAAAAATAATTAATTTTTTTGTTCATTTTATATAAAATAATAATATCATTCACATCCTCCACCAATAATGTAAAAAAAATGTTTTCAATTAAGCTTTTCATATACATGAACGATATATAATATGGTCTTAAGTGATGTTGGGTCACGCGTTTTTAAGAACAACAGCATTTGTCATTGGTTTCATTTGTTCTACATTATTAGGGTATGGTCCTAAATAGAGACAAAAACAATAAGAAGAAAACCCCTCATTGCTCAATCATTACACAAAAATAATAACACCAATATAGATCAATTGGACACAATTTCAGATTCTAAACTCATTGTCTTTAAAAATAAAATTAAAAATTAATTTTGGGTATGGAAAGTGGGACATTACAAAGCATGTTCACTTGGGTTCCTTTTGTATCCATGAGGCTGAGCACACCCAAGAGGATTGTTTGCTTGCCCCTTCACTATGCACACTATTTCAATTACTAATCTTCAATAAAAATATATATTTTTAAAGATATAAATCAAAATATTTAAAAGAAAACATATTTTATGCATTCGTGATGAAAATTTTATTATGAGAAGTGGATTTAATTTAACTTTTTAAAAAAATTTAGGGTTTTATATCTTAGGGTTTAGAATTATTAATTTATTATTATTTTTAATCGGATATAATGATTACGGTAGTATCTGTTTTAGAGACTCAAACATTGGACATTAATCGCTCAATCACTGTATTGTATCATTGGTGCTCAAACCCGTGACCTTTAAGAACAATAATCACTCCCTTAACCTCTGGGACAAGATGGTTCGTACTAAAATTATTAATTTATAATTTAATGAATATGATTAAAATTTAAGAATTTAAGATTTGACATTTAAATTTTAGCTTTTTAAGGAGAAATATAACATGCTTGTAGAGATTTTTTTACTATCGATATATAAAATAATAACTTTTTTTTAAATATTCCGATACGATTATATTCCGATACAAATTCTTTAATAATAACCCTACTTAAATTACCTATATATACTTCTTAAAATATTTCCCCCATGGTTTTTGCGAGTGCAGGTGTTGTCTAAGTTCATACTTATAACATGTTCTGCCTGTTTAATTCATGTGAAATCCACATGCTTCCCATACTCAGAGAATCATGTCTCAGATAACCTCTTTAATATCAAAGTTTCAGGTTGGTATTGAATGAGACATGGTTGTAGGGTGTTGGAGAAGTGATTAAACTATATATAATATAAATATGATATATTATCATATAGATGTGATTTATCATATCTTTTATTATCTCGATTAATAAGATTCATCTATTTTAAAATAATAACTATTAACTCTTTATTTACATGTAAAAAACGTGAAAATTTATTTCAAATATATATATATAAATCTTATTGGTTAAGACTATAAATAATATGATGAGTCAAATTTATTTAATAATTTTTTCTTTATAAAAGAGTTAGAATCCGAATCATTTGGGATGACAAGGAAAAATTATATCATGGGTCAATCTCATCACCTGTCTATGGGACCAACCAATAAAAACTGCCCACTTCATCAATTTTTCCATGTCATAATTTTTTCTCAAGTGAATCTTTACTTGGAAAATTAAAAAATAATGAGGTGGACAGTTTCTATTGGTTGGTCCCATAGATGACGTGATGGAACTGACCCATGATATAATTTCTCGATGACAAGGGATTAACCATAGTCCCTTTGTGTTATTGGCAATAGAAAATATCTTAAAATGTATGATATAAATCACGAATATAATTAAGATAAAGCCCTGAAAATAGAAAACAAACCAGCAAAAGGAAAAAAACTGAAAACAGAAAACAAGAATCATAATCCTACAGAGAATCATGCAAGAAAATCTCCAAGATTACAAGCAGAAACAAAAGTCAAAGAGGTGTTGGGAATCCATCTTTTTATTTGTTTTTTTTTTTATAAATATAATATTATATATTATATAATTTATTTTTTATTTATAATTTGTTGTGTTTTATTTATAGGTGGTAACGAATTATTTGGGTTAAGGTGTCTAAACTCGTCAATTGTTGTTTTTATATATTAAATAGAGATTAAAAAATTAAATATATAATTTCTTTTAAAGAAATTGTTTTTGGGTCCCTACCAATCAAGAAAAAAATTAAAATATATATTTTTGTCTCCTCTATAATAAATTTTTAGTTTCACCCCTGTATATTCAGATTCAATTGATCTCGAGTCAAATCTGATCTGATTTAGTTTTAATTCAATTCTACAGTGATTCGGGTCAGATTAGGTCGCGTCGATTCGATTTCTTTCGGTTTGATTATTTTCAGTTCAATTGATTTTGGGTTGAATCATGATCGGTTCAATAAGAGATTTATATATTTTAGTCAAGATTTTAGATGGGATATTTTTTACAACCATATAAGGCTTTATAAAAGTATATTCGACTTTTAGTGTGTTGTGCGATAATTAATATCAAACATTTTTTTTATTTATTTTAATATTTTTTATTTTGGTTTGTGTTAGCTTTCATTTTGTATGAAATTGGTTCTAAGTTTTTTCTTTTCGGTTAAAAATCAAATCAGGTCCCTATCGGTTCAATTAAAAATCGATTGCTTTAGGTTTAGTATGATTTATTTTGAATTTTGAACCATCATATTCGGATCAATATCGAGTCTTGGATCGAGTAAAATTGCTTTGAGTCTTGCATATGTCTGTATCTCATTTACGCACCTAATCTATTGGCTTCGTTGAGTATATAAAGTGTAAATTTTTTATTTAAAAAATAAAATCTTTAAATCTTATTTAAATATAAACTAAAATTTATCGTATAAACAAAAAAACGTTATCTACAAATAATGATTTAAAGGAAACACCACCTACAATTTTAACGTATTTAGTCGAAGAGATAATAAATATTACAAATTTAAAAGTTAAACATTCAAATTAGAAGTATGAACGCGTTTAATTTAAAAACAATATTAAATATCTAATTCCATAAAAAAGTTGTCACTTTATATATAAAATATTAAAATTAGATGCTGAAATTACATTTACTCTTTCTTTTAATATAATTGAACTCTTACATAAATAACAGGACAGAAGACACACGTTGACTATTTATCAAAACAAGACGCGTTGACTAAAATAACTATAATTTTGTTCACATTCGAACAGAGAATATAATTAATTATACGACATATAATAAATCAAGTAAAAATAAAAATATTGAATTAATATTATAACTAACCTTCTGAAAATGTATAGTTTTACTACAATTATTACGTAAACCGTCAGATAATTATTTTAATTTATTCGGTTGACTACAAATTTTAATCATTTTTTTAATTTAAAACATGAATGAAAATATACGTTTAAATATTTTAATCGACTAAAATAAAATAATTTAAATATCCTATAAAATAATAAATAAAAACCCTTTTGGCTCATAGTTTCTAAGAATTTGTGCAGCAAAAACCAGGTAATTCTATGAACAGGACATGGATTCAATATTAAACAAGAACATGAAATCGACCGAAATTCCAACTTTTTTTATTTAAATTAATTTTCATTTTATTTTATTCATAATAAAACCATTATTTTATGAAAATTAAGAGCTACCAACCTCTTACATCACATGTAAGGATCATGGGCGGTTGAGACCGGTATTGCTGCATCATGGAAAACCGAATTTTTTTTGTTTAATTATTAAAAAATATATTTTAAAAATATGTATTTTTTTAGATTTTATTTAACTAGAAAAGATTGTGTTATGCGAATAATCGTTTTGGTTTATTGATTCTTTTAAAGATACGTCAAAGGGGTTGGCAAAATGAGAGATCCAACATGCCACATGCAAACGCACCATAAACTTTGTCGTTATTTTAATTATCGGTATTTAATTTATTGATCGAATATTTTTTATCGAATTTTATAAAGATTTAATATACGATTGATCCTTCTTACCCAAAATTTTTATTACCTTACTTAAAGAATCTAACATCTTATTCTGCTGGACAAGTTGAATGTTGGTTATTTATTATCTTTTTATGTAAATGTTAGATATACTGTTAAAATTTTTAATATGATGAAGTGATTATAAGGTAATATTTGTTCGATTTTCTTATTCTTTTAAAAACGACACACACCGTGTATATCTGATACTCGAATTTAAGTTACCTTTATCATTAAGACCACTCCACGAGTTTTACACGAGTAGTATTTTTCTTAGTTAAACTAGCTTTTATATATCTAAACTTCTTTGAATTACTTATTTTATAAAACTAGTATTTTTCAAAGTTAAATTTCTATTTTTAAAGTGTGAATGAACTAATTTATTTATGGAAGGATATCTTGCGCTAGTTCTAGTTTAGTTGTGGATGGTATATGTATATTAATTAATTAATTTAATTAATTGATTAATTAAAGTAGTGTTCGCAATCACGCATCTTTAGACTTCGATTTTGTATTTATTAAAACTAATTAGAGAATCCAAATCCTTATTCCTGTACGAGTTGATAAGTGGGATTTTATTATGCAAGAAAAAAACAAGTATTACACAAATTTCCATTCCAAAATTTAAAAAATATACACGAAAAATACTCCCCTGTTTACCTTTTTTTTAATGGATATTTTAAGTTAGAATAATTTTTTAATTGAGTTGAATTAATAAAATTATATTGTTTGTCAACTTTAACACTCGATGATGCTTGAAAACTTGAACTCGGTCGTTTAAAACTAGAATCTGACAGTGCCGAGCAATACAGATGATATCTAGTAGCTCGCAAAATGTTACGGCAGGGACAAAGTTAGGATCGAAGATCGAGAGGGGTAAAAGTTTTTTAAGTCTTTAAATCTAAAATTTAGGAGGAATAAAAATTTTATTTTATTATCATTTAAATTAAGAAAGACCTTAAATATAATTATACCAAAAATTTTTGAGAGAGACTCTTGCTTCTCTCACCAACAACATGGCTTCGTCCCTGGTTCTAGGTCATAGCTTGGTTCGGTTAATCCGAGATCTACATAAGGATTGAGAAGTTGTGATTCGACATGCTCGACGAGAGAAAAACGCAGTTGTGGACAAACTTGCTGCATCTAGTCGATTTCGACCTAATCCGACCTGATTGGGTTAGATTTTTTAATGAAAAGATCAAGTTCAGATTAAGTGGGTCAATTTTTTTAAGGTGAGGTCGTGTCAATTTTAGGGTGTAAAATATATGATTCGATTCGATATTAATTATATAATTTTTCTTAAATTTTTTAGAGATATTTATAATAATATTCTACTTTCTTTATTTTTTATAATTAGGTCCCTAATATTGAATTTTTATTTATAATTTAATTTTTAAAATTATATTGTTTTATAATTAAGTCCCCTAAAATTATTTTTTTATAATTGCGTCCCTAAAATTATTTTTTATAGGTCGGGTTACGGTTGGATTTAGTGTATTTTTTTGATAGGGTTAGGTTAAAATTTTTAAAGAAAAAAAAATTAGATCGGATCGAAGTCGGGTTTAAGGTATATGTGTTCGGATCAAGTTTAGGTGGGCCAAAAACCTGACCCAACTCGACCTGTATCCATCTCTAATTGTCATCATGAGCTGTGGTGGTTCTTTAAATTTTAACTATAAATCTTAAACTTTAAATTTTAACTATAAATCTTAGATCGTACATCCTATAACCTATCCCTAAATCATAATCTAAACCTCTAAACTTTAAAATTAATAGGTTTATAAAAATTATACAAACTTATGTACTAAGATATTTTTATTTTCTAATCATCCTACAATATCCCATTCAAATCGAATCTTGAAATTCATACAATCAAAATCTGGACCACTCTAGCATTAGTTAGAGATTTTTTGGTATTTTAATAATTTGTTTATTGTTTTTAATATAAAAAAGTAGAAGAACCTTAACGAAAGTGCATAAGTTTTAGTTACATATTATTAATGAGGGATTCGAGATATATTAATAATATAGTGTTGGGTATCAACGGCAAGTGGAACGATTTTAAAATTATATCAACTTTAAATAATTATGGATTTTATCATATAGTTTCTTAATGAAAATATACTATGTTTATTAAAATTTATTCAATAAATAATTTTAGAGACAAACTGACAAATAACTTGTATTTTAGTTTATTAACTATGTATTTCAATATTAAGATAGTGATTTTTAATAATATTTAAAATAAAGATTATTTAGGAAAATGAAAAAAACTAAAATACCATTTTAATAATATATAATTTTTTATTTTTAAGGCTTTGTCCTGATTAATCTAAATTGAACCACGTTATATATTTAACTTTGGAGGATAAATCTTTCATTATAAATTTTCTGTATATATAACGCCTTAAACTTGAGACCTTCTTAAATGATATTAAGTTATTTACTATTTTGACCAATCACATTGGTATAACAAATTTATTAATATTTAAAATTAATTTTAACATCTTTTCTTAATTGAAATAATATAAAAATAATTGTTGATATTGACCAAATCAACTTTTTAAATGTAATCATCAGTATTTATCTATTAATCGATCAATCAAAATCGAGTTTTATAGCGATTCAATATGAAACAAATCTTCAAACTTAATTTTCTTTACGTACAACGTTAAAGTTTAAACTTTAACATTATTTAAGAGATTTAACTATTTATTCTGCTAAATTAACCGATAAAGAATAATCTAATCAAAATTTTAAATAATTATATAAATATATTAATATCAATGATATATAGGAGTGGGTAATATTGGGTACCCGACCAATTTGAATAGAATTGGTCCTGGTTCCAGTAACCATCGATTCCTAAAAAATGAATCCAGTCCTGGTCTCAATCACATCAGGTCCTAAATTTTAAGAACCAATCTTGTTGCTGGTGGGAACTGATTTCAATGCTGGGTACCCAGTCAATTAGTTTATTCTTAAAAAAATTGAGTAATTGAAGAAAAAAATTCAATCACCAATAATAATTTTAAATAATAAAATTAGAACATTGTAGGCTTGAAAATTAAAGTTTTAAAACTAATCATACTCATAATATTTATACTTAAAGAGAGTTTGATAAAAAAAAATAATACCGGATATTTGGTATTGATTCCAGTTCTATTGGATACCAACCGGGTACCGAGTCCAAAAAATCAAGATCCAGTCTCAATTATGATCGGGACCTAAATTTTAGATCCAATTACAGTCCGATCAAAATCAATACCGGATAAAAATTTATCGAGTTTTACCAGATTTGAGACTGAAACTGAGTAATCGTTTTTTCTCCCAACCTATATATATATATATATATATTGTTGCATATATTAAAATGTTCGAAGATATTCCATCTTTCATAATTAATGATATCTTCACATGATTTGATTGGTAAATTGTAATCTAATTATGTCTTGAACATAACTAAAGTGAATTAAATAATGCAGAAAGTAATGATTATATTAATTTAATTTCTAACAGAAGTATTGATTTAATAAATCTGTGAATTCTGGAATTTGAGCTTCAAATTCAAGTATAGTAATTATTTATAGGTTTAGCTGAGATTTATTTGGATGAGTTAATTTCGTTTATATAAAAGAGCAGTTAATATCTATTTTTTATAATTATAAATATTTAATATGAAGATAATCTCTCAATCTCACTTACTTAAATCTTAGAATTTGATTAAGGAATTCTGCACCATGTGCTAGATTAGAGGAATTTAGAAAACGAGTTAATCGTAGTTGAATAGTAATCAATTTGTACTCGTTAAAAATTATATTATTCGACTTAAATTATTATTTATTAAACTGGATAAAATTTTATTAGATTCGTGCTTGTTAAAAAAATTCATTACTTTTCAAAGTTGTTAAAATTTTGTTCGATTCGTGTTCATTGAAAAATCTCATTACTTATTAAACTCACGAAAATTCTATCTAGTTTTTTTAATATAGGTAAAATCTACTTATAATATTAGATCTTAATATAAATATACAAATTCAGAAGAAGAAAAAAATGTGAATATTGAGGAGATAAATAAATAAACTTGTGATGACTGGATTAGAGAGAAGGTGATATTCGAGTGCGAAACTTTTTAGTTTTTTAATAGCTTTTTATGGAAAAAAATATTAGGGATTTTTAACTTTTAATCGATTTTTTTACATGAAGTTAAAGACTTTTTTCCGATTTTTCTTTTATACATGAAATAATAATAAAAGAAATAAGAAGATTAATTATTATAATTTATTTTTTTGATTAATATAAATTATCTTTTTTAATTCTCGAAAAATATAAGATGTTTTAAAATTTTAAAACAAAATGTTTTACGGATAAATTACTTAATTTTTTTAGATTTTTCCACCAATATTTAAATTTCTTTGAACATATTTTTTTAAGATAAGCAAAAAAAATCATAAAAATTATAAAAAGTAATAAGTTGCTCACAAACTTATTAAGTCGAGTTGGGTCTTGTTCGATTTGACTCGTTAAGATCTTAAGTCGATCTTGGGTTCGAGCTAAGTCAACTCGATTCAAACATTAATCAAATTTTGATCAAGTCAAACTCGAACTGTTTGCGAATTGCTCAACTTAAAAAATGCCTTTACGTTAGATCGACTAATTGTTAGTGCTCATATCTAACTTTATTTCAATAAAAACATGTAAAAAATAAAATTTTAAAAGAAAAATTGTATCATTTTAATTTATATTTTATATACTCATTAAGCCTATGTTAACATTAATATTGTATGTATATGTAAAAAATAATGTTATTTTAAAAGTAAAAATTGCAATATTTAAATTAAATATAAATTTATAACCTCTAAATAGAAGATAGTTGCGTTTAGATATACTTAAACTCATCACCTTTGACATATTACCGCAACTACAATATAATTAAACTAGTAATAAAAAAAATTATGTCTCTTTATCATGTTTCTTTCTATGTCTTTTACTGAAATTTTTTAAAAATTAAATTTTAAATTTTAACCTTTATTTTCTATATCTTAAACCATACCCCTAATTTCTTAAATCCTAACTACAATCACTAACTTTAAACCCTAAACTCTAAACTTTCTAATTTAAAACAGAAACATAAAAAAAACATGAAAAAGAGAGCGATTTGCACCCATTTTTATCGGTAATGGAGTAGAATCCGTCTATTTGACAATTTTTGGGGTAATTCTCTTTAATTATTAATTTAAATTATAATCATGAAGCATGAGCTCTTTAACCCAAATGATTAAAGGAATGATTGTTGGTTTTAGAGATTTCGGGTTTGGCACCAGTAATTTCGGGTTTGGCACCAGTAAAATAATCTTAATTTTAATTTTTAACTACAAATATTATTATAGTTAATATAGATATTACGACCGTAAAATCTTTTTGGTAATAAATGTTATCGTAGACATAATAATTACGAAAATTATAATTTTATAAGCTACTAAAACTATTATATAACAGTCGTTATTACAATTATCGATTATCCTTTAAACCTCAGGGGGTGAGTGTTTGAGCGAGTCGAGTTAAAAATTTCAAGTTATTCGAGTTGAGTCATCATATTTTACAATTTGAATTTTTTTTGAAATTTTTTCGATTTGATTTTAGCGAGTTTGAGTCAATTCGATTTTTCCATTTTATGTGCAAGTTTTAATTATACTATTTATAATATTATAATGTAGTTTGATTGTAATTTAAACGTTTTTCTCTTTATATTTACATATATATTTTTTAAGATTATTTTTTACGTGTGTAAAAAAAATTTAAATTATTATTATTATCATCAATCAAATATCTTAGGTATGAATATGTCAATTTATTAAATTACAGGTTTTATTAATAACTTTCTTCTTATTTAGGTAAGACTAAGACTAGACAAAAAATAGTGATAAATTAAATACAAAAATTAAAAAAATAGTATAATATAAAAGACACAAATAAAAATTATATTAAATAAAATAAAAAATAAATCTAAAACATGATCAGATTATAAAAAAAATTAAATGTAAAAAAGAATAAGAAGAGACTGAAAATAAAACTACATGGGTTAAATGTGCAATTAACCTCTATAATTACTAAAAATTTCGAGTTATTCGATTTTTATTTTATAACTTGAACTTAATTTAAATTTTTTTGATTCGACTCGAGTTTATGAAATTTCGAGTCGAGGTTTTTCACCTCGATTCTAATCAAAAAAATCAATTTTTTCGAATCGACTCAAATTTTGCTCGCCCTAACCCAGTCTATTACTAATCCACATGACTTCTCTTCTCTTTTTAGGATCCGACCCAAAACACAATAAAAAGCACTTCTAAAGTTGGAATTTAGAAATCCCGATGATAGGGTCGGTTGAATAACCAGCACAAATAATGGAAAACTGGCAAAAACGTCGACAGCAGATAGTGATCGAGTCGCCGTGCATAACCGGCCGTGCCGGGAAAACATGCATACGCGTTATCAGTTGCTTAAAGTAAACTAATACTAGCAATTAGTAAACAGATTCTAGATATGGGAAGAAGAATTGTTTATATAAATTCACCATATGGAATCTCGTATTAACTATTAAGCTAAGTATTTTGTGATGAATCCAAGAAGATTTCCATTTTCCATGGAAAGTGGAAATCGTAAATTTTACAGTGAAACTAAACACACTTCAAATTCCCACATGGGATGAGTGCAGTTTTCTCTCTCTCTACAATTAAATATAAGAACTTTGAATAAAAAAAACATGTTTTTCGATGTGTTCATACTTGTAAATTTGACCAGGCTTATCGTTCTTCTTGTTCCCGATCATGGAATGATTGGAACGACAGCCGGAAAACCCAATTGTTGCGGTTCTTTTTTCTCGTGTTTTTCAACTCCTGATGGCTCTGGTTGTTAATGGTGATGGAACCAACGAAGGACTTGAGTCGTTTCAAGGCGAGTTTGAGTGTGTCTTCGGACATGTTAGCGAAGCAAACTCGGAACCACCCTGGTTCAGTGCAATGAAACGAAGAACCAGGCGAGATGTTCAGTTTAACCTCGTAAACAATTCGTTTCCAAAGCTCCATTTCAGCTTCGAATGTGTTGGAGCTCAAAAGGTGCCTCATGTCGACCCAACAGAACAACCCGGCATTGCTCTCCAAGCAACTGATGCCAGCCTTTTCCAGGCCGGACACCAGCTTGTTCTGTCGCTTCTGAAGCCTCTTGTGATTTTTGGAAAGGTATTCTTTGGTGAACTTCTTGTCGGATAACATGGCGGAGAGAAGGAATTGAGTTTGTGAAGAAACTAAGCCGAAGCTGGACATTTTTGTGGCGGCTGCCACAACAATGGGATCGTTGGAGTAAATTGCACCAACTCGAAAACCAGGTAGGCCTAGATCCTTAGAAAGGCTATAAACAACATGAACTCTTTCCCAAACTTGACGATCATTCTCAAGCTTTCTATCTTTTAAAACTTCCATGATACTTATGAATGCCGGCGAGCTAAAAACCGTGCCGGAGTAAATCTCGTCGCTGATCAAATGAATTTCTTTGTCTGTAATGAAGTTAATAAGTATGTCCAATTCGTTTCTAGACATTGTCGTGCCCAATGGATTTGATGGGTTGGTGACTAGAACACCTTTCACCCTCAGCTTCCTTCTTTGAGCTTCTTGGTAGGCTTCTTCAAGGGCTGATTCTGTGATTTTGAAGCCATTAGAGCTCGTGCAAACAATTGGAACAATCTCAGCACCAGTTCTCCACTTGAGATCTCTATCAAATCTGTAAGAAAAAAACAATAATCTTTATTGTTTAGTTTCTTTACATTACATTACAATCACAGACAGGTAGTTAATGATGCAGAAAGCAAAGATAAAACATACCCTGGGTAATATGGCGTAGGAAGAAGAAAAGCGTCGCCTTTTTCCGCCAGACAAAACATGAGCGTTTCATTAGCTGATGTGGAACCGGCGGTGAGGACAATGTTATTTGTATCGAAAGTCACTTTGTTTCCTCTGATTTCAGACATGAAATCAACCAATGCCTGTTTGAATGCAGGCAGGCCGTGGTAATCTTGGAATAGAGCAAGCTCTTTGAATATGGATTGTCCGTCTCTCTTAAAACTAGCTACCTCAGGGTTTTTGGCCAACCAAGACTCAAGAAGATCAAAGGAAAGCTGCAAAAAAATAATACCAGAATCTATAAGTAAATAAGTTTCAACCTTACATATCCGATTCATTGATGGATTAATCCCAATCATCTAAACCCAGTTTTCTTTTCCACAACGTCTGTATTCGAACACTTTAAATATATTAATGACAAGGAGTGTTTATATTACCTGATTCTCTGCAAGACCCATCTGAATAATTCCTTTCGGATTCTTGACTTCATCGTAAGGGTTCTTCTCATATTCCTGCCATCCCAGGAAATAAGAAGAATCTTGTCCATGCGAATTACACGTGACTTTCCTTGACAACAGCCCCATTTGATTCTTTTGCGAGTATAAGCTTTTTCCCCAGAAAAATACTGATTACTTTGAAGAAAACCAGACCAGAGAGACACAAGTGATGGTTTTGTTGAAGAAGGTTGTTGTTGTTGTTGCTGGTAATGGCGATGGAAATGGACATGGAAACTAGGTATATATATATAAGCGTCGAGGATTTTAAAATCATTTGTATTATTTCCCCAACTAAAATAACTATAAATGTCTAACAGCGACAACTTCAAAACGACGCTTTTGACCATACAGACAGGGCCATTATTTAGATAATTCAATAATTCATATTAACAGATTTAATTATTTAAGAGATGAGGCTAAAAAAATTATTTGAGAGATGATGCTCCCAAAAAATTATTTGAGAGATAAAATGTTTGTTCGTAATTACGTTCTGCACCGTCTAGGAGATCATAATTAAGGATGGGTATTGGACTCCACCTGATTTTGTAGTGTCAGATTTTAAAAAAATTACTATATGTCAAGTAAGATTGTAGAAAAGTTTAAGGTAAAAATAATTGATTGGATATGACTTGATATGTTTGAATAATATTTTATATAGGCAGGGATGTATAAACAATTATTCGGATGAGTTTCAGGTCAGGTACTTTCAGGTCGGATAAAATCGGATACATGTCATTTTAAGTTGATTTGATGTTTTGACTCGATCAGGTTGGGTGCAAGTTTATTTTAGATCAGGTCAATTTCAGGTCGAATTCAAACGATTCGGGTCAAAATCAGATAATTGACAAGTTCATTTCAGGTCGGGTAGATTTTAGGTCGGGTTCATATCAGGTCGGATAGATTTTAAGTCGGATTCATTTCAAGTCAATTTTATTTCAGGTTGAATTAATTTGGGTTTTAAATTCATATTAATTAAAATTATTAAGTTTGAGTTTGGTACAAATAAGTAATTAAGTAAATAATCGATAGACTTTGGGTTGAATGGTTGATCATTCATTTCGAATTAATTATTTAATATCTAACATCCTTAACTAGCATGAATTACATTAAAAATAAATATTACACATTAGATTAAACAAAAATATCATCAAATGATATATATCTTAAAAATTGGTCTAAATTATAAAAAATTAAAATTAATAAGGATTAAACATTAGATTAGAAAGAATAAAATTTTAAATTAAAAGGATAAACATTAATAAAATAAAATATCTTATTAAAAATATTAAATTAAATTAAAAAAAATAAATAATAGTCAATTTAAAATAAAAAAAAAGTTATAAGGATTAAATTGCAAAAATAATAAATTAATAATAGTTAAATTTGATTAAAAATTTAATTTTAATATAGTTTAATACATTATAATTTATACCTATACAATATAATTTAATACATTTCAAAAATAAAAATATGAAAATTTATAAGTTATAACTATATATAGAATATATTAATATATGAAATGTATATATATTAATATATGTATACTTTTTAAAAAAAAATTAGCTAATAGTGATTACAATAGTATTTGTTCTAGAATATAATCTCCACCATTTGACATTGATCGCTCAATCACTCTGTTAGTGTCACTGGTGCTTGAACTCGTAACCTCTAAGAACAATAATTGTTCCTTTAACCATTTGAGCTAAAGGGTTCGTGCTTAATATATGTATACTTATTTATATATATATATATATATATATTAGATGTATACATTAATATATATTAATATATACTATATATACAATATAATTTAATACGTATATAATATACTTATAATATATATAATATACTTTAATATAATATATATTACATATAATATACTTAAATATATACTAATATATGTATTTAATTTGTTTATGAATTAATGTATGTATATATATTTAATTAATATATGTATACTAGATGCGACCACTTTCATTATTTTCTACCTCCAGCCGAACCACTATTGTTAGGAGTTTTAAGCAAGGGATCTTTCCAAGACTTCGGGAGAAGCGGCAAGCTAGAAAACCTCAAGGCTAAGTGTTTGGGACTTCTTTCCTCTTCATTTTGTTTTACTTCTTCTCACTCGATTGAAATGTATCTCAAAGACAGAAGAACAAATAGTTTGCTTAACCTAACCATGAACTAATCTAGTATGATTTAGGCTTGTTTATGAATGATTTACTTTGATGAATGAATGTTTTTATTGTTTATGGTTTTTATTTGTGTTTTATTCATGAAAGGTAACACATTTTTCACTTAAACCTTGGTTTGTAAGAGCTCTCAGGAGATTATCATTACTAAGGGGTTCGGGTAACTTAGATCTAGGGATAGGATAAGGGAGAGTTTCAACGACTAAAATGGGTAAAACTTTATCAACATTAGGAGTGTTAGAGTTGAGACCGAGATGTAATACCTTAGAATTTTCGAGAGTTAATGCCTTTGACTAAGGATAGTGGAGGTATTTTTAGCAAACTCTATCAAACACTTATTTAACTAGTAAAACAGTAAGCATTCAGGATAAAAGTAAATAACTTTCCATAGCAAGTCTAGCCAGTCTTAAGCTTGAATATTTCTCTGTATTGTGTTCGTGCAACTTTATCTATTACTTCGTTCTTAATATTATTTTGCAATAATATATTGGTGACAGCAATAGAATTGCTTTAGTAAATGTTCATACAAAAGATTTCATTTCCTTTTGTGTATGTTACATACTTTTGAAATTTTCTATTCAATCCTCGTGGGAATGATCTCACTCACTCACTTTATTACTTGTTCGATGTGTATATTTATACGATAATTCATACATTTCAACAGTCAACAGTAGTGTCAAATGAATATTTAAATCTAATCTTTTATATATATATATATTTAATTGATTATATTTAATCAAAATTTATTATTTGATTATATGTTGTAATAATAATAATAATCCTCCAAAATTTACTATATATTAATTCCCTCCAAAATTTTATTTTTCCCTCTTTTTTATATAATAATCAAAATTTATTTCTAATTTCTTCCAAAATTTTGGGTAACTTATATTCCTCCAAAATTGTTACACTAAAAGTAAATTAATCTCAAACTTAAAAAATGAGTAGTTTATTTCCTATCAAAATTTTCTTTTTTCACTTTTTTTATCAATTGTATTTTTATTTTTTTATCAATTGTTTTAATTTAATATAATTGAGTCATAATTTAGATTAATTTAATAAAAATATATATTTGATTTTAGAATTCTTTTAATTATATTTGTAATTTATATTTTTTTATATTTTAATATAGCTTAATTAATCCTATGTTCAATAACTTAATTTAATTTAATTTAATTAAATATTAATTTAAAATTATAATTAAAATTAAATACATTAAAATTAAATAAAATAATAAATAAATTAATTTAATTAAATATGTAATACTAAATTTAAATATTAATCTTTAATTTAATTATCATGTTTAATTCTACTTTTTAAGCCTAATTACATTTATCAATATTTTAAATTCATCAAATTATAGATGTACTTAATTCTATGTCATGTAAATATTGAGTTTAATATTAGTTTAGGTCAATAACATGTCGGGTTCAAAACAAGTCGGGTCATTTATCAGGTCAGATTTAAAACAGGTCGGGTAAAATCAAGTCTTTGGTCGATTTAGTCGGGTAATATCAGTTATCTGCCAGATCGGACTCGGGTTCGAGTTAGTTTTAGTTGGATGCAGGTTGAGTTTCGGTTCATAGTAACAAGTTAAAATCGGTTTCGGGTCATTCTCAGTCGGATACAGGTCGAGTTTGGTTACTACAATAACATGTCCAACTCGGGTTCGAGTCAACAACAATCGGATACAGATCGAGTTCAGATCATTACATCCACGGGTCAAACTAGATTCTGACTCGAACATGTTTCAATCGAATTTTCAGGTCGGGTCAGCTTTTTACGTCACTATATTTAGGAATACAAATCGGGTTTTTTTGTTGTTGTGTCTTTATTGGTGTCTTACTTTAAAATAATGGGTTTAAAATTTAGAATTTATGGTTGAAGGTTATGATTTAAGGAATTAGAGGTAAGTATATTTTTTAGAGGATAAAATTTAAAATTAAAAATATAAAAATTAGGCTTAAAACTTAAAATTCAAATTTTAATAATTTTTACTGTTGGATACGGAAGAAAACATATATAAAGGTAGAGAATTTTTATTCATTTAAGGGTAGTTATTATGATATCCCTCTTTGTATATCTTTTTACAATTACATATTTATTAATATTGCATAAAAATAAAGATAATTATTATAAATAGTTTTATATATTTTTTATTCTTCTTTATTTCTAATGAAAAATCGATATATATTATTTATTTCGGGTTAGACAGGATTAAAGAATTTTAATCCTAAAATTAGGTCAAATATGAGTAATAAAAATTTATCCCACGTCAGATTAGGTCAACTTCAGGTAAAACCATTAAACTTTTATATTAAATTCGGGTTATTTAAAATCTAAAATAATTCAAATCGATTTGTATCCATCCATAAAGACACCTCCATCTTATATACTTAAAAGTTTAATTTTTATTTTTGGTGAAAAAAATTAATTTTATGAGCATTAATTAAAGCGGGTGTAAATCGCTTGTCCTCTAATCGTACCTTTATTGATATCTTCATTTTAAATTAGTGACTTTATGATTTAAAGTTAAGTGTTCTGATTAGGTTAAAGGAGTTAAGGATATGGTGTATTTTTAAGGTGTAAGATTTAGGGTTTAGAACGTAAAAAATAAGAATTAAGGTTTAAAATTTAATTTTTTAATTTTTTTAATAAAATATATAAAATAAGACATGATAAAGGGACAAAAAAATTTACCGACATTATTCTCCCTCTTCTCCCTAGATTTTTCTTTCATTCTCATCCTTTTGATGCATTTGTTGTACACAAAATTTGATTTGTTTTGATTTTTTTTTTCATATTTTAATACATTATTATAAAAAAATATTACAATAATAGTGTCAAACAAATTAATATTTTATATAAAAAATCAAAATCTGAAACTATATCAATATATCATATAATATAAAACAACACAATTAAATCATAAAACAAATACAGATACATATTTTTATATAAGATATATAAATTATTAAAAACTTATATTAAAAGTATGAATATAAAATTATATAATTTTAAAAATATAAAATTAAATAATCAGTATAATATATAAAAAAACACCATTTAAATTATATAAAAATTTAAAGACAATAAGGGTGTGACTGCTTCTTCCCTGGGTTCATCCTGTCCCAAAGTGTATGTTCCTTCGGACTGTTTAGTGTTCACCATGGTCCCTATGTTCCCTTTTCTATGTTCAACCATTGAAGGCATGTCTGCCTCCCATTCCGATGAAAATTTATTAGGTGAATCTTGTTCACTACGTCATCCGTGTCTCAGTTAATTAGGACCGTTCATCTCAATTTTTTCAAGATGAATCATCACCTTTTTTCTACATATAATTAATGGGTGAACAATTTTTAAGTAGTAATTTAAAAATGAACGATCTTGATTGCTTAGACCATAGATGACGTGATGAATAGAACTCAACTAATAATCTCTCCATTCCAACACCTGCATTATCGCCTTGTAATTTCAAATATTTGTGCCTTTTACTTTTAGCCTAATATTCTGAAACTAAAATTGTTATAAAAGTAATAATAATTTTGGTATCGATTTTTTGTATGTATCAAATTTTTTATAAAAAATGTAAAGATTTTGATATATTGAATTTTTTTATACCAAAAAATTAAAATTTTTAAAAGTGTAAAAATTTTGATATATACAAAAAAAATTAATATCAAAATTCTTATACTTTTATTTTAACCTATCTCATGTTAGAAAAACACATCGTTCTACTAAAACCAAAACAATCTAAATAAGATATGACGTTGTGTACTGAGATTAATTTTCCTTTTGCTATTCTTATTTTAAGGGTTTATATCGATTAATTTAAATTAATTTACATTAAACATTTAATTTTGATGAATTAATCTTTTAATAAAGATTTTTTATATATATAAGACCTTAAACTCAAAATCTACTTAAGTGATCTTAATATATTTTAAAGCATTGTGATTAACTTTTTAATTACAAATATCATGGCCACTGCTTATTTATTTATTTATTAATCATAATAACTTTTGTAAAATTATTTATAAAATAAACGTTAGTTCACATCATAAAAGAGTGTGACACAAATCTTAAATTTTATCCTAATCTTACTTAAAAGAGAGAAGAATAGAGTAGACTCTACGAAAAAGGAGATGTTTTTAGAGTAAACTGCAATAAAAAAGTCACTTGATTATGGTTAGGGTTATATTTGAGTTACTTAATTATTAAAAGTTATATTTGGGTCACTTATTTATGAGTAAGGTTACATTTACGTCACCCAATTATTAAAAGTTACATTTAGATCACTCAATTATAGGTAAGGTTACATTTGGGTCACCCAATTATTAAAAGTTACATTTAGATAACTCAGTTATAGGTAAGGTTACATTTGGGTCACCCAATTATTAAAAGTTACATTTAGATCACTCAGTTATAGGTAAGGTTACATTTGGGTCACTCTTCATATTTGAAAAGAAGTTTATCAATTTATGTATTAGATTAATTAATGATTTCAAATGAAGTACTTTAATATTAACAAGGGTATACAAGTGATTTAGAAGAAAAAACGACCAAATTGATGTGCTTTTTCAAATATGAAGAGTGACCCAAATGTAACCTTACTTATAATTGAATGAACCAAATGTAACTTTTAATAATTGGGTGACCAAAATGTAACCTTACCCATAAATGAGTGACTAAAATGTAACTTTTAATAATTAAGTGATTCAAATGTAACTATATCTATAATTAAGTGACCTTTGTTGCAATTTACCCATGTTTTTAGTAAGTCTGAACTCTGAGCCTATGATTTAATAGAATATGAAGAAAGAAAGATCAACAACTTGATCAATCGACTAAATATACTTGTTCTAATTGAATAAGATGTCCGATCCCTTAAACAATGTCAATATTTAAATCTCGATTGCGAATCGAATAAATTAAATTAAAAAATCATTCTTATAATAATTTTTTTACAATTTTTAATCTAAATTATTCACCCAATTAGATGTCTCGTTGGTTATACAAAAAATATATGTATAAATCAAACTTAAATGTGAATAGTACTGATATATAGGCACCTCTGCAGTCCACTTGAGGAGATGATTCATGTTTCTTCCAGGGCTCTATAGGACCATCAGTGTATGGGCTTTCAATCCTTCATGACTGAGTCTAAGCTTATCCCCGTGGGCTGCTTCTGTAGATGCTAGGAGGATGACTGCTAATCACAACAGTGTTGCTGCAAAACCAATCATTTCTGAAGCCTGCGGGGTACAAAGTGAGGGTGAAGACTCCATGACTTTCTTTCATAAAATGGCTCTCTGTTGGATCAAGGGTTTTGTTGAAGATGTCTGCTAGCTGATTAGTTGAAATAACATAAAAAAACTTAACAAATCCTTCTCAAGATCTTGAAAAATCCTTTGCATTTGTGTTGGTCTTTCCGATATACATGGAGACCAGGTGCATAATTCTGATCCCAAGAAGGACATAGAGTTGTTTGCCAAAATGTTGTTCTTCCTGCTGCTGTTGTCCATTGGAAGTCAAATAGAAATACCAATGTCAATAATATGAAGCTTAGTTGTAGTTTCTAGTAGATTCATTAGTCTTATTGAAGAAGAAATTTGATAGCTCTCTAAAGGATGAGGAACAACAAGCTTTCAAAACATCAGTATACTTTCATCTAACCGTCTAAAAAAATATAAAATAAGTTTTATATAACATAAGAAGATCATATATATATATTACACCAAAACAGATTTTTAGCGGCGTTTTTTAGTACCACTAAAAATATTTATGGTGCTTAAAAAAACGCCACAAGAAGTGTCGCTGAAACCAACGCCACAAAAGTTTATGACATTTTTGGGTAACAGACACTGCAAAAAGTTAAGATCTATAGCGGTGTTTGTGTTCTCAAAAACCACAAAAAACCATACTTTAGTGGCATTTTTGTTTTCAAACGTAGCAAAAGGATAGGATCTATAGCAACGTATGAGTTTTCAATCACCGCAAAAAACAATTCTTTAATAGCGTTTTTGTTTTCAAACGCTTCAAAAAACCTATTCTTTAGGGCGTTTGTGTTTTCAAACGTTGCAAGAAACCAATGGCATTTGGCAATAAAAACGCCGCTAGTAAGATCAATTTTTAAAAAAATCAAATAAAAATAATATTATATTATAATATAATCGATCAACCATCTTTACATAATAACTTTTCATAAACTATAAACACAATGTATCTTAATTGTTATACAAAAACTTAGTATAATGATAGCATCAATATAAAATAAACTTAATTATTACTAAAAAGAATTTAACAAATTGTATATTTTCAAGTGAGAAAACATGTTAAATTCTACCTTTAATTTTATAATGTGAATCATTAATGGGCAGAAATAAGAAATAGATGTAAGATTTTATGTTAAGAGATAAATTTATAAAATTTTAAGCGCTGATTTTTTTTTAAATAACCTGAAACAATGTGGGTATACGGACTATAGACTTGTTAGAGTTTTTTTAATTTTATATCAGAATTTGGATTCTTCTATTTCATTAATAAATAGTAGCCGTTAATTTTATTGAATAAATAATAAAATATGACAAAGTAACAAAACTAAAGTAAATCATGAATAGATCAATATGATAATTAAAAATTTATTGATTAAAGAGATAATATTAAATTTAATCTTGAAAAAGAAAAAATATGTTATAAGCAAAGAAAATTTGTATCATAGAAGTAGATAAATTATGCTACAAAAGAAAAAAAAACATTTATCATTTTCATTAAAAAAAGATTTATTAATCTAGATAACGCAAAAATTTAAATATACAAAAATAAAACTAAAAAGCATAACAAAAAATAAAAGATGGAAAAAACACAATAAAAATTATGAGGTACGATTGACAACAACTTTGTTGAAGATGTTAATATCGGGTGTAAATTATCTGTCTCTTTTTTATGTCTTCATTTATGTTCTCACTTTAAATTAGAGAGTTTAGGGTTTAGGGTTTTAGGTTAGGGTTTTTTGTTAGAGTTTAGAGAATTAAGGGTACGGTGTATTTTTTAGGGTGTAGGGTTTAGGATATAAAAAATAAAGGCTTAGGCTTAAAACTCAATTTTTATAAAAAAATCAAAGAAAGCACCGAAAATAGCAGAGGATTTTTGTTCGACAATATCACCCCTAGACCATCAAGAAGCAGAAAAAACTAGAAAAGAGGGAGAAAATCCCTTATTACACTTATATTTCATTTCAATATTTTTATTTTAGATTAAATTTTAATCAATTGATCGGGTAATTGGATATTAGTTTGATTTTTTTGGGTTGAATTAATTTGATATGGTTTTATAATATTTTACTTTTTCCTTTATGAGAATTCTTTTCTTTTTCAATTTCATTTTTTTCTGTTTATATATTTTTTGTTTTTTAAAACCATCGATATATTGTTGTATATGAATTTAAAAAGAAAATAACTAGGGGTGGACAAAAACTCTGATTATCCGATTCTGGTCTCGAATCTAGTAAGATCCGCTAGATTTTTATCTGGTACTGGTTTTAATGGGATCAAGATTGGATCTAAAATTTAGGTCCCGATTATAATGGAGACCAGAACTAGATCTTGATTTTTTGGACTCGGTACCTGGTGGGTACCCAATAAGACCGGGACCAATACCAAATATTTGGTATTTGTTTTCTTTTGTTTATTTTTCTTATCAAACTTTCTCTTTTTGTATGAATATTATGAGTACGACTAGTTTTAAAACATTAATTTTCAAGCTTACAATATTCTAATTTTATTATTTAATATTATTATTGGAGGTTAATTTTTTTTTCAATTACTCAAATATTTTTAAGAATAAACTAATTGACTGGGTACCCGGTATTGAAACCGGTTTTCACCAGTAACGAGACCAGTTCTTAAAATTTAAGACCCGGTATGATCGGGACCGAGATTAATTCCAATTTTCAGGAACCGGTGGTTACCGGGACCAATTCTATTCAAATTGGCCGAGTACCCAGTCTTGCCCACCCCTAAAAATAACTAATGAGGTTAGTCTAAATGGTAAGCAACTTGATATGAATTAAGTGTGTCTCAAATTCGAAGTATTATGTATGCAAATAATTCCCTCCAAAAGATTCATCTATAAAAGTCAGGAGTGTGATACTGATTAATCCAGACTAATCGGACAAATCCCTGAAAATTTGAAAGGACAGAGAAAAAGCAAAATAATTACAAAATCTCAAAGAAGCAAGAAGCATCAAAACATCCTCCCTTGTGAACCCATAAAAATGAAAAATTGGTTGTAGCTACAAATGCCATATGAATTAATTAGTTTAAGGTATAATAAAATGTTACTTAATGTTCTTCTTTCCCACCTACTCTTGTAATATATTCCAGTAAGATATAGTTCCCAGGCAAGACTCCTCAGTCAGTCAGTGCTCCCGAAGACTGTCAGTAAACAGTTAAACAACTTAGGCTTCCTAGGTGCTCAAGACGTTGCTGGTTTTGTTTGGCACGCTCAGAATATAATACTAATACCTAGTAGTATATGTTTTGCTTGGCATGTGCTCCTTGTAATATTTAAATCTTTAGGTTAAAAGACAAGTTAAGATTTAAGACAGTGAAAGTAAATTTTTTTCGAGGACAGAAAGGACAATCAATTTCGTCATTGCAGTAGGTAGTTTGGCTACCTCCTACAATCAACACATTTCCATGTTTCTATGTATTCAAATCTCGAACTTATTAAATGATATCGATGAGAAAAGTAATGTTATTATCTTTAAATTTAAGTTTAAATAATTTATCTGTATGATATATAAATATTCGGACTAAAAGTAAAAAAATAAATATAGTATAGAAAGACAGACAGACATAGAGAGAGAAGGAGAAAAGGGTTTGTGATGTTAAGCCATCCTTGTTTGGTTATGACACAAAATCTGTGGGTCAAAGCTTTTTCAGGAATTTGGTATTAAAAATTAAATTTGTCTTATTGATAAATTCAGTGCAAAAGACGAATTCACCTGGAAAGAGGAGGAGATTCCACTTTTAATATGTAATTTATTACATCATACAGAACAAAGTATATATGAATTACGATTTATTTATATAATGATTTTTTAAAAAAAATCACATATAATGGAGGGATTAAATATAAAATTTCAGCAGTATAGAGGGACTAAAACCAGAATTGGACCTTATATATTCTATTCAATTAGTCTATATATACCAAGTCGGACCAACTGCATGTTATGAAGCATATCTGTTTTGTTTTCTGTTGAGATCAGTTCTCATTGAAAGTTTGTAAGAGAGATGGAAATGGAGTTCTCCCACCATGATTTCTTGGAGGAGCTCTTGGCTCCAAGACAAGACAGTTGGACAACATTTTCAACTGGCTTGTCTGAGCCTGAGTTCCTTCCTAGTGGCTCATGGGACTTGGATTCTTTTGATGAGAATTCAACTTTTGCTACACCAACTCTTTCCCTTGCCGGATTCCCCACGCCGGCCGATGAAATTGAAAACCGCAGCTTCGGTTATCCTTACAGTGATCAATTCTACCCTTTCGTCGACGGATTCACAATGCCAGACATGGATTCTTCGTGCACCGATGTCAATGCCATGTCTCACCCGCCCATGGTAGACAATGAAGACCCGTTTTGTCTTCAACAAACAAAGAGTGTCCGGACAGTCAAGATGGATGACTTGTTGGGCAAGACAAGGAGCAAGATACAAGGTCAGCCCTCGAAGAATCTGATGGCGGAGAGGAGGAGGAGGAAGAGACTAAATGACAGACTTTCAATGCTGAGATCAATAGTCCCTAAGATCAGCAAGGTGACCCTGGTTTCCCCTTGTTAACAATTCTTTTGCTAATAAATTTATTTTATTATTAATAAAACCAGTAAACAACTTTTTATTTACTGCAACTGATACAACCATGGTGAACTGACCTTAATCAGATGGATCGAACCTCGATACTCGGGGATGCCATAGATTACATGAAAGAGCTTCTTCAAAGGATTAATAAACTTCAGGCACAAGAAACAGAAGAGGGTATGAATCAACAGATTCTGATGAGCAGACTCAACAAGACAAATGAAGTTTTGGTAAGAAATTCCATTATATGAACATGTAATTGAACACATTGTTATTGTACTCAACTCATTCATTTCATGTAGTTTGATGTGGAGAGGCGAGACAGCGATACTCGAATCGATATCCGCTGTGCATCGAAGCCGGGATTGTTGTTTTCCATGGTTAGCACATTGGAAGCACTAGGCCTTGAGATTCAACAGTGTGTTATAAGCTGCTTCAATGACTTTTCGATGCAAGCTTCTTGTTCAGAGGTACTATTAGATATTAGGGATGGCAAACGAACGGGACAAAGGCGGTGTAGAATCCGTCAAACTGTACTCGTCTGTCATGTTTATTTTATGTTGGATTTTCATTTTTCAAGTAATCTAATGTTTAAATCACCTTCTTTTCCCCCAATAATACTTAGGTAGCAGAGCAGAGGACAATGATAAGTTCTGAAGACATAAAGCAATCATTATTCAGACATGCAGGGTACGGAGGAAGATGCCAATAGAATTAGAGATTTAAGTTATAATCTCGATCGTTATTTTTCATAACAGTTTTAGACGATATCATTACTGTTATATAACGGTCGTTATTATAATAGACCACTATTTGAATCGCTTTGTAGAACCATTAGGAAGAGAAAATAAGATGAACATCTTTCCATGCTTAATTTGTTCATGGATTTGCAGGAGCTGTAATAACATTTTCCCATTATTAATCACTCTTCTTCATTCACATCCCTTCTAAAATGATTGATTCCAATAGGACAATGAAGTTTAGGGTTTCATATTTTGTGTTTAAAATCTAATAACTTAAAGTCTGATCATCTGAATTCTGAAACATGTTATTTCCTCAAGTGTCCTGCTTTATGTTTTCCATTTTTGTGTTCAGAATGTAATAAATGTTTTGAGTAATTTCGTTGTTCGTGTGACATCATGGTTGTACGGCAACAAAAAGCAATGAATGCCCGTGACAGCAGGTGCACATGGTGTCAATCTAGTAAGGATAGTCTATAACGAGTATTGAACATGGTTAAACATCATTAATTTTAAATACTGTTAAATATTATTAAATTAATTTATAAAGAATAAAAATCTAAAGAATTAATCATACAATTATTAATTGTATATTGAGTTTATTATTCTTTATTAATTATATATTGAGTACTTGAGATTTTACATTTTTATTAATTAGTTTAATCTAAAAGATTTAATATTTTTTATCAAAATAAAAATTTAATTATTTTATTAATGTTTTAAGATAATATAATTAAAAATATCGTCTATTATTAATAATAGATTGATACTTAATTTTTAATTTTATTTTAAAAATAAAAAAAATAATTTAAACAATATTTTAATATTTTAAAAATTAAAAAATAACTCTAAAATCTTTAAAAATCCTAAACCTTAAAATCAAAATTGATATCGCAACTGTCGTTGATAGTATTATCAATCTCGTCTTAGGTCAATGTTAATAATCAATAGGAGGGATTTCAATCAAATGTCAAATAATGAATGCAAAAAACTCTAATTGCTCAACGTCCGATTTTAATATCTCTCACCGGTTATTAACGATGTGTGATTAAAAAATGGACGATGGTCTCAGACGACGACGAATTCTAACGAGATTAACGATGATGATAGTTGGGTCAATTTTGAGAGGTTTGTGGTTTTAAGGATTTGAGCGAAAATTTAAAAAAATTTAGATTTTTTTGAAAATTAATTTTTTAATTTAATTATAAAAAATTAAAAAAGTCACATATTAAATTATAATTTGGTTGATAAAATTTTTTATTATTATTACCCTAAAACACTAACAAAATAAAAAATTTAAGTATCTATTTTAGCTAAAAATATTAGGCACCTATCTCATTAAAAGTGTATAGTTTGGGCATTTATTTTTTAGTTAAATAATTCTTTTTAACGGTATTACCTTGAAATACTAACGAGATAAAACTTTAGGCATTTGTTTAAAAAAACATACTAATTAAATATTCATTTCAAAAAAAAAATATAGTTTAGGTACCTATATTTGGAGAAATTATCATGAACCCTTTTCACTAGGGGTGCTTATCGAGCGAGTCGATCGCGAGTTGGGCATTGCTCGACTCGTGCTCGTTAAAAAATTTTGTTGCTTAACTCGACTCGTTTCTCGTTAAAATTATGATTGGCTCGTGCTCGTTACAATATTTTGTTGCTCAACTCAACTTGTTGCTCGTTAAGATCAACTTATTACTCGTTAAGTTCACTAAAAACTTATCTTATTTTTAAATAAAAGTAAAATTCAATAATACTATATGAGGCTTAACATAAAATAACAATTTTAACTAATACATTCACCTAATACATTCAAAATTAGAAAGTAACAAATTTAACCAAAAATATCAAAAGAGTGTATAAAACATTTTTAAAGTCTAAATTAGAAAGTAATGATCCATAAATACACTAAATTAACATATTAAAATTAAAGTAATAATTCATAAATTAATAATTATTATTTAAATTTATTTTTTGAATGAAATAATTTTAAAGTAATTACAAAAAAATATTTTATAAAATTAACGAGCTGCTCGCGAACTTATCGAGTCGAGTTAGACTTTGCTTGATTCAACTCGTTAAGGTATCGAGTCGAGTTCGAGTTTAAGTCGAATCAATCCGGTTCAAGTATTTATCGAGTTTTGACCGATTCGAGTTCGAGTAACTCACGAGCTGCTCAACTCGTTAAGCATCTCTACTTTCCACCATATCTTTTGTGGTCCCAACCAGATTCATCTATCTCATATTTTTTTCAAGGTAAATCGTCACCTCTTTCCTACATGTAATAAGTGATTATGTAGTTATCAGGTGATTACTTAAAAATAAATGGATCTAATTGCATGAACCACATATCGTGATAAAAAGTTTCGTAATATAATCTCTCAGTTAAACCTAAAACTAATGACTGACATTTTAACCATTAGCCACAATCAACATGTATTAATATCAGACCTGTTCATGCACCAGAGGATTTTAATCAGATTTTTTTAACAAAGTTTTCAAAACTCGAAAGTCAAACTTGACTTGAGAGATTAGTTTACGAGACCGAGAATAATGCAAATATTTAGATTTGATAAATTTAATCTAAAATTTAAATTGATTTATTCGATAAAATTAAAATATAATGATCTAAATTTGATTTGAACCGGAATTTGAGCTGATCTAAAAGCAACTCTACACAATTTAACTCAAACCAATAGTTACTTGAACTAAAAATCAAATTGAATCAAAAATAACTTAAACCGATGGTTACCGAGGCTTTTATACCCATGTGCTTTGGTTCTTCAACGGTGATCGAGTCACTCATCCCCATGATCCGAGTTCATTTCGATGGTGACCGAGGCTTCCGCACCCATGTGCCTTGGTCCCTCGACGGTGACCGAGTCTCTCGCACCTATGATTCGAGTTCACCCTGATGGTGACCGAGACTTCCGCACCCATGTGCCTTAGTCCCTTGATGGTGACCGAGTCACTCGGACCACCAGAATTTAATTTAAGTATATTTAATTTTTTTTATATTATATTATTAATTAACAAGTATAATTTAATAGTTTAATATTATCTTTTCTCGTTAAAGAGAATATATGAACTCAAAACAAAAAATTATCAACTTGACCTGAAAAAATAACTGATTTTATATTGACCCAAATTAAAATTTGATTAATCCGATATTGATCCAACCAAAAAAATTAATTGACTTGATATTGACTTGACCCGAAAATCAATTAATCCGATATTAATTTGATTAAATAATCGATTCAATAAAAATTAACATAGACAAATTAAATCTGAATTAGATTACACAAATCAAACTTAAACTAAAAGTAATTTAACTCAAAACTCAATTCGACCTAACTCCACCCGACCGACTCCAAATACTTTGATTGTCACCTCTAGAGACACCCTTATGCTATCTACAGCGAAATTCTCTACCCCGAGAAATACTGATTCTCAGCATAGTTTTCCCCTTTTCTCAACAAGCACCAATGTTACCAAGTCTACATGAAACATATATTTTTCTACATTGAAATCATGTAATAGCAAGAGAATCTGGTTGTCGTACACAAGTGTCTGCAATTGTGTTGTAAGAATCAACAACACAGGGAAAGAATCCCCAGTCATTGTTTCAGAGATTCAGAAACTACAACTGCAAGTAATATCTTCTGCAATCATCACTGTTTCAAAATCTTTTACACATCATATTCATACAGACTTTACTTGATATACAATCCTGAATCTATCATCTATAATTGGCATTCAGCTTTATAGAAAGTAGAAACCCCAAACATACACATGAACTATAAGAAAATGTATTTTTAGTGACATTGAAAATAATCACAAAAAATGTTAAATTTGATCACTAAAATTTATAGTAACCATTTTTTTAATTTATCACCGGTCGTTACTAATAACTTCGTCACTATTATATTAGTGATAAATGTTTCATCACAAATACATATTTAAATAGTGTTGAAATAAGTTCACTCTCAATATTAAAAAATTAATTATATTTTAATTTGTAATTATTTTATTTATAGTTTAAACTAATTAATAATTGTCCCTGAAATTTAATGAAGATTTTATATTTTTAATCCATTGACCTTTAATCTTTCATTTGATCACTGAAATTTAATTATAGATGATATAGTACAATCAAAGTCAATCTTTTAATAAATAAATGCAATGCATGATTTCAATGAGGATTGAACTTGGAACCTGTAAGGCATGAGTGCAATACTTATCCACTAGACTAAACAAGAAAGTATTATTTAAAAAGAAAATGGTATTTAGATTAAATTATAATCAAAATTAATTAATTTATTTTAAAATTATGTATTAATATTATAACACTAATTATTATTATTATAATAATTTAAATAATTTTTTATACAAAGTACATATGTATCATAAACTATTTAGATTTTTTGAAGAAAAAACTAATTATAATATGATGAGTGCATAAAAGTCCTATTTTTATTATCATTTTCCCACTCGATATTTACTAATAAAGGACAGGATTCAAGGACTTTAATAGATATTTCTGCATATTTTCCATACTTTAGCATCTAAACATATAATTCATGAATTCATCTAATAATTGGCATAAAACAGATGCATTTGATAGTTTTCTTTCTTAGACAGGAAACTGCATGTAAAGATGGTCAATTGGGAATATAGATGCTGAAGAGTAGATAGAGCACCTGCCGAGGCAGCACTTTTGAGGCCGCGACAGCAGAGTGAAGATGACAACCAGTGCTCGATATAAAGAGAAAAAGATGTTGATCTTAATGGACAATGAGCGAAAGAAAGACGGAGCCAAACTACGAAGTCAAGCCTTGGTCAAAGTCACGTGCGGGAAAGAAGAGATATTTTAGGAAATAAAGTTTAATTAAGAATTATACTTCTTTCTTCTTTAGAACTCTTTCCTTGCATGGAAAGCTTTAACCTAGAGCTTGGCCTATATAAGACACATATTAGGTTTAGTTTGAGAGAGGAAGTTTTACCCTAGACAATACCTTTAGCTGCCAACTACATCATGTTTTAAACTTCTTCGGAGGTTTATGTTGTTTGTGGAGTAGTTGGAGAAGATAGTTATGTTATGCTAGATATTTATTAATGCAAAAACCTATTTCATAGTTTATTCTCTCTTGGCATTTACTCTTCTTTGCATATGATGGAGGAGCCCTCGGGACTTTCATCTCCCAAGGCTAATCTCATGTCTACCATACTACAAAAAGATAGCAAAAATTATTCAATTTAGCAAGAACACAAGCAAGTACGGTATAAATAACTCCTAGGTGGCATAGTTCAATCCTATATGATTCATGCATATTACTTTCGGTCCGAGAATCATGCAACCGAAAGCTCTGATACCAAATAAATGTAACACCCTCGCCCCGGGTTAGGAGACGGAGGTGTCGACCGGACATTCAAACTTGTAATTTGGACCGAATTTGTATTTAATTCTAAGACATTTTATTCAATTGTAAGGCATTTCTATTCATTTGTATAACTCAACAAGTCTAATTCTTGTAAAACTTATTAGATTTGTGGATAATTTAAAACTTTTTCGTTCTTGTACAGTTTACCAATTCGATTCGTAAACTTTCGTTCATTTATCAATTATAATCTCGATTGAGCTTAATCAAAACCTCTAGCCAAATTTTATTCATTTAATTATCATTAACATATTCTTATTGATTAAGCCAATTTCCATTTTCTTTCAAGTTAAGCCAGAATTAACTAGGGGTATCGATACTCCCTATAGAGGGGTATCGGAACAGGGGTATCGAACCCTAGTTCGATACAGGTCAACTGTGTTGACCCGTTGACCAAGGCTAGGGAGCCTAGTTCGAAACAGGTATCGATGCAATTTCATTACTGGAAGTCCCAGTATCGAACCATGTATCGATACTGGCCTTCCTTATTGACTCGTTGACTAAGGTTGAGTAGCCTGGTTCGATACTAGCATCGATGCCATTTCGTTACTGGAAGTCCCAGTATCGAACCAGGTATCGATGTTGGTCTACTCCAAGTACTCAATGGCTTAAGGCTATAATGGCCTGGTTCGATACTGACATCGAACCAGGGGGATCTTAATGAAGATTGGCATCGAAGCATGGTTCGATGCCATTTTGAATCTGCCAAGGGTGGTATCGATACCCATGTAAGTGGTATCGATACCCCTGCCCAAATTTTCAGATTTCTAACTTTTAAACACTTAAACACTATCAAAAGACCACCTATATGGCTCAACCATTTCTAAACCATAAGAGACAATATTCAACATATTTAGTCATCATTTATCAATTTGCTAACCTATTTGCTTTAGCCAATTAGTCATCCAAACCATTAATCATTCGCATTGACATTCTCAAATTTGGTTCTATGCTATGTATGTCAACATAGCTATCCTACAATTTCCAATTCCACATATGTGCATATATATCTATCAAGACCAATATGTATTCCATGGACCTAGTCCTTAACTACCAATGCTAGCATAAATAAGACTTCCATAACAAGTAGCCTAACCCCATTTGATCATGAGACCTATAGGCTAGATGCACAAAACAAGAATCTATGCAAGTGTAGACCACAAGCTAAATCTAATATGTTCAACATGCCTTATGGCTTACAAACCAAGACAATTAACAAGCCATACATACAAAACCATGGGACAAGCTCTCAAATGCAAAATGCTAACATATCATGTTCACTAATGCCACCATTCTAGGAGTTAACAAACCATTACAATTACCATACATTGCTTGCTTGATGTCCTTGCTCCCGATCAATCTCGATCTAGCTCCTTAGCTCGATATCCTGTTAGTGGGAAGGAGGAAACGAGTGGTAAGTACTATGAAGTACTTAGTGAGGTAGCCCTAGTCTAACCATATTAGACATACACACATAACAAATAACATGCTCAATTCAAACATTGTAACAATTACATAGCATTTAAGGTGACATGCTTCAATACATCAAATAAGTCAAACCATGGCATTGGCATCAAACAATATACAAGATTACATGCTTCTCATATCGATCACAAGACTAGCATACTATTCAATTTCATATTCTATATGCCAAGCAATATCTAACATGTATTTAAAGCATATTGTTCATTAATCAATTTCTCATTTCAAGTTTTCAATAAACAATTCATTTCAAGGGCTACTTGATAAGTGCTCAACACACTATCACTTTTTACTCCTTTTATGGGCATTAATTACCAAATATACACCCACTCGGACCAATGCATTCACTCAATGTAATATATTTAGAAGTTATACTCATATAGATAATATTTACAAAAAAAGGCACGTTTTACTGCGTTTTCATATCTATGCAGGAGAACCAGTGCCGCGGCAGAGACACGGCCGAGGCAGGACCTGATGCCAAGGCAGCAGCAGAAAGACAGGAAGCAAGATTATAGGCGATGGAAAGACAAAAATCCAAGGAACGTGTCTGGACTTGAAGCCCATGAATCGGAGCTGGCTAGCACAAGGAAAAGCCCAAAGGAAGACCACGTGGGAAAGCCCCTTAGCCGAATATAAACTTGGAAATATATTATTATTATGTACTTGACTTGTTCCCTACTCCAAGTTGTATTCTACTTAGGAAAGGTTTGCCCTAGGTCTAGCCTATATAAAGACCTAGCCACCCAATGTGCAACACACGAAATACCTAGGGAGAGAGCCGACTTCTACTCTTGTTTCTTTCCTCTCCATCATGTTCTAAACCTTCTTAGGGATTAGGTGAAGGTTGTAGAGTATTTGTGAGAGGAGATTGTACTTTGTCTTTCATTCAATGCAATAAAGTTATCAAGGTTTGCTTATCCTTTGTTATTCTTTGTTTTCACAATTGAGCTCGGGAGAGGATATTGTGAATCATCCATTTATCTAAGCTCGGGAGAGTTAGATTCACGAAAGGGGTAAGTAAAGTGTTTCAATCGAGAAATACTAACTCGGCCTAGGGATAGGTTAAGAGTTTCAACGGCTAAAAGAAGTGTGAGATTGGTTGGTGAGTATAATTGGTTCACGCCGGGAGGTATCATCAAGGACTAGTCATCAACAGCACTCTGACTTAGGGATAAGTGAAGTCATTCAAGGATACTTTGCCGAACTTTGGTAGAGTCTGCCCACGAGCAAGGGATTGCCGTGGCAGACAGTGTTATCGCTGCCCAGGCAGTAAACTGCAGTGCTGCCGAGGCAGTGATATACGATTGCATTGGACAAAGACAAGTCAATCAAATCCACAATACGATACAACTAGATCCTAGCCCATCTCTCTACTATTTCGATCCTTTACTTTTATTTTAGTTATTTTAGTTTGGATAAATCAAATCAACTTATTTGTGTTTTTATCTTTCTACAGAACAAGGAGGTGAAGAAAGCATATTAAGTATACCGGTCCCTGAGGAGACGATAACTCGATAATATACTTATCACTTATTACTTGTGATGTGTCCACTTGCACTAAACGCGCACTTTTGACACGCGACATTACTTATAGCCAAATGTTCATTTCCAATATCGATAACCATTTCACATTCGAGTGCTACTTATAGCATCAATTTCATTACAAGGCTCTATAGCAATTCATAATCAATTACAATGCTTCATAAAGGATCACATATGCATATGAATCACAATTAATCTTTAATCTTTCAAATTCAATTTCGGGTGGTGCCTTGGAATAGTTAGACAAGGTAAGCGGGTCAACAAGAGTGTCACGAAGACACTAACAAGAGTACCACAAAGGCACTAACAAGAGTATCACAAAGGTACTAACAAGAGATACCCATGGTATCTAACAATTGGTGACTAACCACCAAAACACGGTACCCACAGTACCAAACAAGAGTACCGAAGTACTAAACAAGAGTGTCGTAGCACTAAACAATGAGCTCAAGACCCTAGGCATGCCGTACTACCTATAACCAACTATCAACCAAGGCTCAATAACATTTTCATTTCCATTGATCATTATTCGAATTCATATTAGCAAGTTCATGTTGCCAAGGGCAAGTGTTCATAACATGCTAACAATAAGCATCTATCATGATCCAACATATCATATGAACATATAGTCATGCATATCATGTTCCAAGTAATTAATCATATCATCGTAAGCATGCATGAATCACGTACCTGGCATCCATAGCCACGTGCCATACTTACCTCGGCATTTCCGAGCCATGCATATGTACTAAACTAGTGCTAATAACTAACAAGCAATTCAAATCAAGCAATCCATTTAACATTAGCCTCCTTCCCTTTCATTACCAATTATAAATTAGTCCATTTGCAATGATAAAATCGAATCAAATAACAAATAGATGGTTAGGACCCTAGGTCCTAACCCTAAGGTTTGCCACACTCACAGTTTATTCCGAGCTATTTAGGGGTTGTAAATCGCGATCCCCTTGCCCTTCTTTCGAGTTTGCTCGAGCCTTTGTTCCTCCTCGATATCCTCCTCCCTTGTATTCTCTAGTAATTCATACACATATAATATCTATTAGAATACATTCCATCATTTAATCCAAATGATCTTAGTCTTAACAAGGGTAAACATGTGCATTTATACTTTACGGACAGTTTTGCTACCCTTCCGTAATTCGATCATATCTCCTAGCTCCGATATCCGATTTTAGTCCATTTTACCTCTTTGGAAAGCTAGAAGAATCCTGTACAAGGAACAATTAACCTTACATTTTAATTCCTATTAGATCAGCTCCAGATTTCATTCGAATCGGGTCTGTCCAGAACCGGGACTATTCGGACAGCCCTTACGAAAACGCTTATATCTTTTTCTACCGAACTCGGATTGAGGTTCCGTAAATTTTCCCTTAAACTAGGTATATGGGAGTATCTTAATGCAAAATTTCAGCTCCTGACTCCTACTAATGTGGCCTAGGGAATTTTCTCAAAAGTGCTACCCGGAACGACATTTTCTAGGCAATTTCGGCTAATCCTTCATTCTAGGGGTTTGAACCCAATCCGAACTTATTCTTATAAATTTTTTAGCATTTCCAACATGATATCAACATCTAAAAATCCAATTTACAGCAACCTATGAGATCAAACAACCTATTTGATATTTATAAAACCCCCAATTTCAAGTTTTCCCTAACTTAATATCCATGCTTCACTAACTAAACCCCAAGCAACATAATCTTTAAATTGAGTTTCTATCAACCTAATCAATCTTAAAACCATCAATTAAAAATCAAAATCCAAGTTGAGATCCCTAATATTTTTGATTTAGAGAAAGAAGAGCTTACCGGGTCTTTATACTCACTTTTCTAGACCGAAAGCCTATACATGCAAAGCTCTTCAAGCTTATCTTCTCAAGCTCCCATGGAGTTTTCTCCTCCCCTCAACCTTGGTGTTCACGTGAGAATGAGGGAGAAGAGAGCAGATTTTTGGCTATTTGTTTGTTTAATTAATGAGGTGCAAAAGACTGTTTTGCCCTTAATGATTCATCTAGAGTTGGTTTATCACATGGGGTAGTCTATGGAATTCATTATTTTATCATGCAACCTTCTCATTTTGTTTTTAATTCAATTAAGTCCTTATTTCTAATCCAAACTCACTTGATTAATTTTAATTTATTAATTATCCGATTCATTTATTAACCCGATTTTTGGGATGTTACATATTCAAAGTAAAAATAGTTTACTTTTATAGGGTTTATATCTATGTTTTTTTACTAAAAATAAGATTTAAAATTTAATATTAGGGTGGTGGGTTTTGATTCGAGGGGTTAATGTAAATGGATTAGGATTTAAAAATTAAAAATTAAATTTAGAGTGTAAAATTTAGTTTTTAATGCTAGAGCATAGAAATGACCAAAATAAATATAAGACACGAAAACGAAAATATTTTAAACGGGCTCCATAATAAATATAAGACATAAGGATAATCATAGATCGGACTTGAATCAATATGTATAAATCTAAGTCTAAATCTAATATAATTGAATTCAAATAATGTTTTGAATTCAGATTCAGATTTTTTAACTGGATTTAGATTTTTTATCGTATTTTTTATTGGATTCAAATTAAATTGTTATTCTTAGTATTGATTCGGATCCAATTCCAAGGAGTATATTTATGTATTTAATACAAATCAATCTACAATTTTATGTATTTAATTTCTTGTGTTTTTAATCTATGTTATTTAATTTTGTACTTATTCATTGTCTGTTGATTGTATTTAAATTTTTATATTTATTACTTATGATATTAATTTACTTCCTATTTTAGTTCATAATTTTAACTTAATATATCATAATTTTATCTTATAATTTTACATTATTTACTATTTCATTCGATAACCTCCTTACCGTTTTTTTATATAATTCATTGATATTTACATTTATTGATTTCGCCATTGTATTTATTTCTTGTTTGTTTATCTATAATTTTCCTTTTATCTTACATTTATTTTTTTTTCATATTTATGTATATATTACATCATATTAAGTTTAGTTGATAGATATAAATCAAGGTAAATATTATAATTATTATTATTATTATTATTATTATTATTTAACTTTCATTTTTAACATATTTATATTTTTATTATCATTTTTAATATGAATATATATATATATTAATTTTGTTTTTACCCTTATTTCAAGTTATCTAATATATATTTATGTTATTATTCAAATATATATATATTTCTTTTAATATACTTAATTTTACTTTTTTTTTAATTTATTTACATTATCTTATTATTTTAATATAAATGTTATACATGATATTTTGCTTTAGATAATTAAAAATCATAAATATTGTAATTTAAACTCAAACATAAATTAATTTTACTAACAGGGATTGGTCCAAGTGGTAAGTAGCTTGGTTCCGCTTAAGCAAGTCTCAAGTTCAAGATGCTATGTACGTAGAAAATCTCTGCTGGGAGACTCACCCACCAAAACTAGGTGTACGACCCAGGTTAATCTGGATTAGTCAGGTTTAAACCTTGAAAACAGAAAAACAATAAAAAAAATATAAATTAACTTTGGATTGAATTTGACGGACATAAACTTAAATTAGATTTAGATACGAATCGAATCCTAACAATATATATATATATGTATATGATCCGCTAATTATTAAAACTTGAATATTTTTTCAGATTCGGATCCTAAAATCATGTCCCAACGCAATCCCTAGACAAAAACTAGGATCATCAGAAAATAATATTTAAAGGAATTATTGTATATTTTTATTAAAATAATTTAAAGGAACCAAAAATTTATATATTTGAAAATGCACGAATTTTTCGTCTTCTATGCCACCATTATTCTGCCGGTTGTTTGTTTCCTAAGAAAGTGTGAAGGGGAAAGATTCTCAGTATCGGTCAACGTGTTGTCCATTAAGAACGTTTAAGACGAAAATTGTAGAGATTACCAACAGAAAAGTTTTACCAATTAATTTATAATATTATTTAAAAATATTTAAAAAATATTTTTTTCCACTAATATAATATACGTAAATTTTATAGTATATTATTATATTTTATGTTTAATATTAATTATATTATTAAATTACAATCCGATATTATGATAGCATTAAATTTTATTTTAGGCTTTAATTATATTATTGAGCCATTAAATTTGATTACATAGATGTATTTTAACGGTTTTATGCACTCGAGTAAATAGATTTTAATGATTAAATGATATAAACTAAACTTAAAATAAATTTTAATGATAAAATAATAACGATTTTTAGTTTAATGAAAGTACAAATATGATTATTTTACCCTAATGTTTCTTCTTAATATTATTTATATATCAAAAGCCTAATAAACATTAATTTTTGATCTAGCACCTATTGCTAGAACTCGTCTAACACGAATTCTACTAAAAATAAAAATTTATAGACTCGTTATACCAGTATGGCGAGTTTATTTATTTTTATTTTAAATGAGGATTGATAACGAATATATACATAAAAAAACTATTGAAAATAAGAACTTATGAAACTTGTCATATCATTTAGATGAGTTATTATGATAAGTATTAGATCGAAAAATAAAGATATTTTAGGTGTTAAATTCAAATAATATTAAAAACAAAATATTTGAGTAAAAAATTAAAGTATCTTGCATGGTTTATCTTAGGCGTGTAAACAAGTTGAATCGGGTTTGATTAGTATTGAGTTCGATTTAGTTTGTAAAAAATTGAGTCGATTTCGAACTCGAGTAGTAGTGCGAGTAGGAAGTCCTACACCTTAACGATACAAGCATACACCTTTGCCAAGTTGTAATATTTTAGATGTCGAATCCACAAAGATTGGAGATCCACGCAGCGTATCTTTCCTCCACTAAGAAAAAGTAAAAACACAAGTAATTTGATTGGAAGCATGATTAATTAAAATAATAAAGATAACTAAATAATTGATTACAATCAAGATAAGATGAAAAAACTAGGTTGATTGTTTTGTAGTGTGAAGTCTAGTTGCATAATATTCTCCTCTTATTAATGTAAAGGGTTGAAGTGTCACTTCGATGGGTCGCTGAAGGATCGCCTTAGTTGCCTCATCGGGTTATGCCTTGTCGACAATTCAACAACTCATAGTTCGACAGTTCATCCGTAATTACCTCCTCCTTATCCCTAATTTGGAGTATTATTGAAGGTCACGGCTTGATGATACCTACCGGCGTGAATCAAGGGCGAACAACAAACAATGATATACTTCCTTTTAGTCTTTGAAATCCTGATTGACTTATCTCTAAGCCGGATTAGCCAATGCTCAAAAGCAAAGACCGTATTCTCTCGTTTCGTGAGCCTAACTATCCCTAGTCTAGACAAATAGGTTTTTCCTCGCAAACTTATCTTTCGAGCTCGTATGCAAGAAAGAGTATAAACTAATAAAGAATAAACTATAAATTCTGAAATTGCATTAATAAGAATTGAATAAAGTTACATCCTTCTTCCAAAATTACTCTACAAACTAACATATGCCTTAAGAAGAGTTTAGAACATAATGAGAGTGACGGCGGCTAAGATTCTAATCGGGGAAGTCGGTTTTCTTCTCCTAGGTCTAAGGGTTGGCTTATATAGGCTAAGTCTAGCTCAAAATTTCCTATAGGTAATAAGAGTTCTAAAAGGAATAAAATACAACTTTATATTAAATACAAGCTATTTATTCTATTTTCTAATTTTGCTCCTTTTGTACTCTTGAGTTTCCGTAGCTTTGACCATGGCTTTACTTGCTTTCCTTGGCTTTGTTTCGTCTTTGATTGAGCTCACTGGATTCGGTTCTTTATTCTCCATCAATCGTTAATCATATGTCGTCTTTAATCTAGTATCGCAGCAACCAGTTTACTACATTGGCAAGTGTTTCTCTCTGCATTCTTTTGCATCCAGAGTTTGTCGATTGTATTTGGTATCATTGATAGGTTTATTTCTTGTTTGAAAAAGAAAACTATATTCGTACATATTTTCTACCAAATAATATATAAAAATAGTATTTTAGTACTTAGATACTAAAATGTAAAAAATATACGGAGTTATCCAGTATTGTCATTAAATCTAAGAATTACCAACAATAATTGAGTGGAAAATGATATAAAATATAGGACTTTTGCGCACTTATCAAGTAGTTTTTAACAAACCTAAACAGTTTGAGCTTAATTTAGCACGTTAAGATCTTGAGCCAAGTTTGTGCTTGAGTTGAGTTTAATCAAGTCAAGTATTGATCGAACTTTGACCATGTCAAACTCGAATAACTCATGATTTGTCTTGTCTCATTTAAAGCCATGTTTAGGTTGTTAGTTAAATGTTTAAAGGTTTATGTTGTTTGGTTTAGAACTTAGGATTTAGGTTTTAGAGTTTATGACTTATGTTTAGAGTTTATGTTTTAAGGTTTTAGGTTTAAGAATTTAGATTTTAAATTAAAAAAAAAACTTTGATATATAAGTGGTGTAAACTGTAGTTTACATATGCCTTTTATTTTAGGGGGTAAGAGTTTTAGTTTAGTGTTTAAATTTTAGGACTTTAGGTTATAGGGTTTAGAAATTAAGATTATTGTTTAAAATTTAGAATATAAATTTTAGGGTTTAGAGTTTAGTTTTTTAAGGTTAAGGTTAAAATTTTAAGATTTGGATTTTATAGTGTATACATGCATGACTTGTGCAAAATTAGTTTTATACAAACATGTATATAAAATATTTTACACTTCTAAAAATTAAAGAAATTAACCTATTAGTATATTTTTGAGTAGTTCGTCAATTTTTTAAATTGAAAATTAAATGATTCGATTCAAATTTTTAAAAACCCAAATAAATTCAAACTCAAATCAAATCCGTCGAATATAAACTTAAATAACTAAATATCTATTTCATCCTATTTTAAATCACTAACTCATCTGAAAAATAAAAATTACTATTTTAAATCACTAACTCATCTGAAAAATAAAAATTACTAATTTAATATATGCATACTCAAATAACTTTATCATCCTCATCCACTCCGATGTTCCTCATAATCCACATGGTGGTATGCTTAAATTTACTAACCAGTCTTGTCTTGCTTCGTGTTTGATCTCTTATTAGGGCAAACAAAAGAACCATGTCTCTGCAACAAAGATCACCCTTCTTCTTACAACTTTTAGCTTTACTGATTTCAATACCATCATCAAACTCAAACCCAAACCCAGAGTTCCCATGCCGACCTCCTGACTTCAACTATTACCCTTTCTGCAACACTTCATTGTCCATCACAGACAGAGCTCAATCTCTCATTTCTCTTCTGACTCTTGATGAAAAGATCCATCAATTGTCCAACAATGCATCAGGAATCCCAAGGCTTGGAATTCCTCCTTACGAATGGTGGTCAGAGTCTCTTCATGGGATTGCCAGTAATGGACCTGGAGTTTCCTTTAATGGCTGTGTTAAAGCAGCAACAAGTTTCCCTCAGGTTCTGCTCACAGCTGCTTCTTTCAACAGAACCCTTTGGTTCAAGATTGGATTGGCCATAGGTATTGAGGCCAAAGCCATGTATAATGTTGGACAAGCTGGTTTGACTTTCTGGGCACCCAATATTAACATTTTCAGGGACCCCAGATGGGGAAGAGGGCAGGAGACTCCTGGTGAGGATCCCATGGTTGTTTCAGCTTATACTGTTGAATTTGTTAAGGGTTTCCAGGGTAGTGGAAAACTCAAAGATTATAGGTTTGGGAGAAAGAGGGCACTTACAGGATATAATAATGATGGAGATGATGATGATGATGATGATAGACTTATGAATTCTGCTTGTTGCAAGCATTTCATAGCATATGACTTGGAGAAGTGGATGAATTTCAGCAGATACAACTTTGATGCTCTGGTAAAGTCTTCCCTTTTACTTTCTTTTTTTATCTGTGTTTGTTGATTTCAATCAGGTTCTGCAGTTTTTGATTGATTTATCTTTGTTTATGGTTTTGAAGTCATTTAGGCAATTTGGTAATAGATACCTGCTTTATATGTATTGAAGGTTACAAAGCAAGATATGGAGGATTCGTATGAGCCACCGTTTCGTGGTTGTATACAACAAGGTAAGGCAAGCTGCTTGATGTGTTCCTACAATGCAGTCAATGGGGTGCCGGCTTGTGCACGAGGAGATCTTTTACAGAAAGCTCGAAATGAATGGGGATTCAGAGGGTAAAATCAATTAGTTGTTGCTTCTAAATTGAGAAATGAACATTTTTGAAGTTCAACCTTGATTGTTTAGTACTTGTTAAACGTTTTTGGGATCCTTTTGTGGCATAAATCAGATACATCACTTCAGACTGTGATGCTGTGGCAACAATTAAAGAATACCAGAATTTTACAAGAAACGCAGATGATGCTGTTGCTCTTGTTCTTAAAGCAGGTTTTTCGATATCTTTTACAGTTGAATTGGTTAATGAATTTTAGTTAGATCTGCCATTGGAATGTTCTTTTTAAGGATTAAGATTAAGTTGGTTGTCTGTAGGAATGGATATTAACTGTGGAACATATCTTATTCGACATACTCGAACTACAATTGAGGAAGGGAAGTTGCAAGAAAAAGACATCGATAGAGCCCTTCTGAATCTTTTCTCGGTTCAACTCCGTCTTGGGCTGTTTGATGGAGACCCCAGAAAGGGGAATTTTGGGGAGTTGGGACCTCAGGACGTGTGTACCACAGAGCACAAGATGCTGGCACTTGAAGCAGCAAGACAGGGAATTGTTCTGCTGAAGAACGACAAAAAATTCCTGCCTCTGAATAGAAATGTTGTTTCTTCCTTGGCTGTTATTGGTCCAATGGCTAACAACATAAGCAATATGGGTGGTGGCTACACAGGTATGGGTTATGCAATAATGTGTAATTCTTGGAGGTTTATATCAGCTTCCATGTATGTTTTTAGTTTTTGAACTGTTCAATTGAGTTATTCGGTTATGTGCTATATGAAGCATTGTAACATGGCAAGCTACTGGATGCTATTTCGCTTGGACCTTAGCATGTCTGTCTCCTAATATTTTTGTCAGGCCATCCGCCATATTGAATGTGAATCACCCTGAGTGCTGATTGAAGTTTTGCTAACCTCACTTTGTTACTGTGTTTCTTCACTTTGTAGAGTTCACCCTACGTCGAATTTTTATAAATGATTGTTTGATATTCTTCATACGGCAGGTGTTCCATGTGAACCAAAGAGCTTTTTTGAGGGACTGCAAGGCTATGTAGAAAAGGCATCTTTTGCATCTGGTTGCTCTGATGTACCTTGTCAGTCGGATGCTGGATTTAATGAAGCAATTCTGACTGCCAAGAACGCTGATTTTGTGATTGTAGTTGCTGGGCTGGATTTGTCCCAAGAAACTGAAGATCATGACCGAGTTAGTCTCCTCCTGCCTGGTAAACAGATGGACCTGGTTTCTTCTGTTGCTGCAGTGAGTGGAAGACCAATAATTCTTGTTCTTACCGGCGGTGGACCCCTTGATGTCTCGTTTGCAGAAGGAAACCCGAGTATTGCAAGTATTCTCTGGGTTGGATACCCTGGGGAAGCTGGGGGAAAGGCACTTGCAGATGTTGTCTTTGGTGATTTTAATCCAGGTTGGTGGCCACAGAACTATCACTCATTAGTTGGCATCTAGACACTGCATGAAATTTTTGGCATTTCGTAGTTGAAAATCAAGCATTGAGTGAATAATTGCTGAACACGAGTGAGCCATCTCTTAATGAATGTAACTAATAATTGAAACCGTTTCAAATGCTACAAAAATTTTAATTAATCTAATTGTGACTCACCAACTGGCATTGTTTTATCTGTAGCACTCGAAACTGTACCTCCATACTTGCCTAGTTTCTGGAATTTAATGTAATGTTTGGATATTTGAAAACAGGTGGAAAGCTTCCAATGACTTGGTATCCTGAATCATTTACAAAGGTTGCAATGAATGATATGCATATGCGTGCTGATCCTTTTCGTGATTTTCCCGGGAGAACCTACCGGTTTTACATTGGAAATAGAGTCTATGGATTTGGCCAAGGCTTAAGCTATACTAATTTCACCTACAGACTCTTGTCTGCTCCAACAAAATTAAGTTTATCCAGGTCCCTTACAGGCATTCCAAGCAAGAATAAATTGCACCAGAGCCGAGAACTTGACTATATACACGTTGATGAGGTGACATCGTGTGATTCATTGAGTTTCTATGTTCATATTTCTGTAGCGAACGTAGGAGATATGGACGGAAGCCATGTTGTCATGTTGTTCTCCAGAGCGCCAAAAATTTTCGAGGGAACTCCAAAGAACCAATTAATTGCATTTGATCGTGTACATACTAGTTCATACGGATCTACTGAAACAAGCATTTTAGTAAATCCTTGTCACCACCTTAGCGTTGTGGACCAACAAGGGAAAAGGATACTTCCCCTTGGAGAGCATGTTCTGACATTGGGAGATTTGGTGCACTCAGTGTTGATTGAAACTTAATGATGCTGTCAAGAATCCGAATGAATTTGTATTGCATTCTGATTTTTAATAACAAATTAACAATGCAAATTGTTTCAGATTGGATGATGTTTTTTTCCATTGCAATTCTATTACAATTTCTTTGGTTTTACAGGAATAAAATTACGGAGACCGAGCGCGACTCGAATTAGAAGAGTAGAGTTAGGGGCCTATAACAGAAAACATGAAAAATTTATGGCAGATTGGGGTGCATGCTGCTGAAGAATATGAAGCAGGTAAGATGTACATGTTTGGTACACATCTTTGATCTTAATCTGGAATAGTTTTCGAGGCATTTGGTAGAAAAGCTGAAAGCTTAAATGGAACATAAGAGCTAAGAGAGTTTAGTGTTATTTCTTTTTATCATCATAAACTGTTAACGAAACAAAACGCTAGATCGGTAGTCGACCTCGGCCGGCACTGCCTCCGGGCTCGGCTTATATCCTCATCATTGATAGTGGAATGCAAGTGTTTTGTGTTATAGATACCTGGAAAAGAAATGAGGAACAACAGTAACAGTAGGTTGATTACCTGGTAATCCAAATTCCAATAGTTGGGAAATAGGACAAACAGATCACACCATCCACAGGGTGGGTTTGAGTTTTACTTCAGTACTTGAAATAATTAATCTAATCATCTGACGTGAAAAGAGTATATGTTAGTTTCATATCATCTGGGCTGATATACTTTTGGAACAACTAGGTCACTTGGTTATAGGTTGACGTAGGGGTGTTTATATTCGGATATCCGAGATTTTGAGTACTTAAAATTTTGGGTATTAAAATATCGACCTATAACTCAGCTCATAAAAATTGGGTAACCGTAAAATTGGGTACCAGGTACCTGATTTGTTTTATATATAATATATATTTATTTTTTTATAAAAAAAATAGAAAACACATACAATTTCATAATATATATATTTTAAACACAAAAATATTGATTTGAAGTTAGTTTGAAGAGATAAATATTTAGATTTATATACATGTGTATGTATTAACGTTTATCGATAAAGAAATGTATTAATCTCGATTATGATTTTTCTTTCAAATTTCATATTGACATATTAATATAAATATTTATGAAACAATTAAAACTTAAAAGTATATAATATAAGTATAAAAAGAAGTTAGGGATTTAAAATCAATTTTAGAGAAAATAATAAGAAACATAAAATAAAAATACAATTTAAAGTTTAAAATATATAATTATTAAAATTACCTAGTTGGGTTAACTACCGGGTTTTAAAAATTTTGAACCTGACTCGACTCGACTATCCAAGAAAAATACAAGTCGGGCACCCGACTCAAAAAATTCAATATTTTATTATAAATATCCGATAATTTTCAATCGAATAAACAAGTCGACGAATTAAATAGTTCGGACCAGGTATATTTGAACACCTCTATCTATATATAAAATTATATATAAATCACCTAATTATTAAAAATTACATTTAAGTAAGAGCTTAGTTTCGGAGCTTGTTGAGGTCTTTAGGAATGGAGAAATGACAATTCGTTGGATCCCTCGTATATGCAATTCGTTGGCAAACTCTCTTTTGGGTATAATTTCTCTTTTTATTAAAATTAGTTGCTTTGATAATTTAATATATTCATATTTATCTCATATTTCGAGAAAACAATTATCGGGATGATAATAGATTAAACATGAATCCACATGTATAAAATTTAAGTCTGAATTTATTATAATCTAATTCAAATAATGTTTTGGATTTAGATCAAATTTTTTAACTGGATTTGGATTTTTTATCGTATTTTTTATTGAATTCAAATTAAATTATCATTCCTAATATTGATTGGAGTCCATGAAGTATAACAGCAAATTTCAACGTCTTTAGGGTATATTGTGTTTTGGCCCTTTAATGTTTTTATTTTAATGCAAATCAGTCTATAATTTTATGTATTTAATTTCTTGCGTTTCTTTTATTGCTCTTCGAGTTCCAAGGTTTAAACCTGACTAGATCGATTCGGATCGCACACTTAGATTTGGTGGGTGAGTCTCCCAGCATGGATTATCTGCATATACAATGTCTCGAACCTGAAACTTGTTTAAGCGAAACCAAACTGCTTACCACTTGAACCAACCCCTGTTGATTAATTTCTTGCGTTTTTAATTTATTTCATTCAATTTTGTACTTATTCATTTTTATCCATTGTTTTTAACTACATTTTAATTTTTGTGTTTATTACTTATGATTAATTTACTTTTTATTTTAATCCATAATTTTAGATTAATATATAATAATTTTATCTTATAATTTTTAAATTATTTACTATTTCGTTGGATAACTTCCTTAATTTTAATTTATCTGTTCCTACGATGCAGTCAATGGGGTGCCGGCTTGTGCACGAGGAGATCTTTTATTATTTTAGTATTTTATGAAAATACTTTAAAATTTAATCAAATAAATAGAAAAAAAAAACATAAAAAACACGTTATCAAAATAAATAGAAATTTTTAAACTTGTTAAAAATAATAACTAAGCTCATAACTTTTTTTACTCCAAACTAAACAATTGAATTAATAAATTAAATTAATTAATTAATTTAACCGATTTTAACTATTAAATCTTAATAGTTTTTTTTATATACATTTATCACATGATATATTATATTTTTATCACGTGACATTTAGACATTTTAAAAATATATTTTTTATAAGACTTAACTCACTAATAGGTGCCCAAAGTATATACTTTTTTTGAAATAGGTGCCTAATGTTTTTTTTGGCTGAAATAAGTGCCTAAACTATATATTTTTTCTGAGATAGGTGCCTAATGTATTTTTTGGCTGAAATAGGTGCCTAAAGTTTTATTCCCTTAATGTTTTAAGATAATATTGTTAAAAGAAATTTGTTTAATTTATAAATAAGTACCTAAACTATATATTTTTTCTAAAATAGGTGTCTAATGTATTTTTTATTGAAATAAATGTCTAATTTTTTCTTATAAATAATTTATATTTCTTATAAGATATAAAATTATTTATATCAACGTTTTAATCTATTAAATTATTTATTATAATTGATTAATAATTTTATTTAAATTTAAATTATTTTATCCGAGGCCTTTTTTTTAAAATAATTTATTTATTAATTTCATCTCACTTTTAAATATTTATGTTTTGTTCTCAATCCAATTTCATCTCATAGTATCACAATAGTCCTACACAACTTCAAGTAGTATATAACAAATTCTCATCGTTGCTCCTTTCCCGACTTGACCAGTAATTGTAAGTAACTCAAGGTTTCAGAACGACCTTCATGCAATTATCCCGAGTAATTTACATTTTACATCATTAAACTTAATATTGACTTTCATTTACATCATAAACCTTTAATTTAATCAAATCATATCATTCAACTTTCATTATTTATAAATTAAGTCATTTATATTAGTATCTTTAAATATCTCTAATGAAAAAAAATTGAAATTGATATTTTTATTTAATATATTTTTCATATATCATCGATAAATGATATTTAATTAGTAATTTAATTTTTTAAAAATTTATAAAAATTTCTTTAAAACTTATTTAAACAAAATAGAAAATTTCCACATAAATTTATTAAAATTGTCAATTAAACATTATTTAATAGTGATATGTGAAAAATATATGAAGTAATAGTACTAATTTATGTTTTTTTGTTAAAATTATTTAATTGTGTTAGGATAAATGATTTAGTTTATTAATAATAAAAGTTGAATAATGTAATTTGATTAAATTGAAGGTTTGTGATGTAAATGAAAGTAGATGTTAAATTCAGTGATTTGAAATGTAAATTACTCCAATTATCCCACATGCAAACAGAATTTTTTTCATCATTGACATCTATTTTTCATCGATTCTACAATCATACGATGCAGCAAATATTTAATACGCAACAACGAAATCGGATCGAAAACAAAACATAAATATTTAAAAGTGAAATAAAATTAATTAATAAATTGTTAAAAAAACAAACCCTCGGATAAAATAATTTAAATTTAAATAAATTATTAATCAATTATAATAAATAATTTAATAAATTAAAACATTAATATAATTAATTTTATATCTTATAAGAAATAGAAATTACTTATAAGAAAAAAATTAGGCATTTATTTTAATAAAAATACATTAAACATCTATTTTAGAAAAAATATATAGTTTAGGTATTTATTTATAAATTAAACAATTTTCTTTTAATAGTGTTACCTTAAAACACTGAGGGAATAAAACTTTAGGCACTTATTTCAGCCAAAAAATACATTAGGCACCTATCTCAGAAAAAATATATAGTTTAGGCACTTATTTCAGCCAAAAAAACATTAGGCACCTATTTCAGAAAAAGTGTATACTTTGGGCACTTATTACTGAGTTAAACCTTTTTATAATTTGAATAAGCTCTTTTAGAATATTAGATAATTAAAAAAAACTATGTAAAAACAATATAACTCAACGCATTGTATTAACTAATCTAAAAAATTAGATTTAATGATTAATATTAAAAAAATTAATTGATTTAATTTATTAATTTAAAAAATTACGATAATTTAATATCTCAAAAATTACGCGTTGTATTAATTGATTATTGTATATTTTTATTAAAATAATTTAAAGCAACCAAAAATTTATATATTTAATAATGCACGTATTTTTCGTCTTCTATGCTATCTATGGGTATAATCGGTTCGGTTTCGGTTTAATTTGGTAAGCTATTTTAGTAATTACCGATTTTCGGTTCCATTAATTCAGTTTTCGATTTTTCCATATTAACGTTAATTTTTAAAAATTTGTATTTTATCCTGAAAAATAGCTTTATTATAACTTTTAAACATTAAAAGGTAAAAATTTTGAGATATTATTCATAAATATTTATTAAAAACTTATTTTTAAGTAAAAAAAATAAATAATAAAAATATATTTATAATATTTTAAGTATAAAATATATATTTTTACCTTATAAAAATAATTAAAAATCAATTAAAATATCGAATTCGATTTAGTTCGATTAACCGTGATTAACCACGATTCGTAAATTTATGGACTATAATACCTCAATTCGTAAATTTATAAAACATAATACCTCGATTCGGTTCGATTTTCGATTTTACGATTAACCATGCTGAGCCCTAAGTTGCCACCGTTATTCGGCCGGTTGTTTGTTTCCTAAGAAAGTATTAAGGGGAAGGATTCTCAGTATTGGTCGACGTGTTGTCCATTTAGAACGTTTAAGACGAAAATTGTAGAGATTACCAACAGAAAATTTTACCAATTAATTTGTAATATTATTAAAAAATATAAAAACAAAATATTTTCTTCCACTAATATAATATACGTAAATTTTATCGTATATTATTAATTTTAAATTTAGCACTAATTATATTATTGAATTAAAAATTAATATTATGATAGTATTAAATTTTATTTTAGATTAATTATTTCATTGAACCATTAAATTTGATTACGTAGGTAAATTTTAACGGTTCTATGCGTTTTTGTGGAGGAATTTTAATGATTTAGTAATATAATTTAAATCTAAAATAAAATATAATAATAAAATAATATCGATTTTTAGTTTAATGAAAGTACAAAGTATGATTATTTTACCCCAAATGTTTTTTCTTAATATATTTATAGGTCTGATGCTTAAAAAACATTAATTCTTGATTTAGCACTGGTCGTAAGAATTCGTCTAAATGATGTGATAAGTCTTATTAAAATAAAAATTTATAGACTTGTCGTACCAGTACGATGAATATTATTTATTTTTATTTTAACGAGGATGAATAACGAATATATACATAGAAATCTATAGAAAATAAAAATTTATGAAACTCATCGTATCATTCATACGAGTTATTACAATAAGTATTAGATCTAAAATTAAAGATTTTTTAGGGGTTAAATCCAAATAATATTAAAAACAAAATATTTGAGTAAAAACCTAAAGTATCTTCCATAGTTCATTTTAGAGGTGTAACTAAGCTGATTCAAGTTTGAGTAATATCGAGTTGGACTCAACTCGTTAAGAATTTGAGTCGAGTTTAAATTTAGATAGTTTTTAATCAGTCTAAATAATTTGAGTTTGATTTATCTCGTTAAGATCTCGAGCCAAGTTCGTGCTCGAGTCGAGTTCAATCAAGTCGAGTGTTAATCGAACTTTGACTCTGTTGGATTCGAATAATTCATTATCTGTCTCGCTTTATTTAGGGTATAAGTTTTAAGTTTGGGTTTTGTTTTTAAGGATTAAGGTTAAAATTTTAGGAATTAGATTTTATAGTGTAAACATGATTTGTGGAAAAGATCCACAAACCCAAACCCAGAGTTCCCATGCCGACCTCCTTACTTCAACTATCACCCTTTCTGCAACACTTCATTGTCCATCACAGACAGAGCTCAATCTCTCATTTCTCTTCTGACTCTTGAAGAAAAGATCCATCAATTGTCCAACAATGCATCAGGAATCCCAAGGCTTGGAATTCCTCCTTACGAATGGTGGTCATAATCTCTTCATGGGATTGCCAGTAATGGACCTGGAGTTTACTTTAACGGCTGTGTTAGAGCAGCAACAAGTTTCCCTCAGGTTCAGCTCACAGCTGCTTCTTTTAACAGAACCCTTTGGTTCAAGATTGGATTGGCCATAGGTATTGAGGCCAAAGCCATGTATAATGTTGGACAAACTGGTTTGACTTTCTGGGCATCCAATATTAACATTTTTCAGGGACCCCAGATGGGGAAGAGGGCAGCCGGCAGGAGACTCCTGGTGAGGATCCCATGGTTGTTTCAGCTTATGCTGTTGAGTTTGTAAAGGGTTTCCAGGGTAGTGGAAAACTCAGAGATTATAGGTTTGGGAGAAAGAGGGCACTTACAGGATATAATAATGATGGAGATGATGATGATAGACTTATGAATTCTGCATGTTGCAAGCATTTCATAGGAGAAGAGAAAGTATTTCGTTTTCCTAAAAGTTGAACGGCTGGCGATCTAAATGAGAATGGGAAACAAAGTGTTGACATGCATCCAAAGACATAGGTTAAGCAACAAAGAATATATGATAAAGCCAAATTGAGAAGATGATGAATACAAGAAACCCTTTTATTATTTCGATCAAAACAACAAGAATAGGATTTTTCAACCAAGACAAACTCATAAAGCTTTGGAACTACCTCCTTATTCTACACAACAGCTATAAATCAACATTTCCCATCCATTTAATTCCCCAGTCACCTCATCAACCACAGTTTAAGAGCTCACCAAGGGAAAAAAACATATTGTTTCCCTACTGGTGTTAAGCGATGGCTCGTAGAAATGGTTATGCTCAGGATACAGTGATTGATATAGAGAACAAGCCGGTGAATTTCACCGGAGGACTTCAGTATGTTGATCTTACATATACTGTCACAAAGAAGAAGCAGATAGAAGGGAAATGGTTGAGCCAAGAGGTGGACCTGTTGAATAAGATTACTGGATATGCACCCAAAGGGTGCATCACTGCAGTCATGGGGCCGAGTGGTGCCGGAAAATCCACTTTCCTCGATGCTTTGGCCGGACGGATTGCTAGTGGAAGCCTTAAGGGTAGTGTGTCTTTGGATGGGATGGCAATGAGTCCAACTTTGATTAAAAGGACTTCAGCTTATATAATGCAAGATGATAGGTTGTTTCCGATGCTTACCGTTTACGAAACACTGATGTTTGCGGCCGATTTTCGACTTGGACCGATATCAAGAACTGAGAAGAGGCAGCGTGTAGAGAAGCTGATTGATCAGCTTGGACTGACGGTATGTTCCTATTTGCAGTTTCATCCATGGTTCTATGTGCAGCTTATCTGTAGCCTGGAAAATTAGTCCAGTTATGTATCTAATGGAGTTCTCTAACTACTTAATTTCTTGCAGTCCTCCTGGAACACTTATATAGGTGATGCCGGGACTAGAGGAGTCTCTGGTGGAGAGCGTCGCAGAGTTTCAATCGGTGTCGACATAATTCATGGACCATCCTTGCTGTTTCTAGATGAGCCAACTTCAGGTCTAGACTCCACTAGTGCTTACAATGTAATTGAAAAGGTGCGGGACATTGCACGGTCTGGTAGTACCGTGATCCTCACGATTCATCAACCCTCATCTAGAATCCAGCTGATCCTTGATCATATGATCGTCCTTGCTCGAGGCCAGCTCATGTATCAAGGATCGCCACAAGATGTCACTCTACATCTTACTCGGATGGGGAGAAAGGTTCCCAAGGGTGAAAGTGCAATAGAGTTCCTTATCGATGTGATTCAAGAATATGATCAATCAGAATACGGAGTTGAGGCAGTAGCTGAATTCGCGAGAACAGGACGAAAACCACCACAGTTGACAGAAGAGCAAATGTCTGTTTCAACCGCTGTCCCAACACCACCTCCAGCTAACCGTGGTCGCCGACATCAGAAGGAAGAGAGTGGCCACCAAGGGAAAAAAGACTGGCGGCTTGCGTTGCAAGCAAGAGAACACTCAGTAACAGATTTGGATGATCATAGTTTGAGAAGCCCTTACAACAATACATCAATGTCATGGAGTATTAACCACATTGGAGTGGTGCAGCAACTCATCTTCACCCCAACAAGGCAACGTACCGATAAAAGAACTCCGAACCCAATGAGGTAAATCAATTGTATTTTTAAGCAATTTCAAAGTTCATCCCCTGGCTGAAACTCTTCAATGGAATTATGCAGTTCATCCCCTGGATATTACACATACTCAAATGATGTCCTTCCCGGAACGCCAACACCTCATAGCAGCGACTATACCGTGAATGAAGACGATTATTTAACTCCCAATGTTTCTCCAAAGAACTTAGTTCATTCCTTAGGTCCCAAATTTGCAAATTCCTTCTTCTCAGAGATTTGGATTCTCATGCGCCGGAACTTCAAGAACATTAGGCGTACGCCTGAGCTTTTTCTTTCAAGACTTGTAGTCCTAACTGTCATGGGCATTATGATGGCTACAATGTTCGTGAAACCCAAAGTCAGTATGCAAGGCATCACCAATCGCCTTAGCTTTATTATCTTCACCGTCTGTCTCTTCTTCTTTTCTTCCAACGATGCCGTACCGGCTTTCATCCAAGAGCGATTCATTTTCGTTCGTGAAACTTCCCATAACGCCTACAGAGCCTCTGCTTACACTATAGCTGGCCTCATCACTTACCTTCCGTTTCTTGCGCTGCAAGCCGGTGTCTATGCCTGCATTGTTTGGAAAGCCTTAGAGCTTAGAGGACCATTCTACTATTTCTTCATTGTTCTTTATGTCTCCCTTCTTTCAACCAACTCATTTGTGATGTTTGTGAGCTCAGTGGTGCCGAATTACATCCTAGGGTACGCGGCGGTCATCGCTTTCACCGCACTCTTTTTCTTGTTCTGTGGCTACTTCATGAACAGTCACGACATTCCACCATACTGGAAATGGATGAACAAGGTCTCCACCATGACATATCCATACGAAGGGATCTTGATGAACCAGTATCAGACTCCAAATATTTTCGGATACGATCCATCCATGACACCCGTGACCGGATTCAACATCTTGAATTCACTCGAAATCAGCACCGAAGAGTTCAAGAAATGGGAAAATGTTCTTATAATGTTAGGTTGGGCTGCCTTTTACAGGTTGTGTTTCTATATAGTCCTCCGTTTCGGATCGAAAAACAAGAGGACATAGAAAAATCAAGAGGAAGAGGATGAAGCTGAGGATGCTTAATGTTTTGTATCATTTAAAGAGGAATGTTAATGTTATGTTATTGTTTCCCAGTGTATAATGCATGAGCTAGCATCAATGCACATGTAATCAACTAAACTAAGTTGATTTATGGGTATTTTTAATCATAAATGTTAAGAAAAATAAAATACTTAACAAGATTTTGCTATTTTATTTTCCCAAATTTAGTTTTACGGTTAATTTACATATCACACGATTTTTTGAGTTTATATATAAATTTTAATTTTATTATTTATAATATTATAGTATAGTTTGATTTCAATTTAAACGACTTTCTTTTCATATGACATATATATATTATATTATTTTTTACATGTGTAAATAAGACGTTAAATTATTATTATTATTATTATTATTATTATTATTATTATTATTATTATCAAATAGTTTAGGTATGAATATGTCATTTCATTAAATTACATGTTTTGTTAAAACACTCATTCTTATCTAGGTAAGGCCAAGGCTAGACAAAAAATAATGATAAATTAAATACGATAAATTAAATATAAAAATTAAATATATATATATAATAATTTGCATAAATTAAATAGTATATTATAAAAGATATAAATTAAAAATTAAATTAAATAAAAAATCTAGAAAGTGATTAGATTGTTAAGAAAAAATTAAAAGGTAAAAAGAAAAAAATACAAAGATTAAATGTATAATTAGTCCCTGTAATTATTAAAAATTTTGAGTTATTCGAGTTATTTGATTTTAATTTTAAGACTTGTATTTTATTTGTAACTTTTTTCGAGTTGAGTCAAATTTAAAAAATTTTGAGTCAAAACAACACGAATCGAGTTTAAAAAATTTCAAATCAAATCAAAAAGAGTCAATTTTGTTCGCCCCTAATAATAATTTAAATAAAAAAAAGTTTTTAGAATGCTCAAGATATTTTCTCTCGAATAATAAATCGAAATGGACATTCTAGAAAATGGGCAGATGAGAAGTTAAATTAGACCTAATTTAGACACTAATTTAAACTTAGTTTGACATTGCTTTTAAAAAATGCGATTAAAAATAATTTTAAAGTATGATAGAAAAAATAATTTTAAAAAAATTAAGTAGTATTTGTCATGTCAAAAAGTGATTTTGAAAAAAATATATCTATTCAGACATGATATTATAAGGTATAAGTGAACTTAAATTATAATAAAAATTTTAAATTTTTGTTAATGTTAAAATTATTAAATAAATCAACTTAAATTATAATAAATATTTCATTTTTTAAAATTTAATTTAAAAATATAAATAATATTTTAGATTATATACAAATATAATAATTATAAATTAATAATAAATTTAAAATAAATATAAATAAAATAATTTTACTCTTAATATAAATATTATAAAATATATATTATTTTATAATTATGTAACACCTTCGACACGGTGCCACATCGGGCCTCCAACCCAAAATCTATATTTCAAAATTTCGTTCAAAAACCCGATAAAATAAGTCCAAAATTAAGTCCATCATAAGTTATAAAATCAAATTAGATCCAAAGTATAAAATCCGGTCAAACATAAATCGTTGAAGCTTCAAAATATTACAACCCATTTTAAAAGCATTCGACTAAATAAAACATAGTTACAAATTATACATATAGGGTCCTACAAGTACAAAGCCCACTATGCCTAATAATAGTACTCTGACAACAGATGTCGATGTTGAACCCACCACGATAATGCTCCTCCGAACAAACTTCCTTAACCTATGCACAAAACCACATTTCGAAACGCTGAGCTACACAAGCTCAATGGATACTCAACCAACCGGCTCACATCAAACATAGCATAAAATAAGCATAGCAACATGAATGATGACATGAGTATCATGACGCTACCATAACCGCCTAAATACATGATATCATGATGGCATTATTATCGGCACATAGGATATACATGACAAGAGAAGACCACACAGCATCTCAAGTTCTTATCTCGTATTTATATCTTATATATATACATATATATCAGTGTCCATATCAGCTCATAGTAGTATAGAAGTAGAGGGACCCATCAGCACTAAGCAAGGTTCGTGGCATGCCACTCCACATAATTCGCTAGGGAACCTATCAGCACTAAGCAAGGTTATCAGTTTTATCTTTCATATAATATTTACTCTAATAACCCATCAGCACTAAGGTTACTAGGTTATCTTATAATCATATATATATATATATATATATATATATATATATATATATATATATATATATATATATATATACTCTAGGCAACCCATCAGCATTAAGCAAGGTTCCTAGTAAGCCGCATGACTCGAATATGTCACACCAAACCCTTAATGGTTCTAAATACCGGTTTATACCATTAGATTTCGATTATTATTTGATTATCACTTAAACGGGGTTAGAAGTCTATCTCTCGGTTTAAATGTTTATCTTATAGTTTAAACAACCCATAGGACCCCTAAGGTAACATTATGTGATTTTCCAACTTACCCTTAAGAACTTGGGCCAAATTGCCCAAGGGTATCGATACCCCTACTTGGAGTATCGAAACATTCTATATCGATACCCTCATCAAAGGGGGTATCGAAATGACCTGTATCGATACCCTCCTAAAGGGAGTATCGAAACACTTTGACCAAACCTCAAAGTCAACTAATGAGGACGTACCCGCTTCAATACGGGTATCGAATCGGGAATGTCACTGGACAACTCGGTAACGAAACACGGGCAAGGCGTATCGATACGTCTGTCTTTCTTGCCTAAGTTTTCTCTTTGGGGTATCGAAACACCCCTCAAGTGTATCGATACCCTTGCACAAAAAGTGCAGTTTTACATTTTCAAACACTTAGAACACTATCCAAAAATCATCCATTCGAGCCCAAATTAATCTTAGACTTTAAGGAGTGATCCCAAGCATATCTAAATCATTTTTACGAAGGTTCATCAACTAGACAATAATCTACCATTAAAGTGCATTCAAGCTCATGCAATCATACCATTCAATTAACAAAAATGCTATTAAGCCTAGACATGATATGCATGATGATTAGGAAGTTGGAGGAGTACCAACCTTAAGCAAAAGCAATAACAAACCGAGCTCCCAAGCAAACTCAAACCGTTTCCTTCCCCAAAGCTCTTGAAGGCTCTCTAAACTCTTTCTCTACAAGGTAAGGATACACAACGATTAAGAACGACTTGAGAAGATTTCTAGAGCTTAAAAACACTAACAAGCTGAAATTTAAACTTCCCAAAAATCAAATCCTGAACTCAATCCAAAACCTCTCTTAAACCTTCATCTTCAACAAACCAACATTTTCTTACCTTGTTTTATAGATCCACAACAGCTCTACAACTTCCTCTCTTGCCCCAAAACAAGATTTCTAACAATACTCACCAAAATTCAATCTTTAACCCACTTTTTCTTGTAACCAAAGAAGATGAAGATGAAAAGAAAAAGGAGAAGGAGATGATATCATCTCTGCAGGAGAAATAAAAACCCAAACCCCCTCTCATTCATCCCATTTTGTCATTTACCATAATGCTCTTACTAACTAGGCTTAACTTAAAACTCAACTCAAAGCCCAACAACTTAAGGCCCAACAAGGCCCAAACTACACAAATTCGGGGGCCCAAAACCGAAGCCTAACTCTTCAGGTTAACCCGACACTCAGAAGATCCGAATCCGGGTCGTGACAAATTATATAGGTATATTATTTTAACAATATATTATAAGAGTAAAAAAGTAATTAAATTTTTAAACTAGTTTTTTTATCCTAAAAGTTATAAATTTTAACTTTTAAATTTGGGTGAAAAAACCGCTTTAAAAAATAATTAAAATTTAATAAAAACATATAAAAAAATTACTTTTAATTGCTTTTAAGCAAGCAAAAACGAGACTTCAAAACCTTTACTATTAATACCCTTAGCAGTTAGCAACATGTTAATTTAAATGTTATTAATTATTTAATATTTTATTTGTTTATTAAAATGATAATTAAATATTATTTATTTTAAACAAAAATCTAAAATCTCATATATTAAATTTTCCTACTTATTTTATATTTTTAATATAATAATTTTATAAATAATATATATATATATATATAAATTTAAACGAATATTCACATAATGAACGAACCAATCCTTATTCATAAAAAATATTGAATAAACTACATAAATGGTCCCTTGACTATATCTTAATTATTTTTTATATCCCTTGACTATTAAATATTACAAATTGGTCCATTAACTAACTTTTTTGATACAAAATGGCCCTGTGCCATTAAAAATTTGACGGAAAACTAATGTAAACGTTAATATACTGACTTGGATAATCATGTGGCATCCCCGATCTCTATAATCCAAGTCAGCATGTTAACGTTTACATCAGTTTTCCGTTAAATTTTTAACGGCACAGGACCATTTTGTATCAAAAAAGTTAGTCAAGGGCCAATGTGTAATATTTAATAATCAAGGGATGTAAAAAATAATTAAAGTATAGTCAAGGGACCATTTATGTAGTTTACCCAAAATATTTAGAAACTAACCCTAGCGATTTCTGCAATCACTTTTCCGTCTACATCTATCTTAAACCCTAGGACTTGGAAATTTCGTTACTGACATCCGAGCTCTCCCCCAAATTGAAACTCTTTCATCTTTACTTAACATCTGTAAGTATTAACATTCCAATTTTAGCCTTTTCATTCCAGTTATTTTCATACGATTGATTTGGAGTAAATATGTTATTTTGGTCTGGGGAAAGATGATTGAACCAGAAAGAAACTGAGATTGAACAGAAGAGAGGATAGAAGAAACAATTAATGGAAGAAAACTAATCTGGAATTAGTTCCCATAAACTGTTTGATAAAATGTCTCAGACGCATGACTGATGACTAGAACTTGAATAACCAACTAAGAGATGTAGGCGACCACCTAAAGCAATTCTAAACTATTGTAACAGATTATTAACCAACTCATTGAGCATCGTATTGCATAACATGGTGTTTTAGTGTATTGGACTTGGCCATTTAAATTGAATAGATTTGGAAATTTTGGACATGGAAGTTGTCTCAACTTTTGTTCTTCTTTTTTCTTTTGCAGGTCTTTGCATGTATTCTGTAAGCAAGTTTTTTACATTAATTTTCATTCAACAGACCTAGCTGATATTGGAGCTGAGTCCATCTTTTTTCTGCTTCACCGCCAAAAGAAGGGGGAAATGGATAATAAGGACGTACCCCATTCTCATCTGTTGTGTTTTCTCAAAGCTATTCCCCCTGTTGACTTTTGCTGTGTCTACGGTTCAACACTCCATTCGATCAATCCTGACAAGGTTCTTCTATTTCACCATCACTCCATACCTACCCGCATTTCTTCAATTTGCTACCATTTTCTCTTTAACATTTTTTTTTTGGTTTTCTAGTCAAAAATGATAGATTACATACTTGGTGTTTCTGATCCCCTGCAATGGCATTCTGAGGTGAGACTTCTCATATTTTAAGCTATGTTATTTGCTCATTGCAACTTAACAATTCTTTACATTGTCGTCATCGTCCCCCCACCCCGGCCCCCACCCCACACACAATTTTCATCTATCGAACTTATTTGTCTTTCTCCCACCTAGAATCTAAAGATGAATGCTGATCATTACGCCTCATGGATGGTGCATCTTGGTGGGGCAAAACTGGTCTCTCTCTCTCTCTCTCTCTCTCTCTCTCACACACACACACACACACATGTTTTATTTTTTCCCATCAACTCAGACTACAGGCTGTTGATTTGTAGATTACTGGTGTTGCTGACAAATTAGGTGTAGGAGTACACTTCAACCCATATGTTACTTGGAATAACAAGGTATTGAGTATTAACAATATGAGATCTTAAGTGTAGTATGATTATCGAAAGGGATTATTGGTGTATCATCTACACACCTTGATTTCTTTTAAATATTAAATTCCCACACTTTTTCTACATTGTGGATGGCAGATGCTGAAATATGGAGTTGTTCGAATGAGTGACTTGATTCAAGACATATTAAATTGGGAGAGCTTGTATTTGAGTGGCCGTTTACAAAAGCCAGTGTGTTTTCTTAAATGCAATTCTCTTTTTTTTCTCCTATATCCTTCTATTATATTTTCTTTTAAAACATAGTACTATAAAAATGGTTACTATTTTTTAACTTATTGTTAACTGTCTTGAAAAGTGTGTCTTGTGTTACATTAATTCACCCTTGTTTTCTTGTTTGCCAAATGAAGGTAAATTATTAGGCTTTCTGTTTTCTTCCCTTCTGAGAAGCATATTCACTGTTCATAATAGTATCCTATACAAGTTGGTCTGTAGATTTTATTAGTATTCTTATAACTTTATTTTTGTTTAGGTAAATATGCTTGTGGATAATTTGGATATTGTAAATGTAAACTCAGTTAACCTTCGAGCTGCAGTGTCTGCTGCTCTCCTTCTCTTACCACCCAAATTCACAGAGGTTTGCTTTGTTACTGTTTTCCTCTTATATATGTCATTTTACCATATTTATTATCAACTCCATGTTCATGTAGGAAGACCTTTATGGCAAAATATGTAGCCTGTCATACATGGGTGACTTGCGGATGCTTTTTGCAGAGGACCGAAATAAGGTAAAACTTAAGTTTAAAGTGAAAATTTGAAGGGAAATATCTAGTAGTTTAGCTATTGACTGTGCAATTCAGCTTTTGAAATGTACATTGGATTTGTACATCAAAGTTGTAGAATGTTTACCTAAATTTTGAGTTATGAGCACTTTCAATTCTTTTTTCTTTTTTTTTTTTGTATGGTTGAGCTATAAGTTCTAACAAGCAAGCAAAAAATTCAATTCTTTATTCTCTGTTTTCTTTTCAAGTTCTCGCCATGACAATTGATGTAAATTCCCAACCAACAAAACTGTTCACCTACCGTAAGTGCCTCTTGCGCTTTTAATCCTACAATGTGTTCAAATTCTAGTCTTTATGAAATGATTCATGATCCTACCTGTGAACCGTAAACCGTTACCTAGATTTTTCATGTTTCTTAAAGTATATGCATCCAAAACATATTTGAATATATGTATGAAGGTATGATCATCTAAATATTTGTGAAAAAGTTCGTTAAAACTGGGCATACCTTGGTTGGACACAGTCAACACTCACCTGCAAGTCCAAAGTACCATAGTCTATGAACATTGGATTTGAGAAGACCAGCTTACTATGGTTTTTTTCTTTTGCCTTAGAAATTGATCTCCCTCCAGTAACTTGTTTATCTTTTTATTTGTTTGTTGTAGTAATTGCCCACTGCCTCTTTATTCAAGTTTCATTTAATCTGGTATTTATTTTGTTATGATGTAAGAAGGATGTTTTGTTGATCCAGGTGAAAAAGATTGTACAAGGGCAGTTTGATTTATTCCGGTCCATGTATAAGACATTTCTTGAAGAGTACGAAAACAAAGACTTCTTAAGATTCTCGTCATCTACAAATCAACTTGCAAATATATCTCAGGTTTATATGAATTTAATTTTTTTCCCTCTCTAGATAATGCTTATAATTTAGTCTCATTTATTGCACGTGTGCTTAAATAAGTTCCAAACAAAACATTAAAGCTGTACCAGAAAAGGAAGTCCATGCATCTCTTTTGTCCAAGTTTTTTTAATATGTAAAAATGCAAATACTAAAAGGCACCAAGCTGGGTTCAATTCAAGATCAAAGCTGACTTTTACATAACAAAGAACCATTAGCATCCTGAAGATTTCTTGTATGCATTAATATTGCAGCCTGCATAGTTCAATTTACATAAATTTGGTTTTTCTTTAGTATTATTTTAGGTTGTTCCTTAGCTTTGAGGCTGGTACTTTTATCTTTCCCTGTATTTTATGATTTTATCTCATAAAGGGGGGCAGTTATAATAAATGGACAATTTAAATGACATTTTAACTTTTATGGAAAAATTATCACGTATTTCCATGCTAGAGGTTTGTAGCTTTGGGATTGTATCCGAGATAATGTTTTCATTGAGTATTGTTTTTGATAGATTCCTTGTTGAAATCAGGATTGTGGCTTAGCAGTGACTTGCTCACACATATCTTCCCTTCCTCCAACTATTAGAAGTCGAATGGGGATAACAGCAGAGAAGATGAAAGTAATTAGTGAATCTGGTAAGCGTACACTTACATGCTGCCTGCCTAGAGCTGAAAGCATTACCCTTTTTTTGCATTATATGGATACCGACACTAGTAAAGTTGTTGAAGTAGATGGATTCTGTAAAATAATTGACAATGGCAATGTTACTGTCGTTTTAATATGAGCAGGTGAAGTAGGGAACAGGTATAGGTTTGGGTCAAGAGAAGAGGCAGCAAAATGCATGCAGAAGGTGTTGAAGCAAACAGTGAGGGTTTCAAGTGCACGGCAAGCTGTATCCAGTTTACTGACAGTCGGCGGTGTTAAAGCTGCTAGATATCTAACCAATAAAATGTGCAAGGCTTGGAGATCATGGAAATTAACATGATTGTCATAATCTAAATCAAGTTAAAGCTGGGGATGGTTAACTGTTGTTTGTGGTTGGTTCTTGTTAAAATGAGGATACTAACACACTCTGCTTCTCGGTCGTTTCAGGAACGAGTGTCGGTTTCTGTAAATGCCGAACGTGTTGGGGGTGCGTTTACAATTACATGGCCAAACAACAGGATTGGTCGAGAACACACAGGAAAAACTTGATTGTCTTTTTCAATGCGGAATGGAGGATCCTACCAGTTTATATTTTGTTTTGGATAAACTATGAACGAGTTCACTTGTGATTTAGTTTCTATCAATGAAAAGTTATGCTAACGTTATCAAGTTAACCTTATAGGATACACAGGACGTATAAGCTTTAGTTTATATGTGCATTCTAGTTTTAGGGGATAGGGTTTTAGTTCAGAGTTTAAACATTTGAGGTTTAGAATTTAAAGTTAGGTAGTATATGTTCTAAAATATAATGTCAACTATTTTGACATTGATCGCTCAATCATTCTGTTGATATTACTCGTGTTCGAGCTCATGATTTTTAAGAATAATTGTTCATTTAACCATTCGGACTAGAAGGCTTGTGCCATCAAAGTTTTATCCTTTATATATAATATTCACTTTGTTAACATGGTTGATTAAGAGAAAGAATTATTGATAATTTTACTTCTAAAATATAGTTACAAAATTATTTTGGTCCTTGGAGCATTTTTCTTTATGAAAGTAACAATTTTATATTCAATAATTAAATTCTTGTTATAATAATTTAAAAATAGTATCTAATGATTTAAAAATAAATTTCAAATCAATATAATACAAGTTAGTAATGCGTTAGTTTATATAAAATCTGAAATATTTTAAATATGATTATTGATGCATTTCTCTCAAGTGCATTTTAAATAAAAATTTTTTATCGATTCTCTTTATCACATCAGTCATAATTTTTAATCAATCATTTATTTTATTATTTTTTATGTCATTAATTTATTTAAATTAAAAACTTTTGAAATAATTTAGTGACCAAATTTATGTATTTTACCCAATATTTTAGAGTACGAGCATCAACCATTCACCAAACTACACGTGTAAAATTTTCTCATACAAAACTTAATTCGATTTAAAAATATATATATTTTTATCTAAATTTGATGCAAAAAATTGACTATTTTAGCTTTACTTAGAATTTTATAAACTCCATTTAACTTAAAATTTTAAATAAAGTGTGAATCGTAAAATGGATATTTGAATAACTTAAAATTTTTAGAAATTATTAGATTTTTTAAGTTTGATATAAAATATAAGAAGAAATATATATTTATTTGTCTACTTTATATGGATATAGAGTAGAAAAGTGTTATAATTAGAATCAATTTGTATTATAATATTATAATAATTATAATTAAATTTTTATAAAAAACTTAAAAATTTGATTCGAATTTTATAAACTTGATTCGAATAAAAAAACATTAAATAAAATTTGAATCATATAATAAAACTTATAAACTCAATTAATTTTTTATTTAACTAAATTGAACTCTTTTAATTCCCGGTTCATATGGGTGGAGCCACATTCACCGTTGTGATGTCGGTTAACATTTAATTTTTTTTATTTTTCTATACTAAAATTTAGGTTGAGATTTTTATTTATTTATTTTAGGATTTTTTATGTTTCATACATTTGTATTATAATATTTTGTTATTGGTCGATTAAAGTGAAAAAAAAATTGTTTGTTATGTTTTTTAAAATATATAATATAAGATTTTCATACACTTAAGGTTTAGGTTTAAGTTCGAGTTTAAACTTGAATCGAGTATTTGTATAAGTTTGACAATGGTTTGAGTTTGATTTTTCTTATTCAAATTGTAATTTTTTGTTTTAAACTTTCGAATTATTTACGAGCTGAATTAAGCTCAACTTTAAAATTTTTAAATTCAAATGGATTTTAATTAATTTTCTTTATAACTCTACTTGTTAAGATGCTAATTGCTAAAGCCATGGTGGGACATAGGTGACCTGAACGTATCTGGCTATCTGCTGCACTGTCTAGAGGCAATGTGTTTGCCATTGACCGACAGACACAGCTGAGTCCCTACATGGAACCCATGGTTCAACTCCAGGGAATCTACGACCAACAACATTATTTTATTGATGCCAACCAAGGAGAACGTGCCAACAAGTTCAGTTAGGGATCACACGAAAACTGAATCCGACGGGTATATCGATTTTTTTTTAAAAGTTTTAAGTTTGAATCAGGTTAAGTTAGGGTTTTTTAAGGGCGATCTTATAGTAATTATATTATAGATAAGTCTCACCACGTGTTCATGGACCAACCACAAAAATTCATCAACGTCATTATTTTTTTCATGTCATATTTTTTTTAAAGTGAATCTTCATTTGAAAAAATTATTTTTAAAATGAATTAGCAAAAAATATGAGTGAAGATTCACTTTAGAAAATATATGACATGAAAAAATGATGATGTGGACAATTTTTAGTGGTCGGTCCCACGGATGACGTGGTGGGACTTACCCATAATATAATTTCTATTGATCTTGGAAAAATTATATCATGTGTCAGTCCCATGTCCATGGGACCAACCACTAAAAATTACCCACTTCATCAATTTTTCCATGTCATATTTTTTTCCCAAGTGAATCTTCAATTGAAAAATTAAAAATTGATGAGGTGGCTAGTTTTTAGTGGTTAGTCCCATGGACACGTAGTGGGACTGACCCATGATATAATTTCTCGTGATCTTGGGAGTTTGGGTTTAGAATGAAAAAAATTCGACTCAGAATTAATAGTGTAATTTTTTTATATATATTTGGAACATTTGTAATAATGATCCCTCTCTCTTTATATTTTCTATAATTAGGGAATTAAAATTGATTTTCTTAAATAATTAGGTCACTAAAATTTTAATTTTTATAGTTAGATCCCTAATTTTCTTTTTCATAATTAGGTCTCTAAAATTTAAAAATTTTAATAACTCAGGTCAAGTTGAGTTTTGAAGCTTAAAATCGAGTTGGGTCGAATTTTTTCATTCTAGATCCGAGTCGGATCAGATGACGAACGACATATATGAATGTCCGGGTCGAATTCAGAAGAGACGAAAATCTGATCCTTTCCAACAAATGTCCATCTAAGTTCAGAAATCATCAAAGATATAATAAAATCATATAAAGAATTTTTGTTAAGCTGAGAAAAGGATGTTTCAGTACTGTTGATCAGGGAGTTCAAGGACAAAAACATGGTGGATAAGCAGGGGCGCAGCTTAGTGAGGTGATTTGGGAGCTGAATAAAAAAAATTTAAATTTTTTGGACGTGTAATTATAATTTTTGAAAAAATTGAGTATTTAAGAAATTTTTTAAAAAATAATTGTTTAATTAAAATTTTGAAAGAATTAATAAAAAATTTAATAATTTGTAAAATTTAATTAAAAATATTAAAAGATTTAATTTTTAATGAGAAATTTTAACATATTTAAGGTGGCTAATTAAAATTTTTATGATATTTAAGGGATATAACTTAAATTTCCCCAATATTTAGGAGTAATAAAGCTCCAAGCTTGGCTTATGAACCACCCCTATGGACAAGATGGTTGTACTCTGTACTGTAAAATAGAAAAATAATATTGATCGGACCAATTTAAATAAAATTAGATGTGAATAAAATTTAACTCAACAAAATTAGTAAAAAAAGTAGTTTTTTCGAGTAAAAAATTTAAGATTCAAATAACTTAAATTTGTAGTAATTACTGTAAAAACAAAATTGATTTTGATATAACAATTATGAATAAGGACTATTTTTGTAATAAATTTTTAAGTCCTTAAGTCAATTTTTTGATTTCAAGTCAAACCAAGAACTTTGAAATAAAATTTCTAAGTGTTTTGATACGAGAGTATCGATACCATTTCAACCGGTATCGATACCCTACTGCATTTTAAAGCCTTGTTCTTGAAACTAAGAACGAGTATCGAAACATGGTTCGATACCATTATGCCACTGGAAACGCATGTTTCGAACCAAGTATCGAACCACTTCGAGTATTTTTATTTGTTTTAAAAATCTTTTAAAATAAGATTCATGGTATCGATACTAGTATCGATACACCCTTTAATTCCCAACGGCTATTTTAGCATTTAATGAGTTGACCGTTGGTGACAGTTAAAATTTTAAATGATGGTTGAGATGTTTCGAAACATGGTTCGATACCCACCATTACAATTTAGTAATGACATCGATACATGTTTCGATATCGTCCCTATTAAATGCACAACAGCTCTTTCTTTTTATAGGTTGTTCCGAAACAGGTTCCCCGAGTATCGATACCTGTGCCTGCAGAAGAGCATTTATGACGGGAAGATGAAGTCTCAACGTCTTTATTTCATTTCCCAACAACCACAACGGTTAGAAATCAATGAGGACATATAAAATGAAGTTGTTCAAGCAGCATTAACAACAATTGAACCTCAAGCATCATCCAAGCACAAAAATCCAACTCAAAGCACTTAATTGCATATCTATGCTCCCAACTCTTGTAATTTCACTTTGATAATTTGTAATCTGAGTTTGGGGAGAGTTTGTTTGTATTTGGGGCATTTATTTCTTGTGAGAAAATTCTTTTTAGCCCACTCTAATCTCTTGTAACACTTTGTGAGGTCCAAATCAATTTTGGGTAGAAAATTGGTTTGTTTGTAACGGTTATCCCTTGAACCGAGAAAAAGGTCGAATTCAATAGTGAATTGGTTTCAAAATCCTTAGTGGGAGCTAAGGTAGTGGATGTAGAGCTTGTTTCGAAGCTTGAACCACTATAAATCGTTTGTCATCAAATTTTTCATTTTTACCAAAAATTTCTCAATCAATCTTTTAATTGTCAATTCACCCCCTCTTGGCCATACTTCAAGATCGATCAACTCAACAATTACTAATATAAATTTTCATGTTCAATTCGAATCCTTCAATTATATATGATATATGTATAACGCATATAAAAAAATATAAAAATATACATAGTGTATATGGTCAAAGAAAACTATTTAAATTGGAACCAAGTACTACCATAATATTGTAAATATTTATAGTTAAATTTGAATAAAAACTCAAATTATTGGACTCAAAAAAATCAAATAAAGTTGAACTTGTAAAATATGACTCGTTAACTTGTATCACTCAAAATATTTCGACTCAACTTGATTTAATTGAATATTCACCTTAAATAAAATAAAAAAATTATCTAACATAACTCATATATATATATAATTATAAAATTTTATTTTTGAATAATTTTGTTTGAATATATTTTTCATTATCTACGTCTTTATTCAAACAAAATTGAACCATTTCCTTAAAGTAATTAATAAAAATATGAATTTAAATTTATTTATTTAAATATTAATTTCTCCTACAAATTCAACTACAATATTAAAAATATGTATTGTGTTTGTATCCTTTTTAAGTCCTTTTTAAGATATTAGATATATATATATATATATATATATATACTTACTAAAAAAATATTTTTTTAATTTTATTTTGTTATTTGTATTTTATCATTAGTATACGTTAGAGTAAAACTCTAATTATATTCAAAAAAAATTCAATTTCTAAAAAAATATGTTTACTTATTTAATATCAAAATGTATTTTATTAAAAATAATTATGTATTATCAGTAAAATATAATAAAAATATAAACAATTTCAATTTTATTTCAATTTTTACTCTTTATTTTATTTAAAATTCAATATTTAAAAATTTAAACAAGTTTAAATATTGTATATTTTTATCTAAAATTCAAAATATATTATATATTTCTAAAAACACAAAATAAAAAAATTGACATGGGGTGGGCTAGGGCCTAGGTAGGCCCAGGCCTGCATTCTCACCTACTGTAAACACCAAGAGGTAAAACAATGTGGTTGTGGAAAAGAATTTAAATTGCGATTGTGATTGTATTATTAGTTACGGTATTTTATTATAATTAAAGACATAACATATATTATGGTAGTTAATGTAGATCATTTTTTTTATTGTTATATAACAGTTGTTACTGTAATATCGGGCCGTTATTTAAATTCGTGATTACGGGATTAAACAAAACCATAAAGAACCTAAAAAGGTTCTTTGGAGAAGAATGGATAGGGATTTAAGGTGATTTAATCAAAATTTTTATATATGTCTTAGTTTTAGAGTTTAGGAATTTAGGGTTATGAATAAAATTTAGGGTTTAGATGTTAAGGTTTATATTTTAGAATAATATGTTAGAAATTTAACTTTTAACCTTTAAATTTTAATTTCTAACTATACTAAATTCTAACCACCAAATTTAAACACCTAAAATTAAAATATTTATAACCCCTTTTTATTTTACCATAAATACATAAAATAACTACTCTAAAAAATATTATCAAGTATAATTCTATTTTATCTAATATTTTAATTTAAAAAATATAAATTATTACTAAATTAAAAATAATGATATACGCTTATTTTTTTAGTTTAAACCCTAATTAATTATATATTTAATATTTTTTATATTTTAAAATTTAAATATTTAACCATCCTAACTTCAATAATTGTAACCAGAAATTTCAATAATTACATGTCATATTTTTTTATACAATCTGAAAATCAAATATGATTTATGGTTACACATTCAATTAATTATATATACAAATAATATATTTGTTGCACTAAGAAAAAAAAAATACCTTCATTATTACCGCAAAATAAAATTAATATTTTCACAATTACTGGCTCATGAGTTCATGTCTTGAAGCTCAAGATTCGGATAATAATAATAAAAAGTTTATACATGATTATTAAATTATTTTAAAATATTTATTATAATTATTAAACTTTTAAAAATTATATAATAAATATTAAATTTTAAATTTTATTATAAAACAAAATACTAAATCATTAATTATTTTAATAGTTTAACGATGGATAACCAAAAAAATTAAAATATTTTATTATTTATTATAAAATAATAATTAAAATTTAAAAATATTATAAAATAATTATTAAATTATTTAATTGGGTTTGAAGCAGAAATCTAAATTATTGCAGAGTTGATAGAAACCCGGATAAATTATATTATGAGTAAATTTCATCACATCAAAGATCAACTACTAAAAACTATTAATCTTATATTTTTCTATGACATATTTTTCTAAGTGAATCTTTATTCATATTTACTATTAATTCATTTTAAAAATATTTTTTTAAGTAAATATTCACTTGAAAAATATAATATGAAAAATTGATAAAATGTGTAATTTTTAGTGGTTGATCTCATAGATACGTGGTGGGATTTACCCATAATATAATTTCTCCCGCTTTACACAGGACATGACATTTTTCTTGTATTCCCAAAGATAGGGGTGAGTATTCGATCGAGTCCAGTTGAGTGAAGTCAAAAAATTTCGAGTTATTCGAGTTGATGAGTTATATTTTATAACTCAAACTTTATTTGAAATTTTTTTTGTTCGAGTCGAGTTTAAGAAATTCGAGTTGAGTTGAATTGAGTTGAGTTTTCGAGTTCCTATAAATATTTAATTGTAATTATTTATCGTGTTAAACTATGATTTGATTCCAATTTAAAAGAATTTCTCTAATCATATAAGATATGTGTAAAACTAAAATTGATTTTGATATAACAATTATGTTAAAGGACTATTTTGTAATAAATTTTTAAGTCCCTAAGTCAAACTTTTTGTTTCAAGTCAAACCAAGAACTTTGAAATATTTTTTCTAAGTGTTTTTTACACGAGAGTATCGATACCCCTAGAACAGGCATCGATACCGACTTGCTTTTTCAAAGATTGTTCTTGAGACCAAGAACAAGTATCGAAACATGGTTCGATATCAAAACCTCACTGTCAGCCTTTGTTCCGAACCAGGCATTGAACCAGTCTTTAATGTTTAAATATTTTAAAATAATATACAATGTTTCGATACCAATATCGATACCCCTTTAATCCCCAACGGCTCTTTTTAGCATTAAATGAGTTGACCGTTGGTGACAGTTAAAACTTTAAATGATGGTTAAGTTGTTTCGAAACATGGTTCGATACCAACACTGAAGGTATCGAAGCATGGTTCGATACCCCCTTTATAAATATACAACGTCTCTTTCTATTTGTGGTATGTTTCGAAACAGGTACCCCGTGTTTCGATACCAGCTATTGCAGAAGTGCATTTATGGTGGGAAGATGAAGTCCTAACGTCTTTATTTACAATCCCAACAACCACAACGGTTAGAAATCAATGAGGAGGTATAAATTAAAGCATTTTGAGCAGCGTTAACAACTATTGAACCTCAAGCAACATCCAAGCACAAAAATCCAACTCCAAAGTACTTTATTGCATATCTTGACTCTTAACTCTTGTATTTCATTTTAATCCTTTGTAATTGAGTTTGGGGAGAGTGAATCTGTATTTGGGGCGTATATTTCTTGTGAGAGAATTCATTTAGCCCATTCTTATTTCTTGTAATCCTTTGTGAGGGTCAAGTCAATTTTGGGTAGAAAATTAGCTTGTTTGTAAAGGTTATCCATTGAACCTAGAAAAAGGTTGAATTCATTTATTGAATTGGTTTCAAAATTCTTAGTGGGAGCTAAGGTAGTAGATGTAGAGCTTGTTCCAAAGCTTGAACCACTATAATTCGTGTGTCTCAAATTTTCATCATTTTACCGAAAATCTTCCATCAATTTTTAAATAGCCAATTCACCCCCTCTTGGCCAATTCCATTGATTGATCAACTCAACAATATATATATATATATGTAACAATATTTCTTTATATTTATATATCATAAAAAAATTGAGAGATTCGTCTCAAACTTAAAAAATAATCTTTTAATTATTAAAAATTTCGAGTTATTCGAGTTATTCGAATTTCTATTTTACAAATCGAACTTTATTTAAATTTTTTAGATTCGAGTCTATAAAATTTTAAATCAAGTCAAAACGAGTCGAGTTATTTAATTTTTTTTAGTCGAGTTTTGTTTACCCCTACCCAAAGAGTAAAGAAGGCAAGAGGTTAGGGAAGTTCTAAAAACAACAATTTAAAAAATGTTAAAAAGTAATTGTATTAAAGTTTTTTATAAAAGTTATAAAAAATCAACGATTTTGGTTTTATAAAAAGTATAGACTTTATTTTTTTTATAAAATAAAAAAGCATTACCGTAGTTTTTAGTGTAAAAGCATTACCGTAGCATAAATTATATCATGGGTCAGTTTCATCACGTATCCATAGGATCAACCACTAAAAATTATTTACCTTATCAATTTTTTTACGTCATATTTTTTTCTCAAGTGAATCTTTACTTGAAAAATTAAAAATTGATGAGGTAAATAATTTTTAGTGGTTGATCCATAGATAACGTGGTGAAACTGACCCATGATATAATTTCTCTTATCGTAGGGTATGGGGGTTAAAATGTAAATAACAGTTTTTGTTCAGGTCGGGAGGGTTTAGTTTCCATGGACCGACGCCAGTTCCAAAGATTGCCCTTTCAGGCAAACCTACAATGCCTAGTTATCAACCTACAATGGTGACGGATGATCGAAACATAGGGAAATTCTAGGCTAAGGAGTCTTAAGAGGATAAAAGGAGGGGTAATAGAAATTTTTATAAAATTTATAAAAGTATTATATTATGTTTTTTTTTGTGTGTGGTATATATCAAATTTTTTTAATAAAAAACTGTAAAATTTTGATATATATTAAATTTTTAAAAAAATTATATTAAAAAGTCAATATCAAAATTCTTAAATTTTTATAAGAATCTGAATTTTGATTGCATCTTATTTTAATCTTATTTTAAGACGCTTCCATTAGAGTCATCCCTGGATCAGGACAGTATGAGCGACGGTCTAGGACAACAAGAACTATTAATCAATTAAATTAAAATAATTATTATCATTAAAATTAATTAAATATAAATTTTTTACTGTTAAATAATATTAAAAATTAAAAGTGACTAAAATATAATAATCTTAAATTTTGATTGCATCTTATTTTAATCTTATTTTAAGACGCTTCCATTAGAGTCATCCCTGGATCAAGACAGCATGAGCGACGACGGTCTAGGACAACAAGACCTATTAATCAATTAAATTAAAATAATTATTATCATTAAAATTAATTAAATATAATTTTTTAATGTTAAATAATATTAAAAATTAAGAGCGACTAAAATATAATAATTGTTTTTAACTTTTGAGAAACTTAAAACTAAAGTAGATTTTTTAGTTATAAAGTTATTGTTATCTAACTAGTCTAGATATTAGTGTATTATAATGTCATAATTAATATTATAATAATATTTTTTATTTTAAATTAAAAATAAAATTTTCATATAATTTATAAATAATATTTTCATTGTTATTGTTCTTCAAATCTTAATTTTACATTATATCACCTCTTTTTTATGTTAATTTCTCGTAACTTATTTTGAATCTTTTATTTATAGTTTTAGATTCAATATTTTAGGAAGACAATGATTCATTAATTCAAAAATATTATGATTTATGAAATTCATTATTGATATTGTCACGGACCGCACCAAAGGGCCCGAGACAAGCACCAATCAGGTTGCCACAAAAGCACTCCAAAGCATTCTGGGCATCTCAGCACCAACCCAACCACCCATTGGAGCCCAAATCCGGAATGGCCCAACACTTGGTAAAGAAGGCTTATCCATCCACCCATGTGAACACACCATGTGAACATGGGAAATACTTTCCTTACTCAAATAGGAATATTCTAGGAATTGTACTTTTGGATAGGATAGGATTGAATCTGGACCCTTGATGTAAATCATTTACAACCGTTGGATGTACAGGGCTTCAAGTATAAATAGAGGCCTTGCCCACCTCATTTGTCACTCACTTCTTCATTGAGAAATACAAGAGTATTCACTCAAACACTCTCTAGCCTTTGCCATTTCTCTTCCTTTCAATTGTTCTTTGGTTTCCGCAAGGTTCTTAGCATTCAGGCTTTGAACGGTTTAGGCTTACTTAGGCGGTTTACTGAGAAAAACGCGTCTAAGGCCGCACGCCCCGAGTAGTGAAACTCTACGGACGTGACAAGTGGTATCAGAGCGAGTTTGTTCGATCGAAATGGCTCCACAAAGTGTTAGCGAGGTCCCAGCAACTGACCGAGAGACTCGTGCAGGAGCTGCGGGGAAGAAGCGGGAAAGTTCCAGGGATATCATTGCTACCTTGGACAAGAGGGTCGCGAGACTGGAGGATGCGTTGGGCAAGTTCCAGGAGACCCAAGACGAGGCCGAAGTGCGCCTTGAGAAGATGGAGTCCCAAAAGGACGAAATCTTGGAACAAGTTCAGCCCGTTGTCGATGGAAAACTGACTGAGAAAGAGAAGATCCTTCAGGATGCAATGGATGCATTGAAGAAGGAATTGATGGGGGAGATCAAGAAGCTCAGTACCGAGCTGCTCCTCTATAAGAATGCCATGCTGGGTGGCATGATGGCTGAAGCAACTACGCCGAAGCCCAGGATCGATGCGTCAAAACCCAAGGAGTATAAGGGGGCGAGAACTGCTCAAGAAGTGGACAACTTCATTTGGGGGTTGGAGCAGTACTTTCGTTTGATGAGCATCGAGGATGAAGCTACTAAAGTTAATACGGCTTCAATCTATTTGGTTGATGCCGCCTTGCTATGGTGGCGAACCAAATGTGCTGAGTCAAGTGATGGAGACATTCCAGTCAAGACATGGAAAGACTTCCAGTCGGAACTCAAGAAGCATTTCTATCCCAAGAATGCTGATGAGGAGGCTCGAGACAGACTTTACCAATTGAAGCATGAAGGCTCAATTCGGGAGTATGTCAAGAGATTTTCGGAGCTCAAGTTGCTGATCAAAGACTTGAGTAAATCAGAGGGACTGTATCTCTTCAAATCTGGCCTTCAACGATGGGCAAGAATGGAGCTGAAGAGGATGGGTGTGCAGGATCTTTCGGAAGCGATGGCCGCTGCAGAATCCATTGCAGAATTCGAAAAGAAGGATTCTTCCAAGCCAAAGCATAAGGGCAACAGTGGGGGAGACAAAGATAAGTCCACCAAGAATGGTTCCGGAAAGCCACAGAACAAAGCCGGAGATAAACAATTTCGGAACCAAAATGAAAGGGGTGAGTTTAAGTGCTACAACTGTGGTGGTAAGCATTTAGCCAGAAATTGCCCACAACCACGAAATGAGAAGGTTGCTGCCATCCAAGAGAAGACTGGAGAAGGAGAAGAGGTTGTCAAGCTCAACTCCATCATCAGTTCCATGGAATTCAAGAAAGATTCCAAGGAGAAGGGACTTATGTATGTAGATGTTTCCATTGCTGGCCAAAAGTTGAGTGCACTCATAGATACTGGTGCCTCAGAGTTGTTCGTGTCCGAACAAATTGCCAAGAAACTTGGCCTTCATGTGGAAAAGGCAAGTGGATTCATCAAGACTGTGAATTCCGAACAGACTCCGATTGTAGGGGTAGCAAAAGGAGTGAAGCTTGAGATTGGTGGTTGGATCGGTAAGGAGACGATCAAAGTAATCCCCCTCGATGACTTTGATTTTGTGATTGGGCTCAGTTTCCTTGACCGAATCAAAGCGTTCCCGGTACCATTTGTAAATTCTTTGCTAATTCTTGACCCAAGCCATCCATGCCTTGTTCCGGTGAATCGAGAAGCTGGAATTGGGGCCAAGATGTTGTCAGCAATCCAATTCAGCAAAGGAGTACACAAGGTGCGACCAGCTTATCTAGCGACATTAGTCCATGATGAACCAATCACGGCCGAAGGAGTTCCAGCTGAGGTGAAACAAGTGTTGGCAGAATTCCGGGATGTGATGCCTATCGAGCTGCCTAAAACTCTCCCACCAAAGAGGGAGGTCGACCACAAGATTGATCTTGTGCCAAATGCGGAGCCACCTGCCCGAGCCCCTTATCGAATGGCTCCGCCCGAGTTAGAGGAGTTGCGCAGACAATTGAAGGAACTCCTCGACGCAGGCTATATCCGACCGTCTAAGGCACCATATGGAGCGCCGGTGTTATTTCAGAAGAAACATGATGGGAGTCTTCGAATGTGCATCGACTACAGGGCTTTAAACAAGCTCACTGTGAAGAACAAGTACCCGATCCCACTGATAGCAGACTTGTTCGACCAACTTGGTGGTGCAAAGTGGTTCACCAAGTTAGACTTGCGGTCCGGATATTGGCAAGTAAGGATTGCAGAAGGAGATGAGCCAAAGACAGCTTGTGTAACACGCTATGGCTCATATGAATTCTTAGTGATGCCATTCGGCCTCACGAACGCTCCCGCCACCTTCTGCACTTTGATGAACAAGGTACTACAACCCTTCCTAGATCGGTTCGTTGTAGTTTACCTGGATGACATTGTCATCTATAGCAAGAGCCTTGGGGAGCATGTGGAGCACTTAAGACAAGTGTTCAAGGTCTTGCGAGAGAACGAGCTCTATGTCAAGGAGGAAAAGTGCTCGTTTGCCCAAATGGAGGTCCCTTTCCTAGGCCACATAGTCGGAGGTGGCAAGATCAAGATGGATGGGGCTAAGATACGGGTTATTGAAGATTGGGAGCCGCCAACCAAGGTGACGGAGTTGAGATCCTTCTTGGGGCTAGCCAACTTCTACCGTAAATTTGTCAAAGGCTATTCCAAAATTGCCGCACCCTTGACCGAGTTACTGAAGAAGGACAAGGCGTGGGATTGGAGTACTAAGTGTCAAGAAGCCTTTGAAGGACTTAAGAAGGCTATGGCAAGTGAGCCAGTATTGGTGTTGCCAGACCACACCAAGCCTTTCGAGATCTACACCGATGCATCCGATGTAGCCATTGGTGGAGTCCTCATGCAAGAAGGACATCCGGTTGCATATGAAAGCCGGAAACTCAATGAGACCGAGCAGAGGTACACGGTCCATGAGAAAGAAATGACAGCAGTAGTGCATTGTTTGCGTACATGGCGACACCACATACTTGGGTCAAAGTTTGTGGTTTATACAGATAATGTGGCAAATAGTTACTTTCAAACTCAAAGCAAGTTGTCTCCAAAACAGGCCCGATGGCAAGAATTTCTTGTAGAATTTGACTTCTCATTGGAGTACAAGCCCGGGAAAATAAACACAGTTGCTGAGGCATTAAGCCGGAGGTACAACATTGAGACCGTAAGCCTACCGAAGGGACAATTGCTTGAGCGCATCAAGGAGGGGCTGTCCCATGATCCAACAGCCAAAATGCTGATCAGTTATGTTAACGAGGGAAAAACTAGAAGATTTTGGCTCGAGGAAGATTTGCTTTATGCCCGAGGACACCGTCTCTATGTGCCACATTTTGGGGACTTACGCAAGGAGATCATGAAGGAGTGTCATGACTCCAAGTGGGCTGGCCATCCAGGAATGACCCGGACGATGGCACTTATCGGCGAGCACTACTACTGGCCACGCATGGGCGAAGATGTTGAAGCCTATGTGCGGACTTGTCTTGTATGCCAACAGGACAAAATCGAGATGAAGAAGCTTGCGGGATTGTTGCAACCTTTGCCCATTCCCGAGAGACCATGGGAGAGTGTTTCCATGGATTTTATTGTCGGTTTGCCCAATGTTAATGGACTGTCAAACATCATGGTAGTTGTTGACAGATTTTCAAAGTATGTTGTCTTTATTCCAGCATCCAAGGTGTGTCCAGCCGATGAAGCGGCTCGTCTTTTCCTAAAACACGTGGTGAAGTACTTTGGAGTGCCAAAGACGATCATTAGTGACCGGGACACACGGTTCACAGGGAGGTTTTGGACGGAGTTGTTCAAGCTTTTGGGATCAAGTTTGAACTTTTCTACAAGCGTCCACCCACAGACCGACGGGCAAACCGAGCGAGTGAATGCTTTACTGGAGATCTATTTGAGGCACTATGTAAGTGCCACCCAACACGACTGGCCGAAGCTGTTAGATGTGGCCCAGTTTTCTTACAACTTGCAACGGAGTGAGGCGACAAACCAAACTCCTTTTGAGATCGTGAATGGACAACAACCGGTTACACCCAGCACGATTGTTTCCAAGTATCAGGGGCCTAATCCAGCAGCACACAAGTTTGCCAAGGAGTGGCAAGAACATCACGACTTAGCCCGAGCTTGTTTACACAAGGCGGGGAAACGGACCAAGAAGTGGGCGGATACAAAGCGGAGGGACGTGAATTTCCAGGTTGGTGATTTAGTCCTTGCCAAATTGACCGGGATCTTGCGCAATCCAACCGTACACAAAGGGCTTGTGCGAAGATACGAAGGTCCTTTCAAAGTCGTGAAACGAGTAGGCACCATGGCCTATAGGATCGAGTTGCCTCCAACCATTCGAGCTCATCCCGTGTTCCACGTAAGTTTACTAAAACCTTACTATCAAGATGAGCTAGATCCGGATCGAGGCAAGTCACACCGAGCGCCAGTCGGAGTGAAGGTCTCCTACGACAATGAGGTACGAGAAATCCAAGCAGAGAGGGTCATTCGTAGACCAGGCCATAGACCGAGGCACGAGTACTTTGTTCTTTGGAAAGGACTTCCCGACACTGAAGGTAGTTGGGAACATGCCGAGGCACTGTGGCAATTCAAGAACCAAGTGGAGCAGTACCATTCTAGTCGAGTGACGAGGGCGTCACTAGATCCAGTGGGGGAGAATGTCACGGACCGCACCAAAGGGCCCGAGACAAGCACCAATCAGGTTGCCACAAAAGCACTCCAAAGCATTCTGGGCATCTCAGCACCAACCCAACCACCCATTGGAGCCCAAATCCGGAATGGCCCAACACTTGGTAAAGAAGGCTTATCCATCACCCATGTGAACACACCATGTGAACATGGGAAATACTTTCCTTACTCAAATAGGAATATTCTAGGAATTGTACTTTTGGATAGGATAGGATTGAATCTGGACCCTTGATGTAAATCATTTACAACCGTTGGATGTACAGGGCTTCAAGTATAAATAGAGGCCTTGCCCACCTCATTTGTCACTCACTTCTTCATTGAGAAATACAAGAGTATTCACTCAAACACTCTCTAGCCTTTGCCATTTCTCTTCCTTTCAATTGTTCTTTGGTTTCCGCAAGGTTCTTAGCATTCAGGCTTTGAACGGTTTAGGCTTACTTAGGCGGTTTACTGAGAAAAACGCGTCTAAGGCCGCACGCCCCGAGTAGTGAAACTCTACGGACGTGACAATATGCTATAACTAAGTTTGAGATAGAATTTTAACAACAAAAATTCAGGTGTTATCACTTTATACTATTTTCTTTATAAATTTTATTATATAATGTTTTATGTGAAAAATATTCTTAAAAATTATTTTTATAAATTGTTTGATACTTAATAAATTTTTTGATATTTTTTATTTGATAATTATTGAGTATAAAAAAATAATTTATAAACAATTTTTTAATATTTATTATTAAGAATCTTATTTTTAAATTTATTTTTAAGCCATCAAAATCTCTTAAACGACTCTAGCTGTTATTAAAACACCCAATATTGGTGTTTCAGTCTCTTTGTGGGAAATATATAATTTCATAATTCTTACCTTACAATCAACAGTATTAGACGGGGAGTAAAAATTTAACCCTAATAATAAATATAACTCAACTAATTCAAAATATATTTATCTGATTCGATCAAAATCAAATATTCAAAATTGAATTAATCGTTCTCTCCGAAGACAAAGCCACGTATAATATGGGAGGGGCTCTTGCTTTCCCAGACATTTTATATTTTACGTTATATATTTAAAAATAGATTAATTATAGATTTATCCTTATTTTTCAAATATTTATGTTTTATTTTCGACCCATAGTATTTAGCTCCGTCCTAATTCTCACCGACCTGTGCATCTTACCATATATCAGAAAACTAGTATTTCATTAATAATTTCGTTCGAACTCATACAAAACGAGATAATATAAATATCATTAATCATCTGACTAATCCGTAGATCTTAAATAGACCATAATTTTCACTAATTAATTGTAAACAAGTAGTGTTGAAGCTTTTATCATCTTGTGCAACTGTTGGGTCTCTTTCCCCCCTGTACAGACAATAAACATATATATATAACCCTTGTTTGTCTTGGTTTGTCTTCCAATATCCCACTCAACTGGTTTGGTTTTTTACTACTGTTTTCATGTGACAATAGGACATTAAACTATTAAGGTATGACAATAAAGATTCACTTGGTTTCAGAAACTCAGCACCTGCCAAAATGTACTAGCAGTAGCAGCAGCAGGCAGTGAGGGCCTTGGTAAAAAAATTTGGGAGGAACCAATTATCATGTTTGGGTAGGAGACAATGAAATTTGTCAAAATAAACCAAGTTAGAAAAAGTAATCTAATCCCATCGAGTGAATTCAATGAAAAAGAGAATGATGTTTAGTTTGAGTTGAACGAAGAAAAATTTAATAAAAAAATCATAAACTCTCGTTCTTTCACCTTCTTTCATGCGAGTGTGAAAGTTCAGACCTGTGTTGGAGCGAGTAAAAATCTTGTCAATCTTGTCTCCTTTTATGTTGCATACTAAAAATTTTAATTTTAAACTGTAATCCTAATTTTCATGTCCTAAACCCTAAAAATATACTCTACACCTAATTCCCTAAACCCTAATCATAAGTCCTAACATTAAACCCTAAAATATAAATCCTAAACTCATTATTTTAAAGTGAGGCACGAATAGAGACACAATAAAAGGTCAAACGATTTGCACCTTGTTTGAGCAACTTTGTCGCAAGTAGAAATCTTCTACCTCTTTATCATGTCTCCATTTATACCTCCTATTAAAAATTCTAAAAAATGAATTTTAAACCCTAACTTTTATTTCTATATCCTAAACCCTAAACCTTACATCCTAAAAATACACCCTACCCCTAATTCCCTGAACCCTAACCATAGTCTCTAACCTAGAACCCTAAACCTTGTATCCTAAACCCTCCAATTTAAAACGAAGGCACGAATAGAGACATAAAAAGAGGTAAACGATTTGCACCCGCCTTGTTGCAAGTTGTGCGTTATCAAATGATTAAGAAAAAAGTATATATAAATACCATCTTCTCTAACATTATTTAAAAAATTTAGTGTTTCATCCCACTAAATCTACATATAATTTATTTATTTTCTTCATTCTAGGAGTCTAATTAATAAGATTACATTTAATATATTATTAGTGTTAATCCTACGATATTAGGACTCAAATACATGAACTTACTTAAAAGATTTAATACCTTATTTTCTTAAATCAATCGATTATTTAATTCTTTTCATAGTTTTAGGTTTATAAGTTTAATTAACGGGATGATATTTAATGGGTGTAAATCGTCTACTTCTTTCACATGTCTCTATTTATGCCTTCATTTTAAATTAGAGGGTTTAGGGTTTTAGGTGTTTTGGTTAGGGTTTAAGGAATTAGGGGTAGGGTGTATTTTTTAGGATGTAGAGTTTAAGATTTAGGATATAAAAAATAAGGATTAGGGTTTAAAATTCAATTATTTCGAAAAATTTTAAATGAGGCATAGAAAAGAGGTAGAAAAATTTTACTCATATTTAATATATTGTTAGTGTTAATCATATAATGAAGTTTTATTAGATATTCTTAATATTTGATCAGTTAATCAAATTATTTGATCAGTTAACTCAAGTGGTTAATAGAATAATTATTCTTCTTAGAGCTCATGGGTTCGAGCACCAATAACTCTAATAGAATAATTGAGCGTCTATATTTTAAAACATATACTACTGTAATTACTATTAATTAATTTAAAAAATTCAAATTATTTATCTTTGTACCCTCAAATCCTCTCAAGTCATGAATAGAACCCACTAAAGAAATGATTCTATGAAAACCTTTGTTCACATGGAAAACAATCATTGCCATATTTAGTGCAAAGCTAAAGCCCAACAACTCCTTATTTATGAACAAAAAAACAAACCCTTGTTCAATTCAATCAAACCACAAAGCATGGGGCCTTCATAAAAAAAAAAAAAAAAAGTTGTATTCAATCAACTCCTTACTCAAGCATGGATAAAACCCTTTGGACAAAATAACATTCCTATTCCAAAAGTTGGATTTCCCAACATCCTATGGTCGGCAATAAAGGCAGTTAACATCCTAGAACATAGAGCTGTCCTGTTGCAGAAAGGTTTGAGGCTGCTCTAGACTGGGTTTGTTACAAGCAATTTTCATTCATCTCCTTTTTGCCTAAGTTGGGGATCAGTGCAGTGCCAAAAGTCAAAGTAAATTCTACTGTAATGACCGTGACCCACCACCTCTCACATCCCCTATTTTTATTAGCCATGAAATGTAAGAGAATCCAAAGCTAATGCTGTGTTTTTGCTCCTTTTAATGACCCCTTAGTTTACCCTTGTTTGTCAACCTTGAGAAAACTAAGAAGTCAAGAACAAAGAGGAGAGATGAGTGGGAGAAGTAGAATAAGAGCAAGGGAAAGCAGCCCGGATAGGGCCAAGGGTTGTCTGCAGCAGCCATTGCCGAAGGCAGTGAAACCTATCAGAAAAGTTCAAGTTGTTTACTACCTAACCAGAAATGGGCAGCTTGAGCATCCTCATTACATGGAAGTCACCCATTTGGTCAATCAGCCACTGCGTTTGAAAGGTAAATGGAAACCCCATTTTCCTCATTTCATTGTATATGTACCCCTTGCTCTTCCTTATTTACCTTGTTTGTTTCCACAGATGTAATGGAAAGACTCACAGCTCTCAGGGGCAAAGGAATGCCCTCCCTTTACTCTTGGTCTTGCAAAAGGTACAGTATTGAATTACTACATTCCCATTTCTGGTCTTAAAACATCAAAAGTTTCTGTCTTTGTTAGTAGCTAATGTTGATGTTTGATTATTAGGACTTACAAGAATGGTTTTGTATGGAACGATTTAGCAGACAATGATATAATTCCTCCATCTGATGGAGCTGAATATGTTCTCAAGGGCTCAGAATTGGTTGATGGTTGCTCTGGTCTCGGTCTGCTACTTTTTTTAACTTCATTACCTTGAAAGTTTTCACTTTTAACCCCAACTTAAGACTGAAAGGATTGTTTTGTTGTTGTTGTTGCAGAAAGATTGCAGCAAATACAAATCAGCAAAAGGGGGTCACAGTTTCAGGAACCAAACCTTCATCCCAAACAAAAGTCCTCAGCTTTTGCCCTGACTCGGCACAGGGGAGGAACATACGAAGACGAGCACGAATTCGATGAAGACGAGGAAGAGGAGGAGGAGGAGGAAGAAGAGTATGAGTTAGATGAGGAGAAGCCATGCTACACAAGCTCAACCACACCTCACTCTCGCTTCTCAAGAGGGGTTTCCACTGATGAACTTGAATACCAAGAATCCAATAACCAAAAGCCTCCACAACCCTCTTCTTCCATCATCTCCGAGAAGCAAGATCAAAGCAAAAACACTACATCCAAGCGGTTCGAAGACAGTGATCCGGTTGCTAATGTCTCCGCATCAGGTCGTAACTCCTCGGTTCTGCTTCAGCTTATTGCTTGTGGGAACTTGGCTGTCAACAAAGGCAAGAACATGCCTAGTGTGAAGCAACCGGTGATGGCACCAAACAATGTGGTCAAAAAAAGTGAAAATTTGCATCGAGGAGTTGTTTGTAAGTCTGCAGTAAAGGCAACTGAAGATGTTCAGATGATAAGCTCCATGTCTGAGAACCCAAGGTTTGGTAATTTACAGACAGAAGATAAGGAATACTTCAGTGGCAGCATTGTGGAGTCTATGAATTCTGAAAACCGAGTTGTGTCTGATCAGCCATTGCTCAAAAAGTCCAATTCCTATAAAGAAGAAAGGTGATACATTAGCTTCCCTCTCCCCCCTCCTCCCTTGCAATTTTTCATTGTAATGAACTTACTTCTTCTGGTTTTTGTTTGAATCTTCAGGAGCTGCAAGTCTGCACTGAGTGTAACAATGGAAGATGAGAAGCATGACAAGGCTGTAAAAGGGAATTGTATTCCTAGGAAGAAATTGCCAAAGCAAACCAGAAAAATGTTGGTTGACTAGATTCATCTTCTTATGGTCTTGAATCTTCAGTATTATCAGTTGGCGGATGTTATGAGTCTTAAGTTTCAATTTTCTTCCCTTCTAAATTTGTCTACAAACTTTTAAAATATTTTAATTTTATCCTCAAATTAACGCTTATATCATATCATATTATTATATAATACACATATGTGTTTCATGAAAATTAAAAAATTTTATAACGGTTTTATTAACATAAGATATGATTAGTATATATTGATAATTTGAGGATGAAATTAAAATATTTTAAAAGTTTACAGACAAATTTAGAATGAGAACTGCAATTTGAGGGTAAAATTGAAATACTCAAAAATTTAGGACCAATTTAAAATGAATATCATGATTTAAGAATAAAATTAAAATTTTTAAATTTAAAGACCATTTTAAAATAAGTGTTATAGTTTAGGGACATATAGTGCAATAAACTATATTTTCTTTATACACAATATTTGAGACATGAGAAAAAAATATTAGACACTTGTTTATTTTAATATATAGCTTAAACATTTATTTTTAAATTAAAAAAATGTCAATTAGATTTAAAGTAATATAAATATTATTTTGATTTTTTAAGGACTATTTGGCCTTATTGGCGAGAGGACGTTCCAATGCATTCGACGCCTCCGGGCCAAGTTGCTGCGATTAGGGATGAACATTTAACTAAGTCGAGTTAATAAAATATTTTATGTTAGTTAAATTAAATTAAATTATCATATTTTATAATTCAATTTATAGAATTTTATTTATTAATCTTCCCCACAACATCTTTAATTCTTTTTATTAAGGAGGTGTGAGAGGGCACTCTAAGCTAGGGTAAAGACAAAGCTTGAAGTTGCTTAAATGTTATGCTTGATAAGTTACTTTGATGTTTAAGCATGCTTGAATAAGTTTGAAGAGTGTTAATGATAAAAACTATAATTATGGTTAATAACTTATAAAATTAGTAAAAATCGACATTTAATGCCTTTCATAAATTGTAGGTTGAATTGTAAGACTTATTGGGTTAGATTGAGGGTTTGAGTTGATGATTTGAATCTTAAACCTCAAAATCTGGGTTTTAGTGTTAATACGAGAACTTCGGATAATGATACTTCTCTCTAAAAGACGAAAAAAAGCTTGAAGGGTATACCAATATGGTTTTTCGTGTATCAATATTCTTATTAAGTTTGAAATTTTTATAGCTAGTTGGTGTATCGGTACACAAGGGGTGTATCAATCTACTATTATATTGAAGTTGAGAATCGATACATGGGATAAACATACCGGTACTGGTACATGTAGAGTAATATGTCCAAGAATTTTAAGATTTTGTTTAAGGATCCCATAATTTGAGATAAATGGTCAAATTTGTCTCTAAGAATATAAAACAAATTGTAAAATCGAGAAATGATAATTCCAACCCCATATGGGGAATAAAATAAGTATATAATAATAACTAAGTTTGTGTAAATCCATGTTCCATTACATGTCTATTTTGTATTTTTTTGTAATATTATTTCGTGCCTTGTGACACTTGTAAAATGGGATTTGGATGTTCGAACTTGTGTTGCAACACCACGGTAAGGATTTTTGAGGTTATCGATGTTATGTGACTCGAGCTTCATTTGTGTGTGCTCAAGGAAGGTTTCTGAGTAGGGTGTATGAACCAATTCTATATAATCCAATCTCACTTAGGGTATGTATACCGATGCTATGTGATCCGGTCTCACACAAGATACATATTTCGATGCTATATGACTGAGACTCACCTCGAGTGTTGTTTTCTTATGCAAGTTTCTAGGTTATTGTGTGCTTATAAGTAACACATTGAAGTAGGACTCGGTGCATATATATGTTGAAGAGTATAATATTTAAATTTATTAGGGTATGTATTTACAAGACCATTATGTTTTGTAACAATAACTCCCTTTAAGTTATTGTTAATATCAAATGTTTTTAAATTCGTATGTTTTAAATTGGAGCTCTCAAGTAACGCACGTCTTTTTTAAATTTATTTAACTATATTTGATTTATGAAATTTTGGATTGTGTTAAATGTTTTGAAATTTTTTTATGGGTTTGGGTTTGAGGCTCAACATAACACCGGATTTAAGGTTTTATGTGAGTAATAAAAGAGTATATCTAATAATTTTTAAAATTAATTTAATCCAATCCAGGAAAGGAATTAGTCCTCTCAATTTTGTATGATCTAAAAAATCGTATTGAGTTGTTTTATTTTAAAAAATCTATAAAATTCCTAAAATATTATAATAATATTAAGAAAAAACATAATTGAAATTTGTTTTGATGTAGGTTCTTGACCACCGGTAATTATATTTTCTTTATCTTCGCTCACAAAGACAAAAAAGTTTATCACCAAATCTCAAATGTGAATGGAATGAAGATTACGATATCCGAATGGTAGGGATAATTGAACTGAAACTGTATAGATAATTGTGAGGATTCTAAAAAATATTTGTAAGGATTTTTTTTTTGAATTACCTACAATATTATACAGTAGTATCTATTCTAGAGTATATTCTCAACCATTAAACATTGATCGCTCAAATATTGTGCTAGCATTACTGGTACTCAAACTTGTGACCTTTAGGAACAACAATCGTTCCCTAACCACTGAGGCCAGATGATTTGTGCATTTGCAAAGAACCTTATATTTTATAAAAAATAAAAAAAAATACTTATTTAACTACATATCCCTAATATATATCTTAATAAAAAAACATAACTATATTATTATCACTTTAACTTTCTCTCAAACTTAGTCACGTTTAAGTTTCTCAATATATTTCTTAGTTTTTAGATATAAGCTAAAAAACCATGTCTAAAATCCTAACAGTAAATATTGAGGATAAAGTGGAGAATGTAAAATCGTCCTCATCTCGCTCCCGATTTTCACTTGTACTAATAATATTACGAGTAAGGTCTATCTAATAATTTTTATTATTTTCTGATTTTGTGCGAGGTTGAAGTTAAAAGTTGACAACGATCCACTAAAATGATTTAAAGAAATTACTAGTATCAAATTATGCACAAACAAGTGACCTAAATATAATTTTTAATAATAAGTAACCCAAATATAATTTTAATTATAATTAAATGTCTTCTATTGTAATTTACCCTTGAATTTTTTGATGAAATAACCGGTGGAAGTAAGGATAGTAAAGGAGCGGGGTGGGTGCGGAATACTCATACTCATTTAAAATTTTTATATCTACCATCTACCCATTACCATGACGAATGTAAATTTTACATTCGTTCACGTAGGTTCATTCTCAAATTCATCCCCGCACCAATTACCTAACTAGACATCTACCATCCAAAACCTACTTGTCTACAAGCAACCATTCGTAACAAATTAATTAAAAAAATCATAGACTTTTATAAAAGAAGAATAGAACTTTATATATTTCATTCATTAATTAAGTGTATATATATAATATTTACACTAATATAAATTTAATTAAAGCTAACTAACTAATTAACTAATAATAATCAACTTAAATAAAACATAATTTTTTTTGGTATAAATTTTAAGTACAACTAACTAATTATCTGTAATTAATTTTACGAAAATATATTTATAAATTTATAACTTGATTAATTCAAGTTCGATCATAAGTTGTTATTTTTTTAATTAAATTAATTGAGTTCAAAATCTATAAACTTAAAGATAACATAGATTTTAAATTAAATTAACATATTATATAAATACCATAATCAGGGACGAAGCTACCTATATTGTGGGAGGGGTCTTTGTCCCTCTCAAATATTTTTGGTATAATTGCATTTGAGGTCCCTGTTAGTTTAAATAGTAGTAAAATAAGGATTTTGCCCCTCCAAACTTTTAGATTTAAAAGCTTAATAGACCTTTACCTCTCTCAATGTTTGATTCTAGCTCCGTCCCTGACCATAATAAAAGACATTCAAATTCTATAAACATAAACAATCTAAAACTTATATGACGGACGAATATAAGACGTACAAATATAAAACAAGTGATTACGGTACAAATAAAATCTTAAATCTATCTCTTATTTACTACTTAATGACGATTATGATATTTTATATCTATACTTACCCACTACCCTTTAAATTTATATTTATCTTTATTTTAATTAAAATAAATATAATACGAGATGTATAAAATTATATCCGTCAGCCATCCTACACTGGAGTAAGAATATCCCATTCCAACTAGAAGAAGATTACTCTATTCCCAACCCGCCACTACATGTTGAGCCAATAAAACCCCAAGTTTTCCATCCCTGTGGCCAATCCTCTCGTACACTCTAAACTCTCTTCTTCTTCCCACATCTCCCCCGACGGAAAAAACTTAACAAAAGCTTCTACTTTTACTTCTCCTTTTCCTTTTCCTTCTCTTTGTTAATCTTTTCCGCTACAATTCTCCACCCATTACTCGCATTTGATTTGATTCCCCAAGAATTACCCTTCTCTTAGCTCACTTCTCCAACTTTCTTTCGTCTGTTTGGTTTCTTTTTGTTTATTATCATTTTTGGTTTGACTGGATCGGGTATGTCCAAGACTATTCTGGTGACCGGCGGAGCCGGTTATATCGGAAGCCACACGGTGTTGCAGTTGCTCTTGGGCGGTTACAAACCGGTGGTCGTTGATAATCTCGACAATTCATCCGAAGTTGCTATCAAAAGAGTCAAGGAACTCGCCCGAGAATTCGGCAAAAACCTTTCCTTTCATCAGGTTCGTTTAACGCTTGAATTCACCCATTTCCTTTTTTTTTTTTTTTTGTAAATGTGAGATTACTTAGCTGTATGCCAGGAGAGAGCTTTTTGAATCTGTGTTTTCATTGCTAATTTGGAATCTGATTGGTTTAAATTTGATCAAGTGAATCGCCATAGCTGGCAACGCGTTGGGTTGTAACTTTTCGGTGATATGATGTTGAATTCTTTTTAGACCAAAAAACTGTTGAATTAATTGCTGGAATAGTAGATTTGATTTTCACTTTTAATTTCTCTCTCTCTTTAATGTGTTATTTTCAAAGGTTTAGTTTTTATTAATGAAGAGATTAGCAGATTGGTTTATATCTGCTTTTAAAAATTTACCAGAAATTGTTCAATTGAATGAGCTACAGAAGAATATATTGAACAGATTTACTGGTCGGTCTGGCTGAAGATTCTTTAGATGCATAAAGTGTTTTGTTTTTATTTTCCTAGTATTATTTTACACTGTCGGTAGCCAAAAAAGGGTTGTTGTTTTGTCTTGTACCTTTGATCTGTACATGGAAACACCCCTTTGACTGAAGAAATTATTAGATGGATCCTGTTCATCATGTCATCTGTGGTTCATTCAATGAGATTCATCCATCTCAAGATAACTTTCAATTAACTAATCACCATGTAGGAAAGAGGTGAAGTTCACTTGAAAAAAAATAGATGGAAAATGCTCATCGGATAAGATCATGGATGACATGGTAAACATGGTTTATCTAATAATTTTTCCTCTGACCACGAATGCTTGGATCTAGTTAATTATTTTTATTTAAACATACACTTGTCTTTGTTATTATGTTTTGGCTTCTATTACTAGACATTGGAATTTGTCTGTTTTTGCCAATAAATCAAATCCATCATGTGCTGCTTTCTTATTGTCTCAAAATTGTTGTTTGCAAGAAACATTTAAGGTATTGAAGTATTTATTTGCATGTCCAAGGTTTATTATGGACATAAATCTGTGATAGAACTAAAGTTTGGATCACTGTTTTCTACTACAGGTGGACCTTCGGGATAGACCTTCGGTCGAAAAAATTTTTGCTCACACAAAGTACGCAGGAATCTATAAGTTGTTTTTTATTGTGCCTTCTCAACATTTTCAATTTCTAAGATTATTACATTATCAGGTTTGACGCGGTGATTCACTTTGCCGGACTAAAAGCAGTTGGTGAAAGTGTAAGTAAACCGTTGCTCTATCATGACAACAATCTCATAGGGACAATTATCCTGTTGGAAGTCATGGCTGCACATGGATGTAAAAATGTACTTTTCTTTCCCTTATTATTATTCTGCCTTTTACTGTTTTGCATCCGCTATTTTAATCATTAGAAATATTTTGTTTTTCTTCTTGATCAATTACAAGTTAGTTTGTGCTACTTCATTAAAAAAAACTTGGATCCCGTTGAATCTACAATATTTTTACGAATTTGTATATTTTGATGAGTTATGCATTGTATTGTCTCTTTGAGTCTTAGAGGTTGACCAATTTAATATGGTACATTTCAGCTCGTCTTTTCATCATCTGCTACTGTTTATGGCTGGCCAAAGGTGGTTCCATGTACTGAAGAGTTCCCTCTCACTGCCTTGAATCCATACGGACGAACCAAGGTATTCAATGAACATTTCTTAAGTGCACACTGTTTAGAAGCTTCGGAAACAGTATGGATAAAGCAGCAACTATCAGCGTTATTATATTTTTACTTGTTTTTTATTACTAATACTTTGGCATTTTCTCGTGTTGTGTCATCTAATCATATTTGACATGGTTGGTCAGCTTTTCATTGAAGAGATCTGCCGCGATCTCCATAATTCTGATTTTAAGTGGAAGATCATACTATTAAGATATTTTAATCCAGTTGGCGCACATCCCAGCGGCCACATAGGTGAGGATCCCCGGGGTATTCCAAACAATCTGATGCCTTTTGTGCAACAAGTTGCAGTTGGGAGGCGACCAGCTTTGACAGTGTTTGGAAACGATTATTCAACAAAGGATGGTACCGGGGTAAGTTTTTGTCGGTATGCAAGGGTGTTAGTTTTCAATGAATCTTATTTTCATATTTCAGAATACATTTTGAATATGTCTATGAACCGTGATATGATTTTGAATTCTATTGAGCTTCTATTTACACCTTCTTGTCAATTAAGCTTGGTATTGTTTAACTCCTAACATCTCCATGACTTTTTTCTATACTTAATCTGTCTCCTTGACGTTAGCAATGCATGCATCTTCAGTCGCGCAGCTGTTCTAGATGTAGATGCCCAGTTTAGGATTGTTTACATATTCTGTGCAGCTGTTCTAAATCTTGGTTCAATGTTTTGATCACTTTTGACAAAGGGGCCACTTCTTGGGTCGTTTCAGGTTCGAGATTACATCCATGTTGTAGACTTAGCAGATGGCCACATCGCAGCATTAAGAAAATTATCTGATCCTAAAATAGGTATATATCTGCATCCTATTTATATAGTTTACAGGCACAACTATTTTTTTATTGAATATATATAATATATGTCAGTACATATAACATAACACTGAAGCTAGAATTCAGTAGAATTGGTCCTTACCTATATGCTATTACAGGTTGTGAGGTATACAACTTGGGAACAGGAAAGGGAACATCAGTTTTGGAGATGGTTACTGCATTCGAAAAGGCATCCGGGAAGGTATTGTTTTCTTGTTTTTGTTGATATTGTTGTAATTTTAAACATAGAGTTGAACATTGTATTTTTAACATCCTAAATTTTGTTACTTTTATCAGAAAATTCCTCTTAAAATTGCTGGACGTCGACCAGGTGATGCCGAAATCGTTTACGCTTCAACCAAAAAGGCTGAGACTGAACTGAAATGGAAGTAAGAACCTTATATACAGTTTATACTATTGCATAGTTATAACCTTTAATTTACCCCAAAGAAGCTCTTAAAGCATGAAAGAAAAGCATATTGGGATACTAATCAAAAGCTTTATTTTATACATGAAAGTACCATATTTAATTGATTTAGTGCTCAAAAATGTTTATATTATCCCGTTTTATATGAGATCGAATCTCGGTATAAGAACATAATACGTCTTCGTTTAATAAAAACCTACTAGTCAAATATCTGATGTTGAATTCTGATGTTACAGAGCCAAGTATGGCATTGAGGAGATGTGCAAGGATCAATGGAACTGGGCCAATAAAAACCCCTATGGATATGGCTCTCCTCACTCAAAGTAACCCAGTTGCCAACACCATTTTCAGACCACAATTCTTTTCTATTTTTCTTCAGATTCTTTTTAGATCATTTTTCCTGATTTATTTGTTGAATTGATTCTTAATTCTTTCAAGTGGAGGCATATCCATTGACACTAGTGTAAAATTGACTTTTATACACAGTTATAAAGTTTTTACTATTGGTATTTTAATAATGCAAGTGTTGAATTTTGTGTTTTATTTACATAGACTATTATTAAATTATTTATTTATGTAAAAAAAATCAATCTTTAAATATTTTTTATAAAGAATTTATTTTAGATTAATATAATTATTTTATTGATAAGTGTTGAATGTATTGTTAAGACACGTTATACTCTTAAAAGGAGGACATTAGTTCAAACCAAGAAGATAGTAATTTTAGGAAGACAACCTCGTATCTTGAATATTAAACGTTAAAAGAACATGCATATTATTAAAACCAAAATCATGGATTAACTATTTGAATAGCCACTTTTGTTTATAAATTTAATCACTGATTTTGAAAAATGATTGATAAAGTTACGTTTTTATCTGTAAATTTTTTGTCACTGAGACGTTTATTATCGTTAAACTTTAACAAAAAAGTTAACCTTGTACAATAAAAAATAATAAATTATTTAGATAGTCTTTAAACTACTATTTCACTTTTATTTTATTTTTAATTTTACGTTAAAATTTTAAAATTTTATCTTTTAACTATATTTTCAGAAACCTCCAACTCATTAGAAGTTTCCTAACCCTCAACCCTAGTTTTTTCAGTGAAGTCTTTAGTGTTATAAGATATATCTTTCCTTATGATGCGTTATTATGTGTCTATAAACATTGTTTCACCTCACCTTTCAACTATGGCATGAAGATGGAGGAAGACAAAGAGGAGCCATTCAAGGAACTCATACTTCATTTATTGTAAATAGCTTGTAGTGATACCTGTGAAATCTTGTAATGGTACTTTGTTTAATCAAATAATTGTGTTTTGGATACAATGATACTTGTTTTATGGGTACATGAGATAGATTTTTGGTCGTCTTGATCTTAATTCGAAAAATAAATTAATTTATTACAACTTGTTCCGTCTTGATATAATAAGAAATATAACTTGACTCTGATTTGTCCTTGCTATTTTAGTCACTAAACTTTTATTTTATATTAATTTAATAAAAAATTATAGACCACTTTATAATATAAAAAATTAATAAACATTTTATAATTTTTTAAAAGTTAAATGACTAAAATAAATATATATAATAATTTCGGTTAATTAACCGATTTCGAACTGAATTAATCATTAACCGAATTTACTAAAAATTAACCGACCGAATTAACCTAAATAATTTTAGTTCGGTCAATTAATTCAGTTAAAACCAAATAATGCACATCCCTATCTATATCTTCCTATTCAAATAGGATTTCATTTTTCCTCGCTTATCCTCGTTTAAGTAAATATTTATTTCGGTTCGGTTCGCTTTTGTTGTAGTAAATATTTGGGTTTAGGATTTGAACGGAATTTATAAAGAAAGAGATTTTTTTGAAAAAATGATGAAAATATAAAATCTTAAGGGTCAAATTAAAGATAAAACAAAAATAAACTAATAATTTAGAGACTATTTAAATAATTTATTATTTTTTATCGTATCAAATTAACTTTTTGTTAAAGTTTAACGACAACAAATATCTCAATAACAAAATATTTACAGATTAAAAACATAATAAGGTCATTTTTTAAAGGTAATCAAATTTGTACCGAAGAAAAACAAAATGACTATTTCGATAGTTAACTCTAAATTTTAATACTTTTAGAGTAAACTATATAAATAATATATAATTTTTTTTATTGAATCTTTTAATTATGAAAAGGTTTAAATTAATTATTTAGTTTTTAAAAGTAATAAATTAATCTATTTTTATTGAAAAATTCAAAAAAAAAATATATTTTTAATTAAAACAAATATCTAAAATATATTTTTTATCAAAATAAATATCTAAAAAATTCTTTTTTTATCAAAATAAATACATAAAATATATATTTTTTTATCTAAAGTCTTAAAAATACATAGATTGAAAATACATTATATAATTATTTTGTTAAAAATATATTTTAATATTTATTTTAATAAAAATATTTTAATATCAAAATAAATTTTATAATTATATTTAAAATTCGTCGTTTTTTTAAATAATGTTATTTTAAAATTTAAAATTAAAATGTTGCTTGCCATGATTATTAGACCAATCGTTAGTTAACCTTGTATTAAAACTCTAACCTTTGGATTTTGTACAAATCTAGCTCTACAGATAAAACCCTAACCCATAAAACCCTTACTCATGGTAGGAATTGCTGCAACGGGAGCGGCGATGTCCACAGAAACGGCGGTGGAGAAAGCGGTGAAAGCTCTCCTAAAATGGAGAGATTCTCAGTCTCATTTGCAGAAACCCCAACTTCTCCAGGAGGATGAATTGATATACCTCATCGTCAGCCTCAAGAAAATTCCCCAGAACCCTCGCGTTAATCCGATGAAGGTGCCACTGCCTCACCCCCTCATCGATCCCTCCGCCGGGATGTGCATGTTCATCGACGACCGCCCCAAGTCAGGCATCACCAAAGACGCCGCCTCCAAGAAAATCAAGGCCGAAAATATACCCATAACCAAGGTGATCAAGCTGTCGAAGCTCAAGACTGATTACAAGCCATTCGAGGCTAAAAGAAAGCTCTGTGATTCGTACGACATGTTTTTCGCCGATAAAAGGATTATCCCTCTTCTGCCTCAGCTTTTGGGGAAGCAGTTTTTCAAGAAGAAGAAAATCCCCGTGCCTGTGGACCTTAAGCACAAGAACTGGAAGGAGCAGATTGAGAAGGCTTGTTCCTCTGCTATGTTGTTCTTGGGTAGTGGGACTTGCTGCGTTGTGAAGGTGGCTAAGCTTTCACTGGGGGAAAAGGAGATAGTTGAGAATGTGGAAGCTGCTATCAATGGTATTGCAGAGGTTGTGCCGAGCAAATGGAGAAATGTAAGGTCCTTTCACTTGAAGTTGCTCGAAAGCTTGGCTCTACCTGTTTATCAGGCTATGCCTGATCTGCGTTTGAAGATTCTAGCCGAATCCGAACAGACTACTTCTTCCAAGGAGGAAAAGCAAGAAGTTGGAGAAGGAGAAGAACATGGTTCCCATTCTCATCAAAAGAAGAAGAAGAACAAGGGTCGGATACATGAAGTTCAGTACATGGATGATCAGGAGAATATTAATGACTCGAATTCCGGGGATGATATAAAGGATGAAATCAAAACCGACAAGGTATCGACCAAGAAAAAGAAGAGTGCTCTGAAAAAGTTAAGAGCCATTGACATGAAGATCAAGGATAAGAAAAGGAAGAAAAGTCTAGCTGCTTAATGATTTGTCTTGCTCACCACCACCACCTAGTAAACTAGGCTTTAAGTTGAACTTTGCTGCTGCTTGTTCTTGCTGATTAGTAATTATTATTGTTTCTTTTGTTATTGGATTCGACTTTCAATTTTGGGTTGCTCTTTGTCTTTTAATGGTCTATGTTATTTTGAAATTCTACTTTACTTAGCATCTTATCTTAGGTTGTTGTGATTGAATATAGAGAATGATTGCTGTAAGCAACATTTAAATATATTTCCTTTTGAATCTGGTGATGTTATAATGTGAAAGAATTTACATGTTGTGAAACACAAATTTCTGTGTATCTAAGCTTTGCTGAGACTAAAAAATGAAACTGATGAAGGTGTCTCTAATTTCGCTTGTACATACGTGGATTACTAAAGTATTACTAGAAAAGATAACTGAATAATGAAAGATTTTTAGAGGGGTAGAAAGTTTGATGCAGAATTCTTTGCTCGATATATAGGTTTCTCGCTCATACTCTGTTCTATTTATCTTGGTGCTGTAGTTGGAATTTGATGAAAGTTAGGGTGGTGGAATGATACTTGCTGAAAGTTGAGCATATTATCTTGTTTGACTTTTGACATTAAATTGCTTTTCGTTTTTTGGTTTCAATCTATTAGCCTGTTTGTTTCCCCTTGGTGTGTTCAATTAATTTCAACTGCTTAGTTTGTTGAGAATCACAGAAATGGTTGGATTAGGCTTTTTAAATCTGACTGATGGTAGTAATTGGAGGGAACTGAGATGGAAATCTTTTTCTGTTTGAACTTTGTGCATATATATATAGTCATCAGATGTCTTGAGGTCCCTTTAATTTCTTTGCCTGTGAAGGTGAATTGATGATATCACGGAATGCTGGAGGAGGAGCTTGAGTGAAAGAGTCTTTACTGCAAGAATTACTGAGTGAGAAACTTTTTGTTACTTGTGCGAATGCAAAAAAGAAATAAGCTACACCATTTGTCTAATTTCCATGGCCATTGACCAACTATAATATATGATGGTCTAGCAGGAAGTATTAGTAATGAAGTAAATATTATCTCACTCTCTGTCTGTTTGTCCAACTGATCCGCTCCTAGGGTCGAATGGGGAGTAGGAGACCAATTGTGGTGTGGGAAATTTGGGATCTTGGCCTCATTTTTCCCTTTTGCCATTGTCTGGTGTGGTATGTTTTTTTCTCTTCCATCTCTGTGCTAGTCTCTACCTCTTTAGCAGGAAGTATTAGTAATGAAGTAAATATCATATCTCTCTGTCTGTCTGTGCAACTAATCCACTCCTAGGGTCGGGGAGCAGGAGACCAATTGTGGTGTGGGAAATTTGGGATCTTGGTCTCATTTTTCCCTTTTGCCGTTGTCTGATGTGGTATGTTCTTTTCTCTTCTGTCTCCATGCTAGTCTCTATCTCTTTGAGCTTTTGCTGCTCTTGAGTTTAGATTTAGTTTAATTATTCTTTAGTATCAGAACAAAGCCCCATGTACTTGTATGCTTTAGTAAAGTAAAAGCATGTAATCAGTTTGTCTTTTGTTAGATGTAGGGGCTCAACAGCTGAGAAACACTGGAAATTGAGTGTGAACTAGCTGTATGAGGTTTAGTGAGCTCTCAGGATACCACCAGCAGCAGCAAACTTCTACAAGTTTGTAGCCTGTGTCGCTGAAAACTAAGTCGGTACCATTCCAGTTTTCGTTTTCAGAGCAAACTTTCATCTGTTTAGATTATCCAAAGCCATTGTAGTTGTGATTTCATCTTTTGTTGCATCTGCTAATAGGCACAGATTGAAATGCCAAAAATTCTTAGCGTTTTCGAAATTGTTGGTTTGAAGTTTGTTCAAGTACAGACCATTGCGTACTCTATGGAATACACACATCTGGATGCATGTTTCAATAATGTGTAATTAGCTGGTTGGAGTTTTTTTTTTTTTTTTTTTTGTATTCCTTACGAATAATTTATCTTCACTTAAACAAACTTTGGGTGTAAACGAGTCGGGTCGAGTTTAAGTAGTGTTAAATTTGATTCAGTTTGTTACAAATTCAAGTTGAATTTGAGTAATTTTTAACTAGCTTGATAATTTGATCTTGACTCATTAAGAATTTGAGTTGAGTTTGAGCTTGAGAGTTCAATCGAGTTTAGTGTTGATCGAGCTTTGATTAAGTTGGATTTAAGTAACTCTTTATTTGTATGTCTTGTTTAAAGCCAGGAAAAACTTAATATACAAGTTGTGTAAAAAATTATACAAGATTGTTAATTTTATGGTTTATGATATTAATTTAGAGCTTAGAGATTTAAGTTGTTGGGTTTAGAATTTAATATTTAGATTTTAGGGTTTAGAATTTATGTTTTAGATTTTATGTCTAGGAATATAGATTTTAACTTTAAAAAATGTAGTATATTATATTTTTAAGTAATTCAAGAGTTTTGAATATTGAGTAAGAACTCGAGTCAAATTTAATCAAGTTGAATGTTAATTAAATCAAACTCGAGTAACTTGTGATTCTCATTTATAATTCTATTTTCAAGTTAAATCGGAGGACATAACATTAAAAAAGGATAAGTTTAATGATATAAGTTTACTAGAACAAACTTTCAAGTTAAGTCGGATGACATAAGGGTAAGTTGAATGATACAAGTTTACTTTAACAAACTTTCAAGTTGGACGGCATAGCATAAAAAGGGTAAGTTGAACGATATAAGTTGTAGTTTCAGCATTGCAGTTGGAGTGTGGGTATCAATATCTCTTTTTTAATCTTTTAACAAAATAGTTTTAATAGGCGTGGGCGCTTCGAGACGCAAAAGATCTTAAAGTTAAGGTGTAAAATGAAGGCCACTTTTTGTAGGCGATGCGTCTTTTTTTTTAAATGTATAAATTAACTGTATAACATATTTTGTGCTTAAAAATATGATAATTATATTATTGATTTTTAAAAAAATAAAAATATTTTCTTCTTAATATTAAATAAGTTGGTATAAGAAAGCAACCAAGCATAAATATTTTATACTACCTAATATGTTCACGATATTGAGAATATTTGCTCACACTATTAAATCTTTTAACCAAGTATTGTTTCACTCAATATAAGTATTTCTTAAGAATTTTATCACAAAAATTATAATTTTTTATTTAAATGGTTTGGCTTTTCATGTTTCATTATCGAAAAAGGATGGTTGATTCAATTGAACTTAATCCTAAATTTATTATTTAAATTTTAAATAATCTAAAAATCAAATTGTAATAACGATCCTGCCATGGAGGAGATTGACGTATTTTTACGAAAATAGTTTTATTTTGATTTAAAAGGAGAATAGACGACGACGACGACAACAATAATAATAATATATAATAATAATAAATATTAAATAAATAATAACAATATATAATATATAATATTAATAACAATAGTACTAATAATAAAAAACAACAAATATGATATATATGTAAATAATAATAATAATTAATTTAATAGTAGTATTTAACGGTAAATATAATAATATTATAATATTTAATAATAATAATATATAATATACACAATAATAAAATATGAAAAAGAATAATTATAATAACAATAATATTTAAAATATTATTAATAATAAAAAATAGTGAGCAATATGTAAAAAAAACGCCTCAGAGACAAGAGGCGTCGCCTCAAGTGCCTCACGCCTCAGGTGAAAGTGTTCTGAGGCGCTCCTCTTCTGTATATCCCTCGCCTCATCCCTCGGATTTATTTTCTTTAATGCCTCAGACGCGCTTTTTAAAACTAAGATTATATTATATATAAAAATTTAAATTTAAATCTTTTAAAACAAGTATAGTCGCCTTTTTTTTACTGAAATCACAAAATGCTGGCGTTGTATTACTCTGCTAATGTTTTGGTGCATGGAAGCAACACATCAATTTGGTATGGTATTGACCATTGAGAACAATTGTGCTTGTTATTTATCAGAGTTGTTTCTGAGATTTTAGTGGTCTTAGGATAAACGTAAAAGAAATAGGTCTCTAATAATAATAAGTATTAGAAAAAAATAATTTTATAATAAAAAATATTAAAAAAATAAATTAAGTATATGACAAATAACAAATATTAGAAAAAAATAGGACTCTAATAACAAATATTAATAAAAAATAATCCTTGATAATAAATATTAGAAAAAATGAATTTTAAAAAAAAATTCTAATAACAAATATTGTGAAAAATCTAATCTCCACTAACAAATATTGAAAAATTATGATCTTAACAATAATTATTGAAAAAATAACCTCTTATGTAAGTAGGAAAAACTGGACCCTAATAACAAATAGGTCAAATCTCATAAATATTGTTGTTTGAATTTTTTTTCCATAATATTGAACTTGCAAAATTATTTCCCAAAGTATTGTACTTTAAACAGTACCAGTGAAGTAGTGACCAGATTAAAAAAATAAAACACTATTAAAAGTCAGAGCCTTTTATCACCGACTTTAGTGCTTTTTTTGAATTTTTTAGTATTCAAAGTTGGAGCCTCCTGCTCCCAACTTTAATTTTTTAATTTAGAAAAAATAAATCACTATTTAAAGTCGGATTCTAATAGATCAGACTTCACTTTTACTGTAGAATCAACAATATTTCAAGAAATATGTTTTTTTTTCAAATGCAATATTATAGGAAAAAGAAACTCAAACAACAATATTTATAAGATTTTTCCATAACAAATATATTGAAAAGTAGGTCTCTTATAATAAATATAAAAAATTAAATTTAAAATTAGACTCATAATAACAAGTATTAAAAAAATTCGTGACTCTAATAGCAAATAACGAAAATAAATAAATTTTAATAGTATATATTAATAAATATTAAAAAAATATTTCTTTAGAGTAGAACCCTTAATAAAAGTTTAGTAACAGATAGACACCTAACAACAAACATTGTAAAAAATAGGATTTAGATATTATAGTAAAAATATAAAAAATTGAACTTTAAAAATAAGCTTAATACAAATATTGAAAATAAAAATTGAGACATAATAACAAATACTAAAAAATAAACTCTAATAATAAGTATAAAAAAAAATTATTAACTTATAATAATAAATATAAAAATTAAATTTTAATAATAAATATTAAAAAATATATATATTTAATAAAAAAAATTAAAACTAAGAATCTTGGATAAGAGTGGACCCTGAGCGTCGTCTTACGACCCATCCCTAAAGACAACACTGTCTGATATCACAACAATTACATACGAATTTAAAATTACATAACATCTCATGGATCCAGTTTACTTCATATTGAATCACACCAATTATATATATATATATATATATATATATATTTTATCAATTTATAATCTTTGAGTGAGTCTATATCGAATATAACAGACATTAAAAAATAAGACAGTTTACAAAAAAAACTTTTCAAAAGTAATGTTAAATTAGTTTTTATTTTTTATTTTTCTTTCTTTTTATAAGAAAACTGAAGAATATATATGCTCTAATACTTGATAATTTATTAAAAAGAACTCTAACATTTTTTTTAAAGTTGTAGCCATGATTATTGTAATATTAGTAATAAATTTGAAAAAAAAATGATATGAAAGATTTTAAGTACGAATAATATTTTAATAATCTAGAACAGTTTCGTTGTTTATTTGATGGTACTGTTGTTGTTGCTTTTGATGATGAATTAAAGAATCCTGAGTATAGTTGTTTTATCGAGAATTTAAAAAAGGATGAGAATAAGATATCATATTCGATTGAATTTTTATTTAGTTCTGATATTCTAATTGTACTTAGGTATGAGAGAGAGAAATAAGAAACATTTAATAACATTGATAGATAAAGAAATTTTATGTGTAATTCAAAAAGAGAAAAAGACAAGGTTTAGAAAATTTTTGATGATTTTTTAAGGAAAGCAATGATTGGTAAACCAAAAATTACAAAGAAATCTTTAAAGATAAGAGTTGAAGAAGGTAAAAAAAGATTAGGAGATGGTTTTAGTCACAACAAAGAGAGAGATGATGAAAACAAATTAGACAATGAAGAAGAGTTTTTTTTAGAATATGAATATACAAAAAAATTATGAGTAATTCAAAAAGAGAAAAAATTGAGGTTCTAAAAAATTAGGGCGACTTTTCAGAAAAAAAACAAGAATTAATATACTGAAAATTACGAAAAAGATATTTGTAGGTCATAGTTAAAGGGGATAAAAAAGATTAAAAGATGTTTCTGGTTAGAAAAAAAAAAGATTATGAAAATAAATTACAAGAAGAAACTGAGGCTGATTCAACTTTTTTTAAAGCAAATAGAGGATCTTTGAAGTTGATGAATTGTGTTGTGAAAAGTAAAATTTTAGATTTTTTTGATAAATCTGGAATGAATACAACTACAAATCACAAAAATGATAGAAGTTGTTCTAAAGTTAAAGTATTTACAATGGATAATATGCCTTTATTTGAAGGAGATTATATGTCATTTGTGCCATCAAAATGCTTTGTATGCATATTTTCTTTATTACTTTGTATATTCCTTTCAATCTTATCCTTTTTTTTTTTAATTTTTAGATAGAGTATAAAATTTAAAACGAACATAACATGAGATACATCTAGACTAAGATGATTCAGTAGGTTTTAACCTCATCTAGATGTTTAAAGAGGGACTTTCTAATATTTTTTTTCTTCAGCTTTGCATATTGCTAATTCTTTTATTATGTTTTTTATATGATTTTATGGTGTTTGTTTTCTTAAAAAAAGTGATGAAGGGTGTGGGGATGGTATCAAAGGTTCTAGTCTATCTCAGTTTAAGGAGAAGCTCATGGATCTTCTTAAAATTCCTTATAACGAACAAGAGCTTTTTAATCATTAGCGAGAAGTAACCAAAAAAAATCAATATAAGGTGTTAAAGAGTTAGTCCATAAAAGAATAAAATTATATTCAACCAAAATTAAAAGAAATTCATACCTTAATGTTAAAGTATATGTTTTAGTAACTGAGGTCAATTCTATTTTTTATCTGATTTATTATAAGTACAATTCTAGTGAAATAATTTTACAATGTTTACACACAAGAAACAAATCTTGAAAGGAAAGATTGATGCACATGGTTATTTTATTAATCGTCTAAAACGAGCCTGTTGTTTGAATATACTAATGTTACTTGATTCATGAAATCGCAAATTATGATCGATAAGGTCTCTTTTGTGTATGAAATTTTTTGTTGTTCTATTTTCATGTAAAATAATATTATGTTTGCTTTTACAACACTGCTATCTCATGTTCCTCAAATACAATACTCATCAAAGATATTATTTTAACAAGTGATTTTTAGTACTTCTTTCTTTCTTTCTTTTGAGTTTCACTTCGAATTTTGTAGACTATTTTACTTTGGTTTCTTCCATAGTTTTGGTTGAGCTGAACTTATTGAGCTTGATAATTATTTTTTTCTATAGTTTCAGTATTTATTTAGACATTATAAAAGTAAAATTTTAAAGAAAAAATATTATCTTTAATCATCACGTTTGTTACTCTTGCGGCACTAAAAAAAATTAAAGAATTCAGGGATGATCGAGTTAAAATTTTATATCTCTTGCGTAGATTTTTATTTTGGTTGAAGATGAGTGATTCATCATTGGTACATTAATATTTTCATTCTGACAAAGCCTTTTCTAGATGTTAATATTATTGTTCCTAGCAAAAAATCAGAGCTGAGAAAAAGGGCTGAATTTTATTCAAATTAAAAGGAGACACTAGCTTGGTATCAAAATTTATAAGCAAAAATCTGTTTCAAAGTTTGTCGAAAATTTTCTACTCAACTCGATTGAATACTCGAGCAAAATTTTAAATAAGATGAGTATTCAATCGAGTTGAGTATAAATTTTTTGAGTTAATCGAGTTGATGAGTTTTATTTTATAACTCAAGTTTTATTTAAAATTATTTTAAATATTTTGAGTTTTTTTTAAATCTAATTGCATATATTTGTAATGTTATGTTAATGATTAATTATAATTTATCCAACTTTCTATAACTATGTATGATATACATTTATATTTCCTCATATTTTATCTTATTTGATATATACATCAACATAGTTGAAGCACTTGACTCGAACATGAAAAGTGATTCACTAATTACTGAAAAATTTAAATTATTCGAGTCTTATTTTATAACTCCTTTTCATTTAATTTTTTGAGTTAAATTTATAAAATTATTGATTTTTGTTCATCCCTACTTCTAATTTGTGTGTGTGATTTTTCATAATATACCTCATGAAGGTGCATTTTAACCATCGATATACAATATATATTTGAAGGGCTTGGACTGAGTAAAGAATGTATAGTATGCTTGGCAGATACGTGCATATGACCTCAATTGATTGATAATGAATGAAGGATATGTTTTTTCCAGTCATATTTTATAATATTTCTTCAAAAATATGATCGAATGAACATACCTTTCAATCATTGTCAATCAATTGAAGTCGTATACACATGTTTACTCATGTCTCGTTAAATAAAGTGTCTGTTTCTGTTTCTAGACCTTAAACCCTATTATGTTTTATTGGTTACATCCCCTGAATTTTGTGGCGACTTGATAGAGAAGATGAAGCAAATAAAACTAGTTTAAAGGCCAAATATTATTTGTACTCACCTATGCTGAAATTTGTGGGATAATTTCTATTGTTTCCTTTTATTATTATTGTTATATTTATTATAGGCGAGTTGTAATCTTGTACATCTAGTTTATCTTTTTTAAACTGGTTACTTTTTATTTGGGTAAATTGTAAAAAATATCACTTAATTATGGGTGTAGTTACATTTAAGTCACCTAATTATTAAAAGTTACATTTGAGTCACTCATTTATGAGTAAGGTTATATTTGGGTTACCCAATTATTAAATGTTACATTTGGGTCACTCAATTATAAGTAAGGTTACATTTGGGTCATCTTTCATATTTTAAAAAGTACATTAATTTGGTCGTTTTTTCTTCTAAATCACTTGTATACCCTAATTAACATTAGAGTACTTCATTTGAAATCATTAATTAATTTAATACACGAATTGATAAACTTTTTTCAAATATGAAGAGTGACCCAAATATAACCTTACCTATAATTAAATGATCTAAATGTAACATTTATTAATTGCACAATAAACAAAATCAAAATCTACCAAAAAGAAGAGTCTCCGTCGAGATCGCCACCTCACCACAAAGAGAGTTCTCTTTCCTCGCTCATACGTTGGCCCTCGAAGAAAGCACAACTGATATCGCGATCAAACCCCCCATCAAACAGTTAAAAGATTCTTTAAAATTATCGGATAAAAAAAAAACTTAAAAAAATAGAAGGATGAAAAAAAGAAAATGGAGTGATTGTCGCTAGCTTTAACAACAACATCCAAACAAAAAACGAAAGAAAAATCTAGATTTGAATAACATATTTCTTTTTTTTTTTTTTACTTTCTTTTCAATCATGTTTAAGTGGGTAAATTCTCTCGAGATTTACTTGAGGTAAAGTAAAGAACTATGAAAGATGTGCAATATATACATTTGGAAAAATAGAATGTTGATTAAGACCATTTACATAGTCACATGAATTTCTCTTATGATAAACTATAATAGAGATCACTCAATTATAAATAATATTATATTTGGGTCACCTAATTAATAGAAGTTATTTTTGAGTCATTCATTTATAAGTAAGATTACGTTTGAGTCAACTAATTATTAAATGTTACATTTAGATCACTCAATTATGGGTAAGTTTATGATTATGTCACTTTTCATATTCGAAAAAAAATATCAATTTGGTATTTTCTTTCTTTCAAATCACTTGTATATCTTCGTTAATATTAGAGTACTTCATTTAAAATTATTAATTAATCTAATATATGAATTGATAAACTTTTTTAAATATAAAAGATGACCCAAATATAACTTTGTTTATAATTGAGTGATTTAAGTACAATATTTTTTAATAAGATAATCTATATATAATATTATCTATAATTAAATGACTCAAACATAACGTTTAATAATTGAATGCCGTAAATGTAAACTTCGGCTAAACTGATTAATGGACAAATGGGCTTACAAGAATAGTGCTAGCCCGTAGGTATTCACAGAGAAGTAGCATATTTACGAATTGAACAGCTCTCTTTCCCTTCTCCCGCATATCCATGGAACTATTGCTACCGTCCACCACCACGCTTTAGCTCAAATCTATTCTAATGTTTCGAATTGCAATCCAGAAAGTACTATTTTCCTCTCTCCTTTTCCATGTAAATCTTTTCTTATATAAACTAAATACTGCTTCATTGTCTTATTACGATTGTTATTTGTAGATTTCTGGGCGTTCCACGCAAAGGGTTTTTCTTCCTGTGACATCGGAATTGTTGAGAGGCTGCTCCTTTGTTACATACGATGAGGTCATTTTTATTATAAGTTTTTAGTCATGACTGAACCCGAAATCTGTTACCCCCATCACCTGTTTGATGAATTGACTGAATAAGTTTAACGTACAATTATTCTAGTTTTTTTTTTCCTAGTTTCTTTCTCCGGTATTTGCTAACATTTATAACTTCGAAGACACTGTTATTCTTTGATGGATAGTTAAATGTCTTCTCTTTATTCAGATGCTCAGCTTCTGAACTTTTCTGTTCCCCTGTCTCTGGAACCGAGTGTCAACTAAATACATGATCGCATGTCCTTCGACTTTCAGTCCGTGGTTGATTGGACTTTCCTGTTTTCCTCTTAAATCGAGAATTGGTTTCTATTTGTGGGTTTGTGTATATATTTTATTCCAATTTCAACATGGTTTAAAAATTTCATGTCTCTTTGATAACCCAAGCAACCTCCTTCCTCCTTGTCTACGCTGAAAAACAAAATGGAGGGATAAATGGGTGGGGGTACACTGTAAGGTTAACAGCTTGGTCATCTGATTTGCTCATTCCTTCAATTTTCTCTATATGTATGTATAGGTCATTAGCAAAGGAGAAGGGAAAATAGCACACTCTGATCAAGCAGTGAAGGTATTTTTTTGTTTCTGTTATTTATTTACTGTAATGTTTCAAGATGTATCGTTTATTGTTAGTAAGCTTGACATTTTACTGTTAGTTGTATAATCTATCCAAGTTGATCAACAGAGTTAATTTGCTTGAATGTTGATTTAAAAATACCCTTTAGAATAGGGCTAAGTTTGATAGAGTTTTATTCTTCAAAGTTGATCAACATATATTCTCTGATTAGTTTTTGATTGAACCCGGATAGATCACGAGTAGAATTGACTTCCTTACTCATTGTAGGTAAGGATGAGTTTCCTCTGGATATACTTTCTTTCTTGATCCAATTTAATCAAAAATATATTTTTGTTAAAATTTATTTGATAAATTGAAAAAAAATATTGAATAACAAAGGTTTGAATATGCTTTTATTAGCTTTTTGAAGTTGTAGTATATTATTTTGTAGTGATTTTACAACTAATGGGATTTTACGCTGAAGAAGATGGCATGTAAGGTGACATCGGGATCATAAGTTTGTTTAAACTAATATTGACCGACTGAATAAATTTGTTTAAACTACTTAATATTTCAAAAGTTTTAATTTGTTATACTATGTGAAGTGGTCCTTATGTTTAACTAGCTATGCCACTTGAACTCTGGCTCTGAGTAAGTATTGAATATGATTATGTGTCTAAAATGGGTTTACTCAAATTTCTTCTGCAAGTTCTTTTATATATTTGCCATCTAGATCAGTTTTTATGAGAATAAAATACAATAGATTGTGATTTATAGAAAATAGAATGAAGGGGAAATGAGAGATCCTTTAAATTTGAAACATGTTTCAGTATGGTCTTCTATGATTAGAAGATGGGTTGAGCAATTATTTTTAAAGTTCTTTGTATTTCTTTCTTTTATAAAATGTATTTATTTATCTTGTTGAAAAACATGATTTCATAAATATAATAGATATTTACGGAGATGTAACATCGTATTAATTTTTAATCATTTTCCATCTGCTATTACATGCTGCTTTATTTCTGCTGAGTTTTTCAATGTATTAGTTGAGTTCATTTTGTTTGATTGCCTGAATTGATATGGGAATTATTCTAGGATCAATGTAGCAATCAAGCGGTGAATCTTTACCCCAAATCAAATGTTGGAGGTGAGCAGAAGCTCCAAATTGGACAGAATGTCTCAAGAAAGGATAAAATTAAATTTCTTGTAACCACAGTAAGTATAAAAGCATGTCTTCTTTTTTTCTCCTTGGCTTAATTTTGCATGCTAAAGTGGGTAGTTAGCTCAGTAAAATAACTCCATCTATGCAGCTTCTTGATCTTAATGACAGTAAAGAAGCTCTCTACGGCACTCTTGATGCGTGGGTTGCTTGGGAGCAGAATTTTCCTATTGGGCCTCTAAAAAATGTAATCCTTGCTCTTGAGAAGGAGCATCAGTGGCATAGAGTTGTTCAGGTATCAGCAGTTTGTCTCTTTAATTATGCTTTTGCCTCTTAATTATGTTGTTGCTTTTAAAAAAAGGTATTGTACTTGTAAAACACTAAAACTCAGGGTAAAATTAAATTTTGCATATTGGGATTACTCCTGCTTCAAAATATAAGAATCATGTCAAGTTTGAACTCTTAAGATATGAATTCAAGTTCAACAAATCGTTCCCTCTTAGGTTATTAAGTGGATGCTAAGCAAAGGGCAGGGAAACACAATGGGAACATACACACAGTTACTACGAGCTTTGGATATGGATAATAGAGCGGAGGAAGCACATCACTTTTGGGTTAAGAAAGTTGGTGCTGATCTACATTCAGTGCCTTGGCAGTTATGTAGACTCATGATAGCAGTATACTATCGAAACAACATGCCGGAGAATCTTATAAAGGTATGTTTTTCTTCACTAGCTGTCAACTATATGCATATTGAAAAGCTAGTACTTAATATCGTAGAGGCAGTCTTCAGATCTTGGACATGTCAAAGTTCTTTTGGCAGTTGTTACGGATTTCGTTCTGTTTCCTTTCCTCTCTCGATCGAATCTTGCTGTATTAGAAGTTCAGCATGTTCTTATTTTTCGTAACTAACTACTTTTCCCGACATGTTGTATTGATCTATTTTTATTGTTATCATAAAGCTTTTCAAAGGCTTGGAAGCTTTTGGCCGCAAACCTCCAGAGCAATCAATCGTCCAAAGAGTAGCAGATGCATATGAGATGTTGGGTCTTGTTGAAGAGAAAGAAAGGGTACTTGAAAAATACAAAGATATTTGTACCAAGACGGAGAAAGAACAGAAGAAATCCAAGCAGGCTTCATCGAAGAAAAAGAAGAATTCTGGTTAGACTCTCCATCTCTTCCCATTCGGTAACCACTTGCAGAGTAGAATTTTGTACTTTAGGAGGATGCAGTGGGCGTGTCAAGTTCTCAGGGGCAATGTAGCAAAGAGTGTTATCGATGAATACGAGGAATGCTTATTTGCTTTTGTCATTTCGTTTTCAAGTTCAATATATTATGCTGTCCTGATTTGATGAGAGACTCAACTCCAGCCTGTATGATTATTTAAGATATAAACTGATTTCTCTGTCCCTGCTGGTTTCGATTGTTTTCAGGGCGGGGAAGACGGAGACAGGCATCAGCTTCAGATAACCTTGTGAGCACTACAAGTGACTCAGAATCAGAGAGATGAGGATGAATTTTGCTTCCTCCCTACTTTAGCTTCCTTTGACAACAAGGCGACATGCTTCTGAGTTTTCATCATGTGGAAAATCATTGTTCTGCTGAATTTCTTATATGGAGTTGGAGGATAGTCAACAGGAAATTGTCTCTCTTTCGTATCTATTGATTGTTAAAACATTATTGCAAATTATGTACTTCTTGGATACAAGTAGATAGAGTTAAAAAGGTACGAACCATCTTGTCTCAGCGGTTAAAAAAACGATTATTATTCATAGAAGTCACAGTTTGAACACCAATAATGTTAACACAATGATTGAGCGATCAATGTCTAATGATTGAAAGTATACTCTAAAACAGATAATATTGTAATTGTATCTCTATCTTGATTTTAAAAAAAAGAGTTAAAATAGTTATATGAATTTAATTTAAAATTCGATCTATATATTTTACATTAGATCAAAATAAATATTTAAATTAACGTTACATCGAGAAGAATGTGATTAAAATAATCTTAATACTCTGAATATCCATCCAATTAGTACTTTAATATTAATCTAATATTTATATTTTTTTTCTATATATAAACCACCCCTCCCGACATGGATGAAATGGTCAACGGTCAAACCTTTCTCTGATAAATCACAAATCCGTTTATGTATAATATTTCTATAGCTGCGACTAATTCAATAATACTAGTATGAACTACGAAAGCCGCATTCATATGTTATATATTTATGTGTTAATATTAAATTAATATATTTAAGAAAAGGAAAAATATTATTATGACGAGTAGACTATTTGTGTTCTATTTTTTTTTTATTAAGAAAGGTAATTATTATATTCTCAATATGAGTTATTTTTATTAAATAGATAAAAATATATATTTTTAAGATTAGTAAGTTATATAAGATAACAAATGTTATTATCGCTAAACATTTTTTTACGGAAAAAATCTACAACTAAATACATAATATGATGACAAATAATATAATTTTAATTTTATTAAAATTTAAATTTAATCTTAAATAATATCTTATTTTATTAAAAATAAATAAAAAGATAAATAAAAGAACACTCATCTCATAACCCTTACATGTGTAAAAGTCATATAATTTAATTTTAATTGTGGAAATATTTAATTTCTATTCTTGATAATGATTTGGTGGGTAGACATACGCTCATATTTTGAGATTTTGATGGTCCGAATTTTTTTCTTTCTTAATCAACGATTTAAATTACTGCCGTGGTCTCATGTTTTATTACGTTGTATTTATCGTGATTATAGACATAACAAACACGATTATGATCACTGTAAGTATCGCGGTTGTGGATTGTTTTTTAATAACACATGCTATTGTAAACATAACGGTTGTAAATATCACAGTTTCGAACGATGTTATTACAACTATATAACAATCGCTTTACAACTAAAAATCGTTATTTAAATTCATATTCATAATAACAAGTATTAAAAAATAAATTTTAAAATTAAATCCTATGAAATTGAGATGTATAAAAAAAGTAATGTGAAAATTATTTTTAATTATATTTTAAAGTTTTATTAATTACTTACTTAGAGTTCCCGTAGACAAGCAATCTGTCTGCTTCTGTGATGACTATTTGTCTATCACGTGGCTTTTAAAGTTGAAATAAACTGAAAAGTCAACGTCCACAACACCTTTGAAAAAAAAAAAAATCTCCCCACCGGCCACCACAAACTAACGATGAGTTGTACAACGCGGTTATAATTTTTAACTAAGATTAATTGTTTAATATTTAAAATTATAAATAAAAAAAATAAATTAATTTTTTTATATTATATATATATTTTAAAATTGATCAAAATTAATCAATAAATTATATACAAATAATAGACGAAACTAAAATCAAATATCAGGTGAGATAAAAGTTTATTGAGTTTTTAAATTTAAAAATTAAGAACGATAAAAATCATATCCAACAAGACCCCATAACTTTACTGTGACTAATTAAATAAAAAATCCTACAACTATCATTATTTCATTTAGGAAAAGCCGCATAAATTTAAATATTTATAAATATTTAATTTATTTTAATAAATTCAAATATTAAATTATTATATATTATAAATTCGAAGTAAATACAGATAATTAGTTGTATATATTATTTATTATTTGAATTTGCATTACTTTGGTGGATGCGGATTATGAATTTGAATATTTAAATTTAACTTCATATTATAAATGATTTATGCTATTAATAACCCTATTGTTATTAAAAACTTTAAAAGAGTTGTATTTTATTAATTATACTTTTAAATCTTAAATCATAAATACTAATCTCTAAACTATAAACATTAAACTATAAAGGCATAAATATAATTTTCACCCTTAACGTTTATAATTTTTATCATTTTGGTCCCTATTCTTTTTTTAGGATAAATTTAGCCCTTGACCTATGTCTTTTTAACAAATAACTCATTTTTTTAACTACCATGATAATTGAACCGTTAACAATTTAATAATGATAATATGTGATAATATATTTTAAATGACGTAGAATCTAACCTATTAAATATATGCATATATATAAAATATAATTTTATTCCAGTATAAAATATAAAGCAATTAAAATTTAAATAAAATATTAAAAATTAATTAAATCCAAAACAAAATTTTACTAAATATTCTCAACCCTAACTAAACTAAAATATCTTTATAAAACCCTAAAACTCTGATTTAGATTAAAACTAAAATACCTAAATTCTAAATTAAAATAATAAAAATCCAATTAATTATTATCAAAATCCTTTATCTTTGATTCACCGGTAACAAACTATACAAAACCCTTTTTTTTTCAGATTATGTTCATACCTTTTTAGATAAAATTTTGATTTTACTATGGTTAAGGTTGAGAATGTTTAGTAGCCTTTTGTTTTAGATTTAATTAATTTTTAATAAATAAAAATTAATTTTTAATATTTTATTTGAATTTTAATTGTTTTATATTTTTAGATTGGAATAAAACTATATTTCGCGTGTATGTATTTGATATACTAGATGTTAAGTCATTTAAAATATATTATTACATATATATGACATGTCATCATTATTAAATTTTTAACGGTCCAGTTATTATGGTAGTTAAAAAATGAGTTATTTGTTAAAGAGACATAGATCAAGGGTTAAATTTATCCAAAAAAAGAATGAGGGACAAAATGATAAAAATTATAAACGTTAAGGGTGAAAATTATCTTTATGCCAATTATAAATTTAAACATTAACTATTAAATCATACACCCTAAACTTAAATTTCTATACCTTAAACCCTAAAATCTAAATCCTAATCGTAAAACCTAAATCATAAACACTAAATATTAATCATTAAACATAAACCCTAAACTCTAAGTATTAATCCTAAACCCTAAACTCTAAATCTTAGTCGTGAAACCTAAATCATAAACACTAAATATTAAACCTTAAACATTCATAAACCATAAACCTTAAACCTTAAACTCTAAATCCTAGTCGTAAAACCTAAATCATAAGCACTAAATATTAAACCTTAAACATAAACCCTAGACCTTAAACTCTAAATCCAATCGTAAAACCTAATTCATAAACACTAAATATTAAACCTTAAACCCTAAAATCTAAATCCTAAGAGTAAAACCTAAATCATAAACAAACATAAACCCTAAACTCTAAGTACTAATCCTAAACCCTAAACTCTAAATCCTAGTCGTAAAACCTAAATCATAAATACTAAATATTAAACCTTAAACATAAACCATAAACCTTAGACCTTAATCCTTAAACTCTAAATCCTAGTCGTAAAACCTAAATCATAAGCACTAAATATTAAACCTTAAACATAAACTCTAAACCTTAATCTCTAAATCCTAATCGTAAAACATGATTCATAAACACTAAATATTAAACCTTAAACCCTAAACTTTAAACTCTAAATCTAGTTGTAAACCCTAAACTCTAAATATTAAACCTTAAACATAGACCCTAAACTCTAAGTACTAACCTTAAACACTAAACTCTAAACCCTAAACTTTAACTACTAAATTATAAACCCTAAACTCTAAATATAAACCCTAGATCTGAAACTCTAAATCATAAATTATTTTAGGTGAGTATTAATTATATTAAACAATCTAAATTAATTAAATATAATTTTTTAAAAATATAATTAATTATATTCTACTAAATTTTATTAAAAAAATAAAATAAATATTAATTATAAAAATTTATGAATTTCTTAGATCGTGAATAACAAAATCCATTATTATAAAATAAAAATTATATTTATATAAAAATATTTAAATTTTCATCATCCAACTTTTAGAAGCTTTTCCTTAAACTCTATCCAACTATTCCCTTTAAACAACCACAAACCTTTTTCTCTATTCTCTTTCTAAAAGACTTCCTTTTATTTTTTTTCTTCTCCAGCCGCAGCCAGTTGCCTAATCTTAAAATCAAATCCAAAAGATTTCTTTTAAAAAAATAATTTTATTAAAACCATAAAAAAATAATTGATTTAAAATTGTTATCTAAAAAAAGTAAAGTGAATTCCAATGATGAATATGGAAAGTCCAATATATTATTTGTAGAAATGAAACGGATTTCCATATTTATAAATATATTTATGGATGGTAAATAAAATATTTAGGGTAAACTATATAATAGTTACCAAATGTTTAGGGTGTTAACATTTTAGCTATCAAAATTTTAAAACATACAATAAAATCATAGAACTTTTGAATTCCTTTCATTAAGGTCACCGTTGACAGTTAAAAAATATTGGCTTGACACGTTAAGGTTATCTTCTTCCCTCTAAACCATAAGTTTCTTAAACTAATGGCAGTCGTTAACGTTAGACGGTGATGGTTCATATCAGGGATGGAGCTGTGTGGGAGTGGGGAAGGGCAATCGTCTCCCACCCCCTGAAGATTTTTTTTTTTCACTTTGTTTCCTTATTTAAATTTTTTTAAAATTTGTTTTTTTTATGAATTTGCTCGCCTACTTTTAAATATTTATGTTTTGCCCCCCTCAACCCCAAATCTTGGCTCCGTCCCTGGTTCATACTAAATGAGGTTAGAGATTGTTATTAATTTGACAAATTTTAAATTTTTTGGGAAAGAAGATGACCTAACATGTCATGTTAGCATTTTTAAAAGAAGTTGACGATAGTGACAATAATAGAAGCTAATTAAAAATTCAATGACCTTATTACAAGTCTTAAAAATTCAATGTCTAAAATGCACACTCTAAAAGTTGGGTAACTATTTATGTACTTTACCCAAATATTTAATATTCTAGTCCGTAAAATCAATTGAATATCCCCAAATATCCTAGTAGTGGGTGTAAGCCTCTATTTTTGTCCCCACTTCAATTTAGAGGCTTAGAATTTAAGATTTAGGGTTTTAGGTTAAAAGTTTTGGTTAGAGTTTAGTGAATTAGGGATAAGGTGTATTTTTTAGGGTATAGGGTTTAAATTTAGGATATAAAAAATAAAGGTTTAGGGTTTAAAATTCAATTTTTTAAAAAAATCAAAGGAGACGCGGGCAGAGGATTTTTTTTTCCTTAGTAGTTGACTAATTCCAATGTGTTAGAATATCAAAAACACTCTTTCAAAATGATGATGCCATGCATGAATGACTAGTCCACCACATATCCTAGTAGTTGACATACATACATATTATAATAGGACCACTCTTTCAACATGATGCATGCATGCATGAATGAGTCGTCCACCATACATACATAAGGAAATGTGAAACTGGAAATTTATGATGCTTGCTTGCTTGGAACAACAAATAACAAGTATTTAAACACCCAACTTTTCATTGGTCAACATTTCGTACTCTCTCTCTTCCAAGTTAAATAATCCCTCTTGAATCTCTCATTCCATTTCTCTGGGATCTTTCTCTATTCACATTCCCACCTGCATCAACCAGCAGAGGCGGCTGCACCGGCGGCAGTGTTCCAAGAAATGGATTCTGGGGAGAAACGTCTCAATGAACTTGGCTACAAGCAAGAACTGAGAAGAGAAATGGTTTTTCTTCTTCTTTTTTTAATCTCGGTTTGATTTTGTTACTTGTAACAAATAACAGTATATGTTTATGATGTTTTGCAGACTCTGTTCAAGACTCTTGCAATCTCATTTTCAACAATGACACTATTTACTGGGATAACTCCTCTGTATGGTTCAAGCCTACAATATGCAGGACCGGCTTCTCTTGTTTGGGGTTGGGTGGTTGTCTCTTTCTTCACATGCTTTGTTGGAATTGCCATGGCTGAGATCTGTTCATCTTTCCCTGTTGGTCACTTCTCCCTAGTCCCTCTCTTTGCATTTTCATTAAAAAATTATAGCCTTTGAGGCAGGGATTTAGATATTGATTTTATATTTTCGATCGATAATCTAAGTTCGTATGTCCTAAAGTTTTATAATTTCACACCCTTTACATTCTTATATAAAATTCTGCATCCCCCATGCTTTAAGGTACTATATGATGGATTGAAATGGCATTCTTTCCCTTTCCAACAGACTACAGGTTCCCTTTACTTCTGGGCTGCTCATTTAGCTGGTCCCAAATGGGGTCCTTTCTCCTCATGGTGCTGTGCCTGGCTCGAGACCATAGGGCTTATTGCTGGCATAGGTACCCAGGTATACTTGAAAAAGATTAAGAAAAAGATGCAGTCTGGTAGTAAATTGTTTGAATTTTAACCTATGTTTGTGTTTGGTATGGAAGGCTTATGCAGGATCACAGACACTGCAGAGCATTATCTTGTTAAGCACCGGAACGAATAAAGACGGCGGATATTTTGCTCCGAAGTGGCTCTTCTTGTGCATGTATGTGTGTCTCACTTTGATATGGGCTGTGCTCAATACCTTTGCATTAGAAGTGATTGCTTTCATCGACATAATTTCGATTTGGTGGCAGGTACAAATTCTCCGTTCGATTCTGTTAACGGTTCTTACTGTACCATTTGTTGTTTGTGGTTTGATAAGCTAGTTAGAGTTTCTACAACCATTTAAGAGTAACCAAAGTTCTATCTTGTCAGGTAATTGGTGGCTTAATCATAGTTATAATGCTCCCCTTGGTAGCATTGACTACGAAATCAGCATCGTACGTATTCACGAGCTTCGAATTGGGGGCGGACTCAACAGGAGTATCGAGCACACCGTATGCAGTCATCCTCTCTTTTCTGGTCAGTCAGTATTCGATGTACGGATACGATGCAGCAGCACATTTAACCGAAGAAACTAAAGATGCAGATAGGAATGGTCCTATTGCAATCCTGTCCAGCATCGGGATCATTTCGGTGTTCGGATGGGCTTATATTTTGGCCCTTACTTTCAGCATTCAGGATTACAGCTACCTGTATGATCCAACCAATGAAACTGCTGGAGTATTTGTGCCTGCACAAATACTGTATGATGCATTCCATGGGAGGTATCATAGTTCTGCTGGAGCCATAGTATTACTGTGTATCATCTGGGGCTCTTTCTTTTTTGGTGGACTATCAATCACCACCAGTGCAGCCAGAGTTGTAAGTAATCTAACTCGACTGCGATTTCTGTATACCATATTCGATACATCGAAGTCACTACTAATCATAACTGACTGACTGATTACCGATCCTGCACTACGGTACCTTTCAGGTATATGCATTATCAAGAGACAAAGGGGTCCCTTTTTCATCGATATGGCGACAAGTGCACCCGAAGCGCAAAGTTCCATCGAATGCAGTATGGCTATGTGCGGCGATATGCATTCTCATGGGGCTGCCAATCTTGAGAGTGAATGTAGTGTTTACTGCCATAACTTCCATATGCACCATCGGGTGGGTCGGAGGCTATGCGGTCCCAATATTTGCACGAATGGTGATGCCGGAGAAGAACTTCAAAGCCGGTCCCTTTTATTTAGGCAAAGCAAGCAGACCAGTGTGCCTGATAGCCTTTGTGTGGATCTGTTACACGTGCTCGGTGTTTCTGTTACCGACGTACTATCCGATTACATGGGAGACATTCAATTATGCACCGGTAGCTTTAGGCGTGGGATTGTCTCTGGTAATGCTATGGTGGTTGGTGGATGCCAGGAAATGGTTCAAGGGACCTGTGAGGAACATTGAAATTCCTGAGAATGGAAAGGTTTAACATCTTCCACAGGTACAATATAAACACACATTTATAAATTTATGAATTCGATTCCGAATCCGAGTTCGAATCCTTGTATCTCTGTGCTTTAATGGTCCTACTGGTTCATAAAAATGTTAGTGTTCCTGTTTTATTGTAGTTTTAGGATGATATAACCCTATAGGAAGCTTATAGCCGTTTAAGTTGATTCTGCCTTCTTTTCTTGAAAAGGAACAAAATTGGTTAAAATACATTGGGTGTCCCTGTACTTTGAAAGTGATCAATTTAATCACCATTTTCTGCTTTTTGGCAATTGTCGACATGGGCCTCAACAATTGGATTACTCTCAATATGATCCTCGATTAATTCTAGATCTCATTCACTATCAAGCTTTTTAGGGTGAATATTCAATTGAGTTGAATCAAATCGAGTTAAAAAATTTTATGTTATTCGATTTAATGTATTACTACATATTTTATAATTTAAATTAAATTTGAATTTTTTCGATTCAAATCAAGTTTGAATCCGAATTTTCGTGTTCCTATACAAATTTAAATATCATTATTCATCATATTATAGTACACTTTTATTATAATTTAAACATTTTTTCAAGTCATATTATATATATATATATTATTTTATACATGTATAATTTATAAATAAGATTTATACTATTAATTAATAAAAATATAAGTTAAATTTTTAAAATAAATTTATAATATTATTTTTAAATAATAAACTTTTTTGGAAATAGAGTATTGATGAGAGTATAAATGATTTAAGAATTTGATGCGAACAAAAAATTATAATTTTTTAAATTATATCATTAAATTAAATTAAATATAAAGTTAAAAGAACAAAATTAAAAAATAAATATATTTTATTAAAATATAAATTAAAGTTATATTCATAATATATAATGTTAGTGAATCATGCGATTTAATTTTGATTAAAAATAGACTTAAAACGAAAGATGAATTAAAAAAATAAGAAATCATTTAAAGTTGAGGTGATAAATTAAAAAAAATAAGAGATTTATTTTAAAATATAAATTGAAGCTAAATATGTAATCTAAATGGTTTAGGAGCGTATTGTTTAAATTTAATCATACATAGACTTAAAACGAAGGAGTAATTAAAAAATAAAAAAATTATATAAAATTGAGGGGTTAAATTATAAAAGAATGAAATTTATTTTATATTGGTTTAGATACGGTTAAAATTTAGTAAAAATAGACTTAAAATGAAAGAGAAACTGAAAAAATGAAATCATGGATTAAATCGTAAAACTATAAATTTTGTTTTTTCGTTTTTTAAGTAGAAAAAAATTTAAATTGATTTATTTGAATTGAATCGAATAACTCGATTAACTCAAATAACTCAATTAAAATAACTCAAAATTAAAAGAAAAAATAAATCAAATCGAGTTTTGTTCGTCTTAAAACTTTGTTTCAACAATAAGTCCATTTTTAACAAGTTACTTGAGATGAGTTTGATATTATTTTTAAAATGTGTGATAAAAATTATTTTTAAATTATTTAATTTAAAATTTAAATGTAATATTGTCTGTGTAATAAAATGTTACATTCATATTTTTTACATGATTTAACAAAAGGTTATATTATACAAATACGGATGCGTGGCACGTGAAAATTAATCAAAAGTAATAATATATAATTTTGATATTTATCTTTTAACTTTAATTAAGTTAAATAATTAATTATAAACTATTATATTTTATAGGCTTAATAGTAAAAAATACTTTTATATATTATATATATATATATATTAGTTTAATGTTTTCTTTTCACTATGGTATTTGCGTTTTATTTTATAATTTTTCCATTCAAATTAATTTTATTTATCATTTAGTACTAATCAGATGACATGTGTCATCACCTAATTAAATAATTAATTTATTTTATTAAATTAAAATTACGTTTATATTGATAGATTATATAAATAATAAAGACCAAATGTTTAATTATACTAATTTTATTTAACAGTCACAACACCCCTTTGTTAAAATTTAACGACAAATAACTATATTGAAATCACTTAAATAGTTACGTGGTCATATCGGCACCACCCCATAATTGAGTATTCATCAATATAATTTACCTAAAATAAAAAATACAAAAAATATATAACATGTCGTATTTAGATACTCTAACATTATTGATACTCGAACCTGTAATTTCTCAAAACCACAATAATTCTCTTAACTAATGAGGCAAGATAGTTCATACTCCGACACCAAATTAGAAAATTATAAATTGGGCACATGTTTTATGATTAATTATACTTATTTTTGGTTGCATATTAGTTATTGGGTTTATATCAAAGTATTGAATGATTAGGTTTTGTGCTTATTAAACGTTTAGAAATATTCTCAGTTTTGAACCAAAAAGACATGTCAAGAATTGGATTCGAACCCATGCCCTTTCGTACCAGTACCTGAAACTGGCGCCTTAGACCAACTCGGCCATCTTAACATATGTTTAAATTCAGTAATTATTTAAATAACAGAAAAATGTTTGCTTTAGACCCTTCTTATTAATTTTACTTAATAATCTTGAAAAACCTAAATAAACCTAAATAATTATTTAAATCCAGTATTTTCAAGATTATTTACATAACAGAAAAATGTTCGCTTTTAAATAATGTCAACCAAATAATAAAATTTTATTTCCAACCAAATGAAGCAAATGTTTTAATATTTAAATACCATAATTTTTAGTTTATTTGATTTTTTTATAATTTATATTTGTTTAATGATTAAATAAACCAATTTTTTTAAAATAAAAATAATTAAGTTTTTATTTTGTCATCATTTGCCTGTGAAATTAATGCAATTTGTAAGTTTAAAGACTCATTTATGTGAGATGAGGGAGGTAAGCTCAACAGAAAGTTATAATAAGAAATGCAAATCAAGTTTTAAGATTCGAAAAAGAAAATGAGATTTATGATTAAAAGCGGGGACGAATCAAATGAGATTAACAAGTGCAAAAGGATAGAAAAACAATAGTATTTCATTAATTTGGGGTCGTTGAGAATCGATTTGGTGTATGTTTATACTCGAGACTAAGAGATGCATGGTCGAGATAACATTTGTGTTGATGGTTAAGTGACTTAGTGATATTAATTATTATAACAACTGATAGTGTGTATTTTCAAGATTATTTAGGTTTTAATCAAAACTCCTAAAAACAATTACAAAGTATGAAAAATACCTATATTTTTCAAATTTATTCACATTTTTACTTTATAAAATAATACCATACCATAAAAAATGTACAAAGGCAGTGTCCAACATTGTGTCATTGAAAGAATGAAGGTCAAAAATACTATACAAGGATGTTAAATTTAAAACCTTTATCCCTAATATCCATCTCAAAAATAAACCCATTTCTCCTTCCCTAATAAATCAATATTATGGCACAGAAATTAGCATCAACTTACGATTGTGAGCGCTTTAACAAGACAAGCACGCCAATGCTTGTCAGGACAACTGCACCAGCCAATAAACCAAACTGCAGAGGTACTGCTTCGGTTCTCTTGGCAGTAGTAGCACTGGCACTGGCATTGACACTTGCTTCTGATTGTAATTGTTGATCGGGATCGGAAAAAACCAGATATAATCTTAACACCTGTGCCAAAGGAAGAGAGAATTATCGAATCTAGAATGTACGGAACTGCAGAAACAAAATTCGACAGTCTGACAAGGGAATGCCAATAGTCCAGTACAAATAATGTACCTTCTTTCCTTGCAATTTAGCACTGTTAACCGCAAAAATAAGATCGCTGTCATTGGTGAGTAAAACCTTGTCACCTTCGTCGTCTTTATACTATAACCAGAAAGAATCAATGAATGTATGGGGATAAACAAGAAAAATAGGCAACCGCAGGAAGTGAGTACAAAATAAACAAAACAGTGGCTCACCAAGAGACGAGGGCGTCTATGATCGTCAGTGGAAGCATTTCTTTGCATCACAGCTGATAAAAGCTCATTTAAATTCTCAGTCCCTGAAGAACAAAATATAAGTATGCTACTTTTGCATGTACGATAGATGGTGGGAAAAAGGATACTAGCAAAGTCTGCAAGCATGCTTGCATAATATTCAGTCCTAACCTATAGAATATTTCAATTCTTGTTAATACAAGATTCCAGGTAGTTCATTGTTTCTTCAAGTGACAAGTATCTAAATATATTCAGATCATTTACTATCGCAAGTAGCTTGACCTTGTAACGTACCACAGCTGAATCGTTGTAGATAACCCTTATGATCCTCAAATTTGAAAGAAAAAGAGTTCCCAGGGCCAAGGGAATGACGGGGTGATAGCTTTCCAGTTCCAGTCTCTGCACTATCTGATGCATTGACTGCAGACCTGTCACTGAAATGAACATTCCACATGGTTAATTCCACGGTATAAGTATAACAGATTAGGACTGTGAGGCGGGTTTGAGCAATACCTCTGTGTTTCATAATCACCTGGCGGTTCTAAAGCAAGGGCCGAGTCCCAGAATTTTTGCATCATTGAGTTTGACATTTCATTAACAGAGGCTCTAGAGCTACTTTCAACCTTCAAAAGATCAAAATTTTGGAAATAAACATCAAAAGGGGTAGGGTAGAAACTGCTTTACTCCTTCCTATAATTAAAATAGACAGTCAAACTCAGATTGTCATTTTAATTTTTTGTTTGTCACTACAATAAATCAAGTCCATATTCAACAAATTCAGGATTTATTGATTGTATCTTTATTTGAGGGATTTGATTATTGCTAGAACTAAAGGAAGAATTGGTGTCAAACATATCCTTTTTCTCCTATAACTTCTAGCAGCATCATGTCTACTGAACAAGAAAAATAGCAGAGTTTTCCTCTCTAAAATTCTTCATCTCTCAATTCTGTTTTCATCTCTGAAATTCTACATGGTCTATAGCTTGAAAATTGATTCTTCTATGACAAAACATGCCTAGCCTCCGAAATGGATATAAAAAACAACCTAAACTCCAAAATCACCACCCCAAATAGTTACGCTGAAACCACACCTTTTAGCAGACATTAGATTGAATTCTTTCGAAAGCTTCTCAACCATCCAATCATCATTCAATCAAAGTCCTACCGAAAATATCATTGGAGCATGCTTAGTTGCTGAAATCGGTACTTTCCCCGTGGCTTTGAGCACCCACATGCAGAAATACAGCTCTTGGATTAAACTTGAGTGCATCATATCAATATGACTGGAAATGCTATATCATATAGTACTTACAAACCAAGCTTTAAAAGTCTCATGGTTCAGATTGTTATGGAACACTATAAATGGGGGAAAGATGGGATCAGTAATTATCACGGATAGGATGATTTTAAATTATGTATTATTGGGTCAAAATTTGACTTGTAACTTGCTGTCCATTAACAAACCCACCTAAGATTTGAAGTAGGTTACTAATTTTTCCCCAACTCATTGTAAATTTTAGGAATTAGAATCAGGGACGATGAAAGGCAATGGTAAAGGACATACAGGGGAGATGCGGAGAATTGTTCATCAAAGTTCATAGTACACCTTAGCAAAATGGTATAACGGAAAGGAAAAACAGATTTTGAAGTTTATAATTCCATTATGCTCACCATGAGTGTTACTAAGCATTTTTGGGATGAGGCAATTCTTACATTGACATATCTCATTAATAGGAAGCCATCACGAGTTCTATAATTCAAAATACCTTGCCAATATCTTCTTTCATACCCATATATTCAACTATCTCATCTTAGCATATCTGACAGTTACGGAGAATAACCATGAATCCAATCCAAGTTCATATGTTCTGGGTAACACATCTCAATCTTATTTTCATAATGATTTTCATATTCCTATCGCTTTGAGAAAAGGTGCAAGATCCAGTACCAAGAATCTAACCTATAACTTTGTTTCCTATGATAGTCTTTCATCAAAGTTTAAAGCATTTGCTACTAATTTATCCAATGTAGAAATTCTGAACAATATTTATGATGTTATAGAAAGGTTAGAAAAGAGAGAAACCATCAAAGAAATCAATGCTCTTAAAAAATAATACTAAGGAACTGTCAGATTTGCTAGAAAAGAAGGGACCAATGGGGTTTATGCGGATTTTTCACTAATATAATCCAAATGGGATGTAAGGTTTTACAAAGTATGGTTTTTGCTAAAGGGTTTACTCAAACCTATGGTATTGTCTATCATGAAACCTTCACTCCTTTCTGGAAACCTTTTTTTGAAGCAATAAAGCAGATTGGAAAAAGAAGCAAAATCAAAAATCAAAAGGACCTTAAGTTAATAATCTTCTGCTTAGCTTAAAAGGCATTACCTAAATATACAATATCACAAAATAAATAAGAGTTTGATATACATGGAAAATGCATACCATAGAAATTGCTGCATGAGTGATCTGAAGAACATCTAAACAAGCAACAACACTTCCATCTGCACAACCACCATTTCCATTTACATAAAAAAAGAATAGGGATTCTAAAACTATATAGTACAACCAAAGCTCACCTTTGTCTAGAACAGGAAGATGTAAAAACTTCCCATCATTCATTATATGCAGTGCATCAAGGATTGTTGTTTCTACGGTCACACATTCGGGGTTTGGTGACATCACCTATATGATAAAGAAATTATCAGTGTGGTTATAACAAGTATCAAAAGAAACATCAATTAGGAACCACACCCCATGAAACTAAAAATATTTGCAGTTTAAATCATGGACCCATCTCGCGTAAAAAATACATGATAAAAATTGCACGTGCATTCCAAGGCATACCAACAACACAATTAATCAAATTAAGAAGCAATATATATGCAACTGATCCTATCAAAATTATTGAAACTTGAACAAACCAAAACATTTTCATGTTCCAAATTAATTTAATCGCTACTTTAGTGCACCATGCAACATAAACCACTGGTAAGTGGTAACTGTCCAGGGTAAAGCTATCGGAGTAACTATGATTAACTAAAAACTCAATCACCACTGGAAAGTGGTTGTGGAAAACAAGCAATTAATCGGGAGAGTCACTGTTGGTTAGGAGATATGTTATACATATTAGAATAAACTCCTATTTTATAGGAATTTATCAGCAAAGATAAAGACCTATTTTCTAGGAGTTTTATCAATTAGTTTATCTTATCTTGCTAAGTATTAGAGATCAATCTTAATTAGGTTTTCTAGTCTTTTGTAAACTCTTATAAAGAAGTCTATATATTCAGACTTCTTGTTAATTAAAAAAGTACACAAACAGAGGGTTAATTAGACTCTGTTTCTACAGAAGATACTCTTTTTTCTCTGCAAATACCTATTATTCACATGGTATCAGTTTAGGTTCATCGACCCTTCCTCCAAAACCTTGATGTCATGGTTCAAATAGAAAACCCAGCAGTTAGTTTCCAACTCACTGCTTCTCCTTCTTCTATTACTTCCTATACTGCCAATGAAGGTAGTATATCTTTTCTTACCAACTGTCAATCTACAGATAGGGTTGTAGACTCTGGCGCATCAGATCATATGACTGGGAATCTTCATGTTTTTCACACACTCAACAAAATACAGACCACATCATCGGTTAGAACAGCAGATGGCTCGTTATCAATTATTGCAGGGAATGGTTCAGTTAAAATTAATGAAAATATTTCTTTGCATAATGTTCTTTATGTCACAGATCTTGCTTGCAATCTTATGTCTGTTAGCAAATTGTCTACTGATCTGCATTGTGATATCAAATTTTCTTTGGATGTTTGTGAATTTCAGGCACAGGGTTCGGGGACTATGATTGGCCGTGCTAGGCTACGTAATGGGCTCTACATGTTTTCCGAATGTTCTCAAAATAAACAAGTCTCTTCTAATTGTTGTCTTCAATCTACCCTGTCAAATACTATTTCTTCCAGTGATGTCATGTTATGGCATTTTAGGTTAGGCCATCCCAACTTTCATTACATGGCCAAGCTCTTTCCTAATTTGTTTGTGAACAAAAATCCAAAATCTCTTGTTTGTGATATATGCCAGCTTGCCAAACATACCAGACAACCTTATCCTCCCTCAAGATTTAAACCCTCTTCACCCTTTTCCATAATACATAGTGACATTTAGGGCCCTTCTAAGGTTAAAAACTATACTGGCTCAAGGTGGTTCGTTTCCTTTATTGACGACCACTCTAGGACAACTTGGACTTTTTTGTTAAAAAAAATTGAAACTGAGAGTGTCTTTAAAACATTCCATAAGATGATAGAAAACCAATTTCAAAGGAGTATTAAAATTTTAAAGACCGACAATGGTAGTGAGTATTTCACCAAGAATTTAAGTTCTTATTTCAAGGAGAAAGGGATTTTACATATTACTTCATGTGTTAGTACCCCTCAACAGAATGGGGTGGCTGAGAGAAAAAATAAGCACCTTTTAGAGGTTACTAGATCCTTACTTTTTTCTTATGGTGTACCTAAACACTTTTGGGGGAAGCTTTACTCACTACAACCTATTTAATAAACAGAATGCCCAGTAAAATACTAAATTTCAAGGTTTCGAGAGATATCTTACTTAGTGTTTTTCCTCATTATAAGCCCTTGTCATCTAGTCTTCCTTTTTGTGTGTTTGGTTGTACTTCATTTGTTCATATCCATGATCAATCCAAAGGTAAACTTGATCCTAAAGCTATTAAGTGTATCTTCCTAGGTTATTCCTCGAGTCAAAAGGGTTACAAATGTTACTCACCCATTACCAAAAGAATGTATACCTCCATGGATGTCACATTTTTTGAAAACAAACCTTACTTTGATTATGAAATTCAGGGGGAGACTCTAAGGGAATTTCAACCACTAGAATTTATTCATTCTATTACTCCGTTACCTCCTGACCTCACTAAAATTCAACCGCAGCAGATTTGTCAACCCGCTATTTTACCTTCACAACTTGACCATACTGAAATTCAACCACAACAGAACAATCAACCTTCCTTTCAGCCTATACACTTTCCAAATACATCAAACACATCTTTACCTAGTCCTGAAACTCCCAATGATCTCACTACTACAATTCAATCACCTACATCTTTACCAAAAACACCACAAGGATCCTTACCTCCAGAGCTTGAAAATAAACAATTGAGTGTTTATAAGAGGAAAAAAAGGCCACTTCCAGAAAACATTACTCAACCTAGCATTTGCCGAGAACTAGAACTGGATTCTGCAGCCCTGAAAGGTAATGATGTTCCCCAAAATTCTGATCCTATTATTGACACTATAGACCTTCCTATTGCCCAAAGGAAAGGTGTTCGAAAATGCACATCTCATCCCATTGAAAGGTTTATAGCTTATGGGAAATTAATGCCTGCTTTCAAAGCCTTTACAGCTAAATTGAACAACATTGTTATTCCAAAGACAGTGGATGAAGCACTAAAGGATCCCAAGTGAAAAAAGGCAGTAGAGGAAGAAATCAAAGCTCTTCAACTCAACCAGACATGGAGCTTGACTGAATTACCTAAAGGGAAGAAGGTAGTTGGCTGCAAATGGGTATTTACTGTTAAGTACAACTCAGATGGCAGTATAGAGAGATTCAAAGCTCGGTTTGTGGCAAAAGGATTCACACAATCCCATGGGTTAGACTATCAAGAAACCTTTGCACCTGTGGCAAAGTTAAATACCATTAGAGTGTTGCTATCATTAGCTGCAAATGAGGATTGGAAGTTACATCAGCTAGACATCAAGAATGCATTCTTAAATGGAATCCTTGAAGGAGGTGTACATGCAAATTCCTCCAGGTGTTGATAATTCGACAGGACAGCAAGTATGCAAACTGAATAAGTCTTTATATGGCTTAAAACAGTCTCCAAGAGCCTAGTTTGACAGGTTTGCCAAAGTTGTGGTGAAGTATGGCTATAGACAATGCCAAACAGACCACACCCTCTTTGTTAAAATCACATCAGATAAGAGGAAGACTTTCTTGATTGTTTATGTCAATGACATAATATTACTGGAGACAACAATGAAGAAATTAAAAATTTAAAGAGGCACTTAGCAAAGGAATTTGAAACTAAAGATCTTGGGAGTCTGAAATATTTTCTTGGAACGGAGGTTGCAAGATCAACGGATAGGATTATCATTAACCAGAGGAAATACATACTGGATTTGCTTTCTGAAACTGTGATGCTCGGCTGCAAACCAACATATACTCCTATGGAATCAAACTTAAAATTAAGAAGGGATAACATGGGAAGTCCTGTTAATCGAGAATCATATCAAAGGTTGGTGGGCAAATTGATCTACTTGTCCCTGACTCGCCTAGACATAGCCTACTCAGTCAGCATAGTTAGCCAGTACATGAGTGATCCTAGAGAAGAACACTTGGAGGCAGTGTATAGAATCCTAAGGTATCTAAAGTTAACCCCTGGTTATGGTCTGTTTTTCAGGAAGAATAAGGACAGATCGGTTAAAGTTTATACTGATGCTAGTTGGGCAAGTGAGTTAACTGATAGAAAATCTACCAGTGGATATTGTTCCTTTGTGTAGGGTAATTTAGTTACTTGGAGAAGCAAAAAACAACCTGTAGTATCCCGTAGCAGTGTAGAATCAGAATATAAGGCAATGGCGCAGGGAATTTGTGAAGGAATGTAGTTAAAAAGGCTTCTCTCAAAACTGGAATTAGATGACAGTCAAAGTTTTGAGTTATTAAATGATAGTCAACCAGCAATTAACATCGCCAAAAATCCAGTACAGCATGATCGAACCAAGCACGTGGAGATTGACAGACATTTTATATCTGAGAAGGTTAATAATAGAGTTGTAAAACTTCAGTTTATCTCAACCAAAAATCAACTTGCAGATGTTTTCACCAAGTTACTACCGAGAGTAAACTTTGATGAATTAACTTCCAAGCTGGGAGTTTATAATATATACTCACCAGCTTGAGGGGGAGTGTTGGTTAGGAGATATGTTATACATGTTAGAATAAACTCCTATTTTATAGGAATTTATCAGTAAAGATAAAGACCTATTTTCTAGGAGTTTTATCAATTAGTTTATCTTATCTTGCTGAGTATTAGAGATCAATCTTAATTAGGTTTTCTAGTCTTTTGTAAACTCTTATAAAGAAGTCTATATATTCAGACTTCTTGTTAATTAATAAAGTACACGAACAAAGGGTTAATTAGACTCTGTTTCTACAGAAAATACTCTTTTTGCCCTGCAAATACCTATTATTCACAGTCACTAATACAACTTATGAAAAGAAACAAAAGAAAGGCCATTGACATACTTTTCAAGACAGTATGAAGATGCCACTCCACCGGTAACAAAACTATATACTTACAAAAAATTTTAAGCACAAGAATCATATATAGATGCTTAAAATACATTATCTGTCAATGTATATATGCACAAGAGAGTTAAAACTCGGTTTTAAAATATATGCAAATACAAAATAAAGTAAAGATTAATATATCATGTAAACATCGGTGGAGGGTAAATAACAAAGACTATAATGTACATCAAATAAAAAGGGGTAAAATATATTTTGGTACCCGAACTTGGCATCAAGGTGCAATTTGAAATTTTTGTTTTGGTCGAATTAGGTACTTGAAGTTGGCTTTAAGGTTCAATTTGGTACCTAAACTCTTTTGTCCAATTAGGTATATGGATTAAAATTGGTTCTCAAACTTCACCATTTGGTCCAAATTGGTACTTACGAAAAATGACTTATTTGAACCATGAAGCTAAGTGTAGGTACCGATTTTAACCTAAAAGCCAAGTTTAAGTACCTAATTGGACAAAAAAAAATCTTTAAGTACTAAATTGGACCTTAAAGCCAAGTTCATCTACCTAATTGGACAAAAAAAGTTTTGGTATCAAATTGCAGTTTGAAGCCAAGTTCAAGTACGAAATATACATTTAACCAATAAAAGATCAAGATGAACCTTTTCCACTGGAGTAAGCTCAGATGGTAAATTTTGTGCCACAACTTGTAGAAGGATATCCTTTGAACTGCAGTTCATAGCATTAAAGCAACCATAAGAAATCACAATATATGTCAAATGACTCGAAATATAACTTTTAAATCCACACTGAATGCATGTAACATTGCAAAAGATCCAAATAATCTAATACTAATAAATTCATGATGGCCTGTGAAGAGTAGAGAATGTTACGTTAGTATTCCCTGAATTTTGTTCCCCGTAACTGCAACAACTGAATTAACCTGCAAATCCCGCATCATTTTTGCAGCAACAGAGACAGGGTCTGATGAAGAAACAATTGCAACACTGAAAAAGGAATAAGTTAGGGTTGATAAAGCAAATAATATAACAAACATGACTATTAGGAAATTGAATTTTAAAATAACAGGCCATCAGACAGCTGAGATAAAAAAAATACTTTGAATTTTCTGCAACAATATTTGACAAGGATGGCTTGAACATCCGCTCCCTCAAAGTTTCCATGAAGCCATGTGATCCTGAATAGAACATGACAAACAAAACAAAATCTTAACCTAGAAATCAAAGATTTCAACCTGTATGGTAAGGGCACAACTCTGTATGCTTGATCACGCGTCTTGTTCAAAGATATATTGCTGACCTTTTTTATATATAAAGAAATACAGAAATACAATAGCAATGAGAACTAGACAGTAACAAAAGTTTTTAATTTGTATGATTTAAAATTACGCCTTCCCTATTGATATATAAATTAGGAATACCGGTATGATGTCTCCAAAACTTTACAAAATAATTTCCAAAACCCAGAAGGTAAATTATTTGAATACCACAAGCATGGTCACAATTGTCAAATGAAAGTAGAGACAGAACAGAAGATGTCAAACACAGGATTTATAACAAATTGAGATATGTCCATGCATTAAGTACAGAAGACAATGTACTGTTATTCAGCCCAGCACCTCCCTCAGAAAATATATAATTAGATAAATAAGAAAGAAATGACTACCAAAGGCCATATATAACTAAATAAGTACTATTGTTAGCAACGTACTTTCATCATTCACTCACTCACTGCCATGATCTTCTCAACAATACTATTGTTATCAAATATAAAAAGCACAAAATCACATTGAATTACAGGACTTCCAATCACTCCTCCCTACTCTCTACCTTCTCTTGAAGATAAATATTGTTGGAACAACAGAGGCAACTAAAAGCGCTTCTCAAATAAATGCATGCAGTTGCATTGAATCGTTAGAGTGTTACGGAAAGGAAACAAATTAACCAACCAAAACCCTTACTTCCACTATGACGTTCAATCCCTTCTGCCGTAGTGGCAATTGCATTTCCTTGCTCTACAACCTTCTCCGTTTTTGAGATAGCATCATAAAGGCATCTTGTAATATCTAGCATGGCAATGACCTCACCATTTTCCACAACAGGGAGATGCCTGAATTTTCCTGTCAAAGAACTAGTCAATGAGGTGACTTATATGTTTGAACACCAACACTTACGGTTTAAAAATGAAGTTGCTATTGTACATTTGTAATCAACCTTAGTTCTCCCATTAATGAGAGATTATAGTAGTGATTGACAACGAAAATTCACAGATGACCCTGGATTATATAAAACCATACTGAGAGTTGAGGAAGAACTATTTAAAACCATAAGACATACTACCAATTTAAGGTTATTACAAAACTAGTTATTCAAAAACAAATACTTTTACTAAATTTCAACAGTCACCTCAAGTGCATCCCACTATATAAAACATTCACTTCTATCAAAGGTTAAGTCAAAGCCTAATGTTCGATGGTAATAGATGATTACTTGCCTACCCTGACAAAAGCAGATATATAACAAGACCCTGCATGAAAATCTAAATCCAGCTATAAATCATAGCTTTCTCTAGTATCTTTCTAACATACTCAACAACCTTGTCAAACCTTAGTCCTTTCCAACTCTCTCCCTCTCTCTCTATAGAACGTAACAATCACCATTTCAATTTTACAAACATATCACGTTCCTTCCCTACATTGTCAAAAATCAACATTAAAACAGTTTTTCTTTGTCCAACTTCATTGGAATATATCCAACTATTTCTATAATAGTTGGTTTATGTGCTGAAAATAACATACCAATTACCTTGAACCATCTTCTGAAGTGCATCAATGGCCAAAGCGTCTGAGGAAACAAAATTTGGACTAGGCGTCATGATCTTAGATACAACTGTCTCCTCGGGCTTCAGACCTTCTCCTATTACTCTAGTGGCAACGTCCTGAAAACGACATATATATATATAATAACATATGTATACTAAGGCAATGAATAAAATTTGATAAAAAAAATAAAACAAATTAAAAAGGAGAAGAAAATAACCTTGTCAGTAACGATCCCAGAGAGTAAGGCATTGGAATCGGTTAGTAACACGGCATTGACACGACGGGCTGCCATCCGTCTACAGGCCTCGGAGACGGTAGTTCCTTCGGGGATGGTGAGTGCTTTGGACAACCTCAGCTTTTTCACCGTCCGATCAACCGAGATAGAACTGACAAAAAGAAACACTGTTCGGTAAATCAAATAATAATAATACTGGGAAATAAAAGATTAAAACCAGAAACAGGAAACTTACGAGGATTGTGAAACGAGCTTGGCATAATCGAAGGAATAAGATTTCTTAGGGGGGACGGATTGTCTTCTCTTTTGAGAATCCCGTCGGGTCGGAGGAGGCACCGGTTGGCTGCTCATTTCCACAAACAATTTTGTGTATCGGAAACGTCAAATGGATCAAAAATAGATTGCGAAGGAGATTCTCATCCCTCCATGGCTGTTGTTTTCATGGCTTCTCCATGATTTCTTTTTGAGGAAGCCGAATTTTCTCAAATTCAAACAAATATATGATTTTTAGTTATTTCAAAAACAATTGCTTTTTTTAACAGAACCGAAGGGATCACGCCCATCCAAAATTTTGGGTAATTTATATTTGGTCCTTTAAGTTTATACATTTTTAATTTGATCCTTTTCAAGAATTTAAAGTTCTCATAAAATTTTATTTTTTCTGAATATTTTTAATTAACCTCTTTATTGTTTAAAAAAAATCTCATTAAAGCTTAATAATTTAAAAAATAGTTAGGCATAGGGGTGCTAATCGAGCGCGAGTTCATATTGTTTGACTAGTGCTCGTTAAAATAATTTATTACTCGACTCTATTCATTGCTCGTTAAACTTTTTAAAATTGTGTTCGACTCGTGCTCGTTAAAATATTTTGTTGCTCAACTCGACTCGTTATTTGTTAAGCTCGACTTGTTACTCGTTAAACTCACTGAAAAACTTATCTTATTTTTAACTAAAAGTAAAATTTAATAATACTGTGTATAAAATACTTTCAAAATCTAATTTTGAAAGTAATAATTCATAAATATACCAAACTAGTATATTAAAAATTAAAACAACAATTTACAAATTAATAATTATTATTTAGATTTATTTTTTGAAAGAAATAATTTTAAATAGTTACTAAATAATATTTTAAAAAATTAACCAACTCTCTGTAAACTTATCGAGTCGAATTAGACTTTGCTCGATTTAATTTATTAATGTATCGAGTTGAGTTCGAATCAAATCAACCTGAATTAAATATTTATCAAATTTTAATCGAGTAGAGTTTAAACAGCTCACGAGAACTCCTAAACACCCCTAGTTAGGCAGGCCCTTCAACTTGTTTCTGTTAGAATCCACCCTTGTTTTTAAGGGTAAACTATATTAATGGTTCCTAAACTTTTAATGCATTTATAATTTAGTCATCAAACTTTTAAAATTTACATAACAATTATTAAACTTTTAATTTAATTTTATTTGATCATGATCGAAAAAAATCATCGATATTCCACGTTATTTTTTTATAAGGATACATTGGGATAACAAGGAACATTTAAATCCTTAAACTTTTGCACGAACCATCAGTAGTTAAGGGAATGATTGTTGTTCTTGGAAAAACGGGTATACTTTAGAACAAATATTATTATAACCACTGTAACTAATTCAAAAGAATTCTTTAAACTTTTATCTACAAAATTAATTAATAAATAAATCTTCTTCTAGGTTGAAAAGCTTTTTAATTATAACTCTCTTGAAATAATTTATAATCGTCGTTAAACTATTTAAAAAAAATTAATTTTAAATTTTAAAAATCCTAACATTTAGGAATCTTGATTTCCAAACCTTAATATTTAAACTATTACAATCCCTAATCAAAATATGACTTATGTGGCAAAATGAAAGAAAAAAAATGATAATGATTTTTTTTTTCTTTCAAAAATTAAGGTTTTTAAAAGCGGTTGGAACACCCAAGTGACTAAGATGACCAAAAAGTATTATTTTTTATTAATTTTTGGGTATCTTTTTTAATTTTAACTCATGTCTATTTAAAAATTATTATTAATAAAAATAAAAATATATATTTTAATCTTTAATCGAATAAACTTTAAATATATATTTTATAAAACTTAATTATTTAAAATATTTAATGTCAAAGGAAGTGTTAAAAAATTAACTTTAAAAAAATCAATAAAAAAATCATATTTATGGAACAAAGGGAGTATTTATTAATAATTTATATTGTAGTTTTATTTTTTTCGTATTGTACAAAGTTATAAAAATTTATCTTTTATTAAAGATTTATATCCAATATCATATAAAGTTATACAAGTTTCAACGATACGTCTTCCTCGTGTATAATCGAACGACTCTAAATCCTAGTCTATATCGATACGTCTCCCTCGTGTACCGATACTCTAATGGTCGTTTGTTGCTCACACATAGATTTTTAATTTGTGTTAATTTTTTATAATGATTTTATTGGTGATCATGCAAAGTTAGATCCTCACTTGGTTGATGGTTGTTTGCCAATGTAATCAGTCTTGTATAACGAAAACTCTACCAGATAGTTTGGATAATTTACAACTCCTTTCATTCGTTATGTGTCTCGACTAGATAGAGTCAAAGAGATTGAAGAAATTTTTGAACTTTGATAATATATTTATCTCTATAAAAATAATTATTTTTCTTTTTCTTTTAGATTATAAATTTTTTTTAAAATAAATTAGATCTATTATTTTCTTCCTGCGTTATAACTATGATATTTTTTTATAATTATGATAAAAATTTAGTGCTTGTAATTAAAAAAAAGTTGCTTAAATCCTAGTAAGTAAGAGCAAAGACATTACTGTCCCAGCATGCAGACTTTTACAAGTCTTGCTCTGTAACTGAACCCTGTTATCGCTCGTAACTCACAGACATGCTAAAACGCACACATGAATGGAGGCCATGAAACCATGCCTTCAGATCAGGCAATTCATCAAGTGTGATAAAGTATGGTTAAGTGATGTACGTTAGTTAGAAGATAATCTTAATCATTTGACATGATCGCTTAATCATTTTTTCTACAATATTAAATTAAATATTTTACATTAAGTATCGAATCTTGTGATTAGGCATATTGCACTATCGATGTCCGAATTTTTATTGAATTTAGAAATAAAATTATTAAGAAATAACAATTATAAAATTTTGAAGATAAATCATAAAAAAAATATAAAGAGAAAAAAAAATTACATTAATTTTAGACCGTTGGATAATAATAATAATAAATAATATTTTCTACCGTTAATCTCATTTTTATTTTTTTTTAGGCTTTGAATATCTACATCTCTCTTCATAATGCTCCTACATTCTTTGTAGATGTAAAAGCCAGAATCACAAGCCCCCCCCCCCTCCCCCCCCCCCCCCCCCCCCCCCCCCACCACCACCACCACCACCACACACAAAGAAACATAAATTAAGTTATGAGTCCATTTGGTTTTTCAGTATTTGTCCTTGGTTTTAAGTTGTGTCTGCAGGTCGTGCATGGAAGCAGATGTGATATTTACAAAGGAGACTGGGTGTACGATGAGTCTTACCCTCTGTACAACTCCACCGATTGTCCCTTCATACTTAAACAGTTCAACTGCAGAAACAATGGTAGACCAGACCATCTCTATACGAAATTTAGATGGAAACCCTCTTCATGCAACTTGACAAGGTTTACCTTTTTCATGTCTTCTTTCTAGTACTTATCACTGAGTTAAATTAATCGTCTAAATAAAGATTAATCTCAGGTAGGACAACAAAAACAGGTTTTTAATCAAATATTTTAAGGTGGTTGTGTTCTCAAGGAATCAAATTTGAGACTTTAGTTAAACTAAAACAACTATTGATTCATCCAGAGGTGTTGATTGAGTTGAGCAGATCGAATTTAAGTAAGTTCAAACTCGATTAATATTCGTCTTGAGACTGTAACGAATCGACTTAGGTAAGACCTAACTCGACTAGATAAGTTTACAAGCAGCTGAGTAGATTTGCTTTTGAGTTTAGATTTGCTTCGCACACTATTTTGATCATTTTTATGTTAAATTTGTTAAATTATGTTTATATTAAACTCTATTTAACGAGAACGAGTCGAGTAAAATTTTATTGAGTTTACTAAGTATCGAGTTGAACCGAACCTGAACTGAGTAGCTTGTTGGTCAAGTTGAGCACAATTCAACCAGATCGACTCGTTTGATAATCACCCCTAGATCCGAACACTTGGTGTAATATAGTGGCTTGGGATCTTCCGGTGTCCATTTTGTTTGCAGCCATCCTCTTCTAATTGAATTTGAACAAAACAGATTCAATGGCAGACACTTTTTACAAAGATTTAGAGGGAAACGACTCATGTTTGTAGGTGACTCACTGAGCTCAAATCAATGGCAGTCCCTCACTTGTTTGCTTCATAAATCTGTACCTAAAGCCAAACACACCTCACAAAGGATTGGAGGCCTCTCAACATTCAGCTTCCCAGTAATCTTCGACCTCCTTTTCCTTCCTTGTCTCAGAGGAGTTAGGTTACTGCTGGTTTGATACTCTTAATTTGTTTGCAGGCATATAGGGTTTCAATTATGTTCTCACGCAACGCATATCTGGTTGATATTGTTAATGGAAAACATGGCCGAATCCTCAAACTCGACTCAATTCGGAGCGGACAACTATGGAAAGGTGTTGATATATTGATCTTTGACACTTGGCACTGGTGGCTTCACGTCGGTCGAAAGCAACCGTGAGTGGTTTCAAAAGGAATGAAAATATTTTGATATACAAGTTTGTAGTTCGCAGACGGCGGCCATGCATTGTATAGAAAAATTACGTGTCACGTATTTTTCTGCATGATGTGTTTGCAGATGGGAGTCTATCCAAGACGGTAAGAAAACTTACAAAGACATGAATGGGACAGTTGCATATGAGAAAGCCTTGAGGACATGGGCCAGATGGGTGAACCTCAATGTAGATCCTGCTAAATCTAAGGTGTTCTTCCAAGGTGTCTCCCCCGATCATATGGAGTAAGTATAACCCGAAGTAGTTAACTCATCCTGAGTGTCACACTTTGTCTGGCTGTTGTTGTGTTAGTTCGAGGGACAAGGTCGGTAGAAGAGCGACGACATGTCGAGGGGAAACACGTCCGATGTTAAGCAGGGAGTATCGAGCAGGCCAACATCCAGCGGAAGTTATTTTGAAGAACGTGTTGCGAAGTGTGTCGAAGCCGGTTCATCTGCTTGACATAACAGGATTGTCGGAACTACGGAAGGATGGACACCCTTCTACCTTTGGCTACGGTGGCCGCCGTGGCATCGATTGTACACATTGGTGTCTCCCTGGAGTTCCTGATGCATGGAACGAACTGCTGTTAGCTGCTCTCTTCCGGAGTTAAGGAGTTCCTTTTTCTGTTCCAATAATACTGCACACTGATGAACTTTACTGTGCATCCCAAACTCTGATACGTACCTTAAGTAAGCACTGTATACTCCAAACTCTGATATGGCATGATCTTTATGACAAATGCCATCATGAATAAAAAATGTTGGAGAAACAGATGGGAAAATCCTCTGTATAATTAGTATATAACCAGCATCTTCTTCGGACCCTTCCTTTAGCAAGCGTAGAAGGGTTTCTTTCACATTATCACCATAGATATTGTTCCCCTGAAGTGAAATTAAAGAAGATTTCCTCCACTAACTGACTCGTTTCAAGGGACCCTTTATATTACCTGATGTTGAAATCCCGATGGTCGGTCCAACAATGATGCACGATGTCGCCATCAACGAAAAATTCGTGGTGATTTCCGACCAGCAAGGGTTAATTCTAACTCTTGTCCTCAAACTATGAACTCAATTATAAATTAGACTTTAAACCTCCAAAAGTTCTGATTGAATCTTCAAAATTAGGATAATCTGTTCTAATTGGGAAGTTCTAAGAACCTTATCCGTCTTCTAGGATGCTGTAACAAAGGCCCCGAACTTCTACTCGTCTATGAATACATGAAAAATAGTAGCCTCGACAAATTCTTATTCGGTACGGTCTCTTCTTCCTCGTCTGGTCTCGTCTCGTCTTTTAGATTCCGTTTTTAAACGACAATGTCGATGGTTTTGATGGATGGAAAGTTGGAAACTCACAGGTGAACAAAGAGGCTCTCTAAACTGGAAACAAAGATGTGATATCATCCTAGGCACTGCGGGAGGGCTTTCATATCTGCACGAGGAGTTTCATGTGTGCATCATCCATCGAGATATAAAGTCGAGTAACATCCTTTTGGACGATGATTTCCAGCCTAAAATCGCTGATTTCGGGTTAGCAAGACTTCTGCCTCAAGACAAGAGTCATTTGAGCACCAAATTTGCTGGAACCTTGTAAGCTAAGTTTCTTTCATTGATTTACAGGGCTACTGGTACATGTAATTAATGATGTCTCTTTGTTTTGGACAAGGGGATACACATCACCGAGAAGACTGATGTGTATAGCTATGGGATTGTTGTCCTCGAAATTGTAAGTGGACAAAGAAGTCATGACACCGCTCCCGATCCCGAAACCTTTCTCCTCAAAAGGGTAATAAGTTATCAGCAATCTCACCATGATCTCGAATCGAACGTAAAGGCCTCTTGGTTTGATTCAGTTTGAACTGATGCAGGCATGGACATTGTACCAGAGTAACATGCACCACCAACTAGTGGAGGAAAGCCTGGATCCGAATGAGTATGAAGAACAAGAGGTGAAAAGGATGGTGGAAATAGGACTGATGTGCACACAATCAGCAGCAGCATTGAGGCCAAACATGTCCCAAGTTGTTGTATTGCTGAAGAGCAAAGAGTCATTGGGAAGCAGAGCAATTACATGCCCCACCATCATTGATTCTCAGTCACCCGTAGAGGCATTAACTTCAACTGCCTCCTCTGCGTCCCTTGCCACACTCTCCATCACTCAAATCTCATCTCGGTAACTCTATACGCCTCTGGTTAGTGTTATGCCTTGCGGCATTTGCTTGATGACTTGGTTTGGTGTCACTTACCTCTTGATAAGGTGTTTCAATGCTCATGGAGTATGTGTTATTTTATGATTTTGATAAATGAATCTAGATGTCCCAGAGTCAGTACGTACTTATATAAAGGGATGCGTATTTTGAATTGAGTAAACAAATAAATTAGACGTATCTATAGATCGAATGATTTGAGTGTAATATATTGTATGTTAGAACATAAAGAATTATATAAGAAAAATATAAAAAATATACAACTCGTTAATAAGCTATCATCTATAGCATTCACACAACATACATAAAGAATTATATAGGAAAAATATAAAAAATATACAACTCGTCACTAAGCTATCATCTATAGCATCCACACAACATACATAAATATATCTATATATCATCAACATAATGGTCAACCAAGCCTTACTTTTTCCATTTTTCATATGATTGTCGGATTATTTATGTTCACACAATTGTTAGATTAAATGAACCATATCTAAATCATCATAACCTCATGTACGTCCTAGTCTCCTAAATATACTTGGATCACATTAACCATATATAAGTCTTTAACTCCGTAAAATATAGAGAAATTATATCATGGGTAAGTCTCACCATGTTATCCATGGGACCAACTACTAAAAACCATCTATCTCATCATTTTTTTCATATCATATATTTTCTTAAATGAATCTTCACTCATATCTACTGTTAATTCATTTTAAAAACAGTTTTTTCAAGTGAAGATTCACTTGAGAAAAATATGACATAAAAAAATTGATGAAATAATTAATTTTTAGTGATTAGTTCCACAAATACGTGATAATTTTCTAGTAAAATATCAGTGGACTTGTTAAAAATTTGAAACTCATATTATGTTAAACAAATGTTTGGTAGGGTAAATGACATTAATACCCTACATAAGTTTATTTGAATCCAATTTGATAAATATCTGTAATAAATACAATTTAATAACAAATATTTATCCCCAATGTTTATTCCGGAGGGGTACGAGAAATTATATCATGGGTCAGTCTCATCACGTCATCCATGAGACCAACCAATAGAAACTGTCCATCTCATTATTTTTTAATTTTCCAAGTGAAGATTCACTTGGAAAAAAAATATGACATGGAAAAACTGATGAAGTGGATAATTTTTATTGGTTGGTCCCATGAACAGATGGTAGGATTGACCAATGATACAATTTTTCGGTAATTAATTATTTGAAGTATTGTTAGCAATAATTTTTTTTGGAAACAATCTTTAAAGTATAAGATTACATGTCCTTTCTTTATTTTAAATTAATTATTAAATTTTTAAATATATTAATTTTATTAAAAAAACTATAAGATTCATTCTAAATTCTTTCCCAAATTTTTAAGTATTCTAATTTCATTCTCGACCTATAATTTTCATTCTAAATTGATCTTTAGGCTTTTTAAATATTTTAATTTTATTTTTAAATTATCGGTATATACTAATTATATCTTATATTAATAAAATCATTATAAAATTATTAATTGATATAAAACACTGGTGTATATCATGTAGTAATAAGATATAATATAAATGATAATTTGAACTTAAAAATAAAATATTCAAAAAAAATTGTGAATCGATTTAAAAATAAAATCATACCTTAAAAATAAAAATATATTTAAAATTTTAAAGATCAATTTAAAATAAAAATAATAATTTAAAAATTAAATTAAAATATTTAAAATCTAAAAATTAATTTAAAATAATAATTTAGAGATACATAGACACGTATACCTTCTTTAACGGACACGAGACTCCAAGAATAACCACTACAAACAACAAACAAATACTCCACGTGGCATCTCCCTACTGGCTCAACTTATCAAACTGTTTCTTTCATGTTTTTATTGTGACTTTACCTAATTAACCTGATCCCAAAAGTACATGTGTGTCCTTACAAAATTTTAGGGTCCTTTTTATGAAAAATTTCAAAGTTAATCCTTATACTTTAATTTATACCAAATATGGTATTGGTGATTTAATATAAATGAAAAATTAAGGTATTTATTAATTGTATTTATGAAGCTTTTTTTAATTGAACATGTGTTTGATAAAGTTTAAATATATTTTTATTATTTATTAATAAATATTAAATTAATTATTCAAATTAATATGATATACTCATGTTTTATATATGATTATTTTTGTGTTTCCGTTCAGGATTTAAAAATACCTAAAATAACTCTAATCGAAGTTGGTCAGTGATATATTTGCGTTTACGTTCTTGGTCAGTGAATTATGATAAAATTTATCTGTGATACCAAACATTACGGAGCCAATATTTAGGGTTGGAGACAAAATATAAATGTTTGAAGGGATATATTCATAAATAAATTATTTTTTTAATTAAATAGGGGAACAAAAATGAAAAAAAAAAATTTAGGGATGGAGGACGATTGCCCCTCTCCACCCTGTATAGTTTCGTCTCTTCCCGACAAATAAAATAATTTATCAGCTTCCGTAAAGTGTAAGTATTAAATTCTTACAAAATAAAATAGAGTGACCAACTTGTTAATTCTAATAAAGTACAAGTATCAATGTTACCCAACAATTGGACTAACTTGTCAGCTTTTGTAAAGTACAAGCATAAAATTCAAACAAAATAAAATAGTGTGACTAAATTCTTAATTTCAACAAAATAGGAGGATAAAATGAAGAATTAGACCATAGTTTATTCATATTTTTAGCTTCCTCTTCCTCTTCCTTAGCCTTGTTCTTCGTTTCTTACGTATGCAGGAAAATGAAATATAGTAATTAAGATGCCATTTGAGGTTTTTCAATCCATTTCTTCATCCTTTTCGATCAATTAAAGCAATCAAAATCCAATCTTTACTCTCATTCTTCAACAAAAATGGAGCCCGAGAAACCATATTATCGTTCGATAATGGCTCACTTCAAAAAGCCCTATTGGGTTTTCCTGTTTCTTCTCCTTACGGCCGTAACTTTTCTCTCTATTCAATTCTCCACAGAATCAATCTTCCCTTTTCAATTCTTTCGGGTTTCCGAATCACCTAAACTCGATGACGTTGCAACCGTATCCGACCCGGGAAGTTGCGCCGGGTTGTTCGGGGAGTTGCCGGTGAGAAAGCATGTTATGTCGATAAGGGAATTTGGGGGCGTCGGCGATGGGAAAACCTTGAATACGGCTGCGTTTTGGAAGGCGGTGCTTCACATGCAACGTTTTAGCGGTAGAGGCGGTTCTCAGCTTAATGTGCCCAAAGGGAAGTGGTTAACGGGGAGCTTTAATCTTACAAGTAATTTCACCTTGTTTCTGGAACACGGTGCTGTTATCTTAGCCTCTCAGGTCCGATGCTCTGTTTATATATCTATATATTCTTCTGTAGATTGATTTGAATGTTTGATGAATTTGAATGTAAAGGCTGCTGGTTTTTAATTCTTGTGTAGGATCCAAAGGAATGGCCTCTTGTGGAGCCATTGCCTTCTTATGGTCGAGGGAGAGAGAGATTGGGAGCCAGACATATAAGCCTTATTCATGGTGATGGTCTTACCAATGCTGTCATTACAGGTAATTAATTCATCTTGGTTTTTCCTTTTTGAAGTAACATGTTGGGAGACATGGTTATGGGCCGTGTTGTCAAGGCACACTTGCCTGTTGAGCGGAGAGCAAAATTCTACTCTACTCGAAAAAATATTTAAGTTTGAGTCGAGTCCCATATGATCTATATATCACATCTTGTGTGATCTATATATATCATATATGAATAAATATAAAGAAATATATATATATTTATAGAAAACCATTTAAAATGGAGTCCATTACTTATAAGACTCTATCGAATACTTACCTCTACGCTGTGGTATTATTCAATGAAAACATCTTGGACCCTTTCAGACCAGGCCCATTTAATCACAACAATATTGTCACCTCGAGAGGACTATTAATGAATATGTGTATGTATGTCTAGACTCTAGTGTTTTAAAAATGTTTGTGGTACCACAATGGAAGTCAACCCTGAGTTACATTATGCTCTTCTCAGGTTAGATCTAACAATGACTAGGGGCTTGTACTTGTAGATGATAGTAAACTAGTATTTGGATTTATCTAAAAGCAGTTAGTCTTGATGTCTTTACTTCCAACAGAGCAGCTGGCTGCCATCATCATTTAACTTATTTTGAAAAATCTGCCATTACTAAGGCTACTTTTACCCTGAAACCTGTTTGTGAAGAATTTCTACCATCTTGAAGGATTTATCAAGTATATGTGATGAGTAGTTTTATTTTTGTAGGGCAGAATGGGACAATTGATGGTCAAGGTAAGATGTGGTGGGATTTATGGTGGAACAAAACACTAAACCACACAAGAGGCCACCTTGTGGAGATAATGAACTCTCGTAACATTCTCATCTCTAACTTAACCTTCCTGAATTCACCATTTTGGACCATTCATCCTATTTACTGCAGGTTTGACCTCTCTATCATGTAGTAAGTCATTTTATTTCATTTGTTTATCAACTTATCCTGTGTTGCTTGTATTGTTTTGTGCATGATTGTTTAGTTTTATTTAGGTAAAAGGAAGTGTCGATTTTTCCCATATTTATCAAGAAGATTAACCTTATGAGATAGAAACTAACAGCCATTTTCGACTCTTTTTCCTTCAGCAATGTTGTTATTAAGGGAATGACAATATTGGCTCCCCTTAATGCGCCAAACACAGATGGAATAGATGCCGGTATGTTAGTATCATTCTCCATCTTATGTAATTTACTCTATATTGCACCTCACATATAACAACATAAACCTCATGGTGTAGACATACTTTCTGACATTGTCGTAAAACTTGTGCAGACTCGAGTACCAATGTATGTATTGAAGACTGCTATATCGAGAGTGGAGATGATCTTGTAGCAGTAAAAAGTGGATGGGACCAGTATGGCATCAGAATCGCACGACCGAGCTCAAACATAATAGTGAGGAGAATCTCCGGCACTACACCAACTTGTTCTGGTGTTGGCATTGGTAGTGAGATGTCTGGAGGGATTTCTAATGTAATTATTGAAGATATGAATGTTTGGAATTCTGCTGCTGGGGTTCGTATAAAAACCGACAAGGGAAGAGGGGGATATATTGCAAATATCACCATAAATAATATAACCATGGAACGAGTCAAAATACCGGTTAGGTTCAGTAGAGACTCCAATGATCACCCTGATGATGGATGGGATCCTAAAGCTATTCCTAAAATAAAGGGGATATTTATTAGTAATATCATTAGTTTGAATTCAACCAAAGCCCCTGAACTCGCAGGTCTCAAGGGTGCATCATATGAAGGGGTGTGCTTTAAGAATGTTACGGTACTCGGACTTGCCCCAACTGCAGCATGGCATTGTGAGTTTGTTTCAGGTTGTACCAATTCTGTGTTTCCATTGCCATGTCCTCAATTGCAGAACAATGGCTCCTCAGCATGTTGCCTTTAGGCTCAAGTTTGTGGTCACTTCCCGAGTGCATTTCAGTTTTCAACTGTGGATGCTTTGCACAAATTTTGACTTTTAAGGCGAATCATTCACTAGCTTGATTAGCACGGACTTCAGTTGTTCATGTGATTCTTCCTCCATTCTTCATGTGGGGGAATTGCAGGTTAGAGGGGCTACTGGCTGAGTTAGCCTTCTGCAATTTGTCGGCAGTTAGGCTTGCTTGGGGGGTGGACAGGTTAGTCTCGTAGTCAACTGGATTTTATAATGCGGTTTTAACTTTGATATTTAAGATTTGATTTTGATGCACTTTGAAGATTGATAGAATGTTCAGGGTTCATTCAACCTATAGAGTCATCATAAACACACATGTACAAATCAAACACATAATTTATTTTATTGGTGTGAAGTTATATTATTATTTTTACTCATCTCATTCTTGTTGTTCCTATATATTGTTTGAGTTGATTTTCTGAAGATGCAACTTGCAACTACTGGGATGCAAATTCACAGTGCTTGTGTATATTCAGCCAGTATTAATTTTGCTGAAGGAAATGCTAAAATGAAATTAGCAGGTATTTGATGTCTGTGAAAACTAGTAAAGCAAATGGATAGGGAAGTCTGCTAAAATGGGAAAATTAGATACATGTTGAGAGGTAGAAAGTGAAAAATACATTTGGATCTAATCACCATTTCCAGAAAACATTGGAACCACACTTGTACTTGTCCTTCCCTTCACACTCCAAGGCCAAATCATCAGAGATGAATGGTACTTTCTGCATTAAAAGAACCCAACAAAGATATCATCTTGAAATCATAAACTGAAACTTTAAATCTAGGAAAAAGATACAGATGTTAGGATCTTTACCTTTTGCTTTGCAAGATCCTGGCAGCCAGTGAAGTTCTCAGGGAACTTGCAAGTGCCAAATTGAACAGTGAATGCTCTTGCAAAGTTTGCTCCACTAGTGGCCAACCTCTTCTTGTCATTCAATTCCTGCAGCAAATCAGGTTATATCTATTATTTTTATTCTGTAGCTACAAAACTTTCCCCAGCAGTATGATACTTTTATCATTTTTCATTGAAAAAACAGACCTTGTTAGCTTTACTCTTTTCAAGGTAATCATCAATAACTCCAGCATTTGCAGAAGAAACAGCAGCTGTGGTGAAAAGGGTAGCTGCCAAATAGAGCATAGCAGCTCTCCTTCCTTCACTGGCTCCTGATTCTTTGGAATCAGAAACTTTAGCCTGCTGTGCTCTGATCACAGGCAACTTAAGGCCACCAGACACAACTGGAGAAGCAACTGAAGGAAGCTTGGTTTTAAGCTCAGATGACCCAGTGCCAGAGATAGCATAGCTGCATGCCAAAACACTGGAGTTCATGGCTGCCATTGCTGTTTACTATGGAAAGTTTGGAGCTGAATTGGATTTGTTGAGGTATAATAGAATTTTTGAAGGAGGAGATCTGATAAGGAGAGAAGATGTGGCAATAGGAGATGATGATTTGGATAAAATATTGTGGTTTGAGTGTGGATAAGGTTGAGATTTCCTCACTCCTATTGGCAAACTTAAACTTTGTTGTTCAAGCTATTTTATCTGTGTGTGCCAAAGGATGATGCAAGGTTGAAATGTAGGTCCACTTTGGTATCTAAATTTGTGCTTGGCATCCATTCAGTTAATTAGGATTTTTTTTGAACCATTCATTTTAATTCGGTTTGGTTTTTAATTAATCTATATTAAATTTAGGTCTCAACATTTTTTATTTATTTTGAAAAAATTAATTTTGTTTTATTGTTTTGACATTTTAAATAAACTTATTTCATCTAGAAACCTTATTCCACAAGATTTTTTTACCTAATTTTAATATTCACTTATTAAATAAACTTAATTACCAAGTATTCACTTATTAAATATTTATTATTAAGGGTCTAGTTTTTTAATACTTGTTATTAGTGGTCTAATATTTTTTCAACACATGTTATCAGGGACATAATCTTCAAATTTATTTTTTCAATACTTGTTATTATAGACATATTTTTTAATAGTTGTTATTAAGGGTTTGTTTTTTAATATTTGTTATTAAGGGATTATTTTCACAATATTTGTTATTAAGAGCCCATTCTTAAAATTTAATTTGTCCTAGTATTTATTATTAGAGTAATTCTTTCTAATATTTTTATTAGATGTCTATTTTTTAATTTTTTATTAAGAATATACTCTTAAAATTTATTTTTTTAGTATTTTTTATTAAAGATATAACTTTTCTGATTCTTTTCATTATTAGCCTGCCTTTAAAAATTAAATATTTATTATTAGGGGTTTAATTTTTAGGTAACCACTAATATTTCATAAACTAGCACGATTTAGTGTACAAAAAGAAGTACGAAACGGATAAATTTATCCCGATTAAAAGTCTTATATAAAGGCTTTAAGTTGGTTTTAAAAAGGTAAAATGCGTATATTTTTTATTTTGAGTTAAGATATTTATCGTCGATAATAATAAATAATTCTCACGTCATGAATATTTTCAGTAAGAAGTAAACGGTTAGTCATGAAATGTATTTTATTCTCATTGGTAGGAATCAAACTCTTGACCTCATAGTTAAGGTAAAATATACTTCATTCATATTGACTTGAGATAAGATAAAATATGTATATAGAATACGTTTAAAAAAGGTAATGTATGCGACTCGGTTATTAACCTATAATTACATATGTTATATAATTAGTGATATAAACGAAAATATATGAATAATTTTATTTAAAAGTGATTTAAAAAAAAAAGCTAAAAACTAAAAATTTTAGTTTCTAAAAATCACTTCTGAAATCAAAGTGAAAAATAATTTTGATCCTGAAAACTATGTTTTTTTTATTACTTTTGGTATCAAACTAACTTTTTAACTTTAAAAACTGGTTCAAAAAGCAACTAACAACAAAAATAAAAACAAGCACTAGTTGATCCGTCTATTCAGCCAGTGCCTTGGCCAATTGTGGTGAAGCATATTACGTTGTTGTTATCGGTTAGAAATTTAAAAAATGCTTTCGGTCGTATCGTATTTATTATGATTGCAATTATAATGGTTTTTATCATGGTCATTGTGGGAGTCACGATTATTTGAATTTTTTAAAAACTCACACAACTTATTACGAAAATTTTTGAAATAACGATATAATAATAGAAATAATCATTATCACTATTATCGATAATTATCATGTAAATATAAATATACTTATTTTTTTTTACAAATAACAATTTTAAATGATGATGTTTTTATTAAATAAAAATCGTTATAACAGTAATAAATTATTTTTTAATCCCTAGCGGTGGTAATGATTAGTGTGCTGCTAGGCCTATGCTACTACAAATTTGAACATGAATTGTGTGCTGATGGTTGGCAGAAAGACCCCAATATTGTTTCCCTTTCCACCCTAATATACGATATCATCCAGATTATTTTTAAAATAGTGTTCTTTCGGTAATAAAAATGAATTTAGATGAGTTATAATATGATTTTAAATATGATTTTATATTAAAATCAAAAATTTTTCTATAATCTTTAATATTTTTTAATTTTAAAAATAAGATAAATAATAAACTCAAATTTTTTTATCAATTTTATTTTTACTATAATAATATTATAGATTTAAAATTAATCCGATACCATATTAAAAAAACAGCTCTAATGTTAATGTCGGACCAAAATTGAAAAGCCCGAAAAAACGCTTTAATTTTGAGTATAAAATGAGAGATTATATCAAGAACCTTATTTATTACGTCATCCGTGATCTATGTAATCAGATTCGTTCATCTTTAAGTAATTACCTGAAATAATGATTTACAGAAATAATGATTCACTCATTAATTACATATAAAAAAGAAATAATGATTTACGGATAACATAATAGAAATAGTCCGTGATATAATTTCTCGTATAAAACGGCCTAAAATAACTCTAGCGATTGAATTGAAATCGGATGGCCCGAATCCATTTTAATTGTATTTTCCTGGGAATATATTTCACTTTCCCCGCCAAATAGAAAAACGTCTCATCAAAACCTCCAAGTTCCTAGAAATAAAATTTGAAAACCCCATCGTTAATCTGCCAAAACACTGGTTTCAGAAGAAACAACAAAAATGGAGAAAGGGTTAATCTCAGTAGATCGATGGGCGGATGGAAGCCAAGCTTACTTCTTAACACACTTACACGCAGATCACACGGAAGGACTATCGTCCACATGGGCAAAGGCTCCCATCTTCTGCTCCCGCATCACCGCCAAGCTCTTCCCATTCAAATTCCCAAACTTCAATCTATCCCTTATCAACGTACTCGATCTAGGATCCTGGCACACTCTCTCCCTCATTTTGCCTTGCTCCGGTTCAAAAGTTACCGTCCAAGTCATGGCCATTGACGCTAACCACTGCCCCGGTTCGGAACCCGCCTAACATTTCAGTTTCAGTTTCAGTTTCACTCCCCAAATCTAATTGTTTGTTTGTTTTCTTCTGTAACTGTTTAATGATTCGATTGTATTTGTAGGTGCGGTTATGTTCTTGTTTCGCGGAGAGTTTGGATGCATGCTCAACACCGGAGATTTCCGATGGGAGATAAACGGTGAGAGAGCGAAATTAGGAAGGGAGATGTTGTTGAATGCTCTTAAGAATGATACGGTTGATATTCTGTATTTGGACAACACGTATTGTAATCCTTCCTATCAATTTCCTCTCAGGGATGTTGCTGCACAGCAGGTGCTTTTCAAAATTCCCAACCAAATGTTTGTTAAATATGTCTGAGATATTAAGATTAAGCTTAGAATTAGTTGTATTTGGACTTCCATTAAATTATTAAATACTTGAGAATTCATTTTCAAATTGCAACGGCAGAAAGTTGGGTTTTAATCATGATGATTCTTATTTAGCATCAAATTTGGGCTTAAAATATTGAATGTTTAATTGAGCTTGATGTAGAATCTCAACAAACAAGCTCAATCAGGTGGTGTGTTTGGCTTATCAACTTGTCTTGTTTGCAATCTTGTATTAGAGATCAATTGTAGATTAACACAATTGGTTATTAAGCCTTCATTTTAAATTAGGAAACATATTTGATGCATTGTTAGTGTACACTTTAGTTTACTTAAGCAATCTTATTTTAGGGTTTAAAGATTTATTGTTTTGAATTTAGTTTAGAGTTAGAATTTAGGGTTTAAAGTTGATTTAGGGTTGGGATTTAGGTTTCAAAGGTTAAATATGAATGCTTGTGGGAAAAAAATTCCAATGTATGTGCATCAAATATTAACCCTTTAATTATGCTGTCTTTCTGTGGATGATACTGAATGAAAATTAAACTGCAGCTATCCACAGCAGTCTGATATGCTACTTGTTCCTTTCTTCTTAGTGCACGATAATGATTACAGTGTCTTCTTTAATATTTGCAAGAAAATGTCAATTTTGAGTCTATATCTGTTGAAGACAACCAAAGTATGGGTTTGTATAGGCTTCATTATTGTAGGATTAACTTAGGAACTGAAGATCAGATTTGCTTTTCTTACTGCTTTAGTTTTTCTGGTAACAGATTGTTGACATCATTACTTCCCATCCAGACCATGACATTGTCATCGGGATTAATACCTTGGGAAAGGAAGATCTTTTGCTTCACATCGCAAATGCACTTAATATAAAGGTAAAAGGTTTGGCCTTTACTACTTGTTCACATTAATTTTAATCTGTAAGAGTACAACTTAGTCCAGTAGTTGAATAGGTTGAATGATATTTATTCTACCTTGGGAGATCACTGGGACAAATATATGAGTGGTTATTCCTTTGCAATCGACAATTATTTGCAATGTTGTATGATGAACCAGGCTTTCACTATTTGACCTCATGGATTATGTCAAAGTTAGTTTTCATTGGCTTTTCTTTCACATGCAAGGATTCAAATTGCGGTCCACTACTGCGATAGTGGCCACTATATAGTGGTAGTGACACCATCCGAGACCGTTACTGCAAAAAATAGTGGTCTGCAATGACTGCAATAGTATCTATCTCCTCTGTCCGCAATTTTGATAGAACACCGTGTCCGAAAGCACGTCTGCACCCTCAATTTGAACCCTGCTCACATGTATCACTTTCCGGGAAAAAGATCTTTATAGAGATGAATGGTTAAAGTGCGTTTTAGGTTTTCTTTATTGACACATATTTGAAGATTCATGATGATTTATCTGTAGCATTGTAGCCTTTCCCATCAGTTATTCAATTTTTACCCGCTTCCTCTTTTTTGCAATCCTTGTAGATTTGGGTCTGGCCAGAGCGACTCCAAACCATGCATCTTCTTGGGTACCATGACGTTTTCACAACCGACACATCTCTTACAAGGGTTCGAGCTATCCCTCGTTACAGTTTCAGCACCAACACTTTAGAAGGATTAAATACAATGCAGCCAACTATAGGAATCATACCATCTGGTCTTCCATGGGTGGCTAAGCCCTTTGAAGGAGATGGCAAGCTTTTTGATTCTCTTTTAACTTCCCGTTACAACAGAAGCAAAGAGAGTTCAAGAGGTGGGAAGCAAAACGATAAAACCGATGGCAATTTAGGATCTGTAAAAAGGTTTCACAAGTACATATATTCAGTCCAATATTCTGATCACTCAAGCTATCCAGAGATAGAGGAGTTCATAAAGCTTGTGCAGCCAAGTACCATGAAAGGTATCGTCTCTTCTTCATCTTGTTATGTTGATCCCCTATATTACTTTGGTCGCGTTTGTGGAATAAACCAACCTTCACCGGAGTTTCTCCTCCAACACCAAAAGTTTGGAAGAGGTTATCCTGGTATGAAAAAGAAAAGGAAAAGGGTTGGTCATTTAGGATTGCATTTGAACAGGGTGACTGTGATGAGACGAGGTCGGCGAGGTATAAAGCTCGATGAAAACGAATGTTCTGATTGACGACTGAAATCGAATTCGACATATACTAAGTTGGCGATGATGTAAATGATCAAGACTTGTTAACAATAGCTGAGAAATGTACCTTTGTTAACATGGGCTGGTACAGTTGGTTGAGTATACATTAACCCTAGTGGCTGCATGTAGATTAAAGACTAAATGGGTACCATAGATATGCTATGGAGCATATACAATGGATTTGTCATCTTGGGGTTTATTCATGATGTAGAACTCATATCATGACTGAATCATTGAATACTTATATATAGATATTTCAGTATCGATATTATAGACACGATATTTTGCTAGTTATTCGATACCGATATCGACCTTTTAATATAGGTATTTTTACTATTTTAAAACCTAAATGCATCTATAACAACACCCTATTTTCTATAAATGGCAATGAATACACAAACTGAGCTTCAAAAAACTCATTAAGGTGGTCAACACATGGTATAGTTATGCAATGAGCATAAAAATGAACCTTAAATATAGTACAAATGATTATGCAAACATGTATTCATAAAATCACAGTCAATATTGTCACATTTGGTAATTAAGTTATTTATTAATCAATAAATTTGTACATAAATTAGAACAAGTATTATAATCATAGCAATATAAATATAATTTATATTAACCATTTAGGCCCTTTGGACTTTGGTAGTATCTAAAAAAGTGATTTTTAAGCTTAAAAATAATTTCTATTTGATTTGATCGTTAATAAGTTGAACTCAAACAACTCAAGTTATTATCAAACTAAATTGAGCATAATATTTTAATCAAATAGTAAACGAATCTAACTATTTATTTATCTATAACACATTTTTTAAACATTTTTTTACAATATCAATCAAACTATACTCAATCAATTAATTTATTTATAATATATTTAAAATTTTAATTTGAGGTTTTAAACTTGAATTATATAATATATTTTCTAAGACTTTTTTTTCTTCTAATTCTTGATTAACTGGCAATGACACCTTAGTGTTATCGTCAATAGCCAATATTTTTTCTTTTAATTTTTTCACATTTAATTCTTGTTTTTTATGTTTTAATTTTCTAATTTTATTTATACGCTTCTTCAATACTTTGACATTTTATCTCTGTCTCGTAACATATTTTTCTCTATTTTTATGATAAATTTAGATTTTTCCGTAATAATAACTCTGCTTTATGATTAATTATAATCTCTTTTATAGTTCATTTACCAATACATATATATTTTATACAACATAAAAAATCATTATTTTTGTTCACTATTTCTACTCCAATCATAAGACTGTAGACAAAGAGTTTCCCTTCATGCTTCCTTCCTAATGTTCATTTCATCTATCGTACGGTTCACTTGACTTGTTTTACTAATACGAGGTCTCATTCTCTATTTTTATATTTTAATTTAATTTGGTTTTATTATTTTTCTAAAATATTTTCATCTTATTCTAAATATTTTCTATTTTGTTTTATAACAAATTTATCAAGCATATTATTCAGAAAAAAATGGACGCTATTTTGTTTCTTTCCTTCTGTCTCACGAGACCAAAATCATACGGTTACCATGTCTCGGTTTTTCTAATTATTATTGTTAAAATAATAATGAAAATTCATCATGTGAGTTCGAACAGAGCTCAAATAGTTTGATATCAACTTGAGTTGAGCTCAAGCTAAAAATCAGTCTTCGATCAAATTCGAATCGAGATTCAAGCAGCAAGTTTCAAATCAAGCTCAGGCTTTTAACCATTAAAACCTGGCTCTGATTACACCACTAATACCGAATATTGGCCCAGTAATACATGTATGCATGCACGCATGCGCATACGTGCGTGCATGCATATATAGGTATTATTGGGTCTTAACAACCATTATCCAGCAAGCAAGATCCTAAATAAGAGTAACAATCATCACTGTTTCGGGCACTAGATTTTGAATCATCACAATCAGTCATAAGCATGCAGAACGAAGGGAAGTGTCAGCATCATATGTTAAAACTTGTAAAACAGAAGCAGTGAAATATCTACAGGCAGTTAAGAGTCGCTACCGGCTACTCGAACCTACTTCTAAGGAGTAAACATAAATAAAGATCAAAAGGGTAGGTATCTTTGTAAGTTACAGGACATGAGGCCAAAAACCTGATGATATGAGGCTTTGATATGTAACCGTCTCCGTTTCTTTTAGCTTTTCTGAAACTTTTGCACATATGCCTGCAACAGGATGAAAAGTTGTAAGGTCAGCAAGTTATTCACAAAATGGAACGGTATAAGTTCAAAAATAATAAAATCACTGCAAGAATCTCTCTATCAACTTGAACCATGGACATGAAATTGGAAATCTTTCAATGTGTCGCAACTTAAAAGAAAAAAAATACATTGAATTTCCCTGTCTATTAGCAAGTTATGGTGTGATAACTAGTAACACAAAATATGCAAATGATGGCTTAAAAGAAAGGAAGATGTAAATGCAGAGCATAAGGAAAAAGACAACAGAGGGAAGGTCTCGTGTTCTTTGTCATCCTACACTACAATTCTAAACACTTAAATTTATAAGGAAGCTGCATTCACCTGTACAAGTTTGCCAAGCTTTGGTTTTGAAAGTGACAGATATTGATCAATTTTTTCAGGTGTTTGAGGAATATTAGTCCCTGGAACTGTAGCAATCACTTTGTCAACAACTTTCTTCACAATGTTTTTGTAAGCCTCTTTGCCAATGTGACCTTCCTTCCATGTGGGTTTGAGGAGATCCTTGACAAACTCAGCTAGTGCAAATTTAAATGCACGAATTCCCTTGCCATCTTTGCTTTTCTTGCCCTCATCAGTCTTGTCATCACCATCTACATTCTTTGATGGGCCATTCTCCTCTCCAGCTTTCTTGGTTTCCTCAACTACATTTTCCTTCTTCCCCTCAGAACTTGCAACAGGCTCCAGATGGTTTGGCTTATGGCTATTGAGATCAGGCTCTCTTTTGGAACTGTCATCATTATGATAATCATCACCATTATTACCCAAAAGAGATGATGTTAACAACTTACTAGATGATACTTCAGTTTGGCTATCTGCCGTATTTTTCTCCACAACAGGATGTAATGTAGACCCCAAAGGCTTAACATCTGTGTCTTGCTTCTTGGCATGCGCAATGCTATCAGACATAGGGTCATATTGTTTTGGGAATGTAATGTCTTGATTTGGCACAGAATCTGGCTCAACATGACCTCCAGAGCTCGCAAAAGAATTGACCAGCATTCCATCATGAGAATTAAGGGCAACATGAAGTAATGGAAGTTGCTGACTCTTTCCAAATAACTGAGCTAGGGAGGCTGAAAGATTGGTAAGTTGGGTGAGCGGCTCATTGGTTCCCATAGTCTGAGTTGACTGAGATCCAGAATTACTATGCAATATATTTGAATCCCCGACATTTAGTTTGTTCCTTGCTTTATCCTCTTGAAACAACATGCTACGTTGGGTACCTTTCATATTTACTTCATTAGAAGGGATTGTCACTTGACTTTGTCCAACAGCATTTAAGTTTGAATAAGGTACAGAACTTGGACTTGGCGCAGGATGGTCAAAGCTTGGCAATGGCAGGACATTGGTAGAAAAATTTAGATCAACATGTGAATCAGAATTTGTGCTAAGAGAACTGCTAACAGATGGCAGTGCTACAGCACTACTGCCCTTCATGTGGTCCTGATGAATGCTAGATTTCTCAGTTAACAATGGATGCAAAGCTGCAATCCCATCATGCACCCGACCTGGGGTCTCTTTAGTTATAGTCTTTTCTTGAGTAGGTAAAAGTATTTCAACGGGAGTTGATTTTGAATTATGAGAATGTTCCTTTTTAACAGAAGATAAGACCCTGTAATTCCAATCCGGGGACATTTCCGTATCACCAAGCAACTCCTCCGCAACTTTTGGTTCAGATACACCCACATTATCACCAGCATTTTCTATCTTCCTAGGAAATCCTTCTTCCTTGCAAATATCAACTGTTTTATGCAGCACATTACCCTCAATGTTCTTTCCACCGACATCATAGTTGTGCTTCCATGTCTCATCCCTTGACCAATTAGAATATTTTGGTACGGAGGCACCCTTATTTTCAACTGTCTCCTTGCTCGACTTTGTAGCCCCTGTGTAGGCACCTGTATCACTCCATTTTGAAACAGTCCATGAGTTGTTCACATCATCTGAAGCATTGACATCACTCCATTTTGGACCAGTCCAGGGTATTTCAGCTTCTTTCAAATCATTAGCATCACTCCACTTTGGACCAGTCCAGGGTATTTCAGCTTCTTTTAACACATTAGCATCACTCCGTTCTGGAGCATTCCAAGAGTTCTTTACATTTAATGAAGAATCTGCATCTGTCAATGTTACACCATCCTGCAACTTATCCACACTAACAGAACTAGGACCCCATACACCTCTATCACCACGTGACCTTCTTTCGGGGCTTGCACGTGAGTGACCATGATGAGAAAACCTACAATACTTTCCATTATGACAATTTCCAGCAGCAAAGAATTTGCAAGGAATATCACTGGTTCTACGAGCTTCACGCTCACCATCACGTTCGGGTGTTCTAACTCTGTTCCTCTTGGCGTGTTCCCTTTCGCTACTTATCTCATTTGTTTGTCTTCTTCTGAAGCCATTAGAAGCGCCATCATGAGCAAACTTACAAGATGCACCCCGGCGGCAGTTACCTTCCAGATAATCAGTGCAGTAATCAGTAGACCTTCCACTCTTAATGGGGTAATCTTTACCATCATCTTGGGTAATGTACTTTGAAGAACCAGTTCTATTTTGTCTATTATCCCGACCATCCTCGCGAGTTTGAATATCTTGGTGAAGAAAGTGACACTGACTGCCTTTCCTGCATCTCCCAGCCACAAAATCTTTACATAATTGATTTGAAACTCCAGATCTGTTTCTACTTCTCTCATGGAATCCTGATTGCAACCTAATGCCACGAACTGGGCTCCGGCTCCTGCTTCTACTGCGACTTCTGCTCCTACTGTTTCTGAGGGTAAAACTGAGATTAGGTACAAACTATGTAAAACCCAATACTATTCGAAAGGAAGATGAGAGTTACAATGGCAGAAGGATGAAAAAAAAAACCAGAATCCTTTATCCATGAAAATAAGCATATCCTGTAATACTACTTAAGAGAGGCCTAAAGCATTGTATTAAAAAATTAAGCTGAGATACTACCTCAGTGACAACATAAGATTTTAAGATAAACAACATGAGGGAAAATTACAGACTGGGAAAATCTTAATATATTTTTTTGTAGATAAACATTTTCAACATAAATGAAAATGAAAAACAGAAGCATTAAGTATTTGATTCTCGAATGTGTAGCAACATTGAAGAATTAGTGCAAGCCATTGATCTAATTGAATCAGGTTATACAAATGGTATACTAACAGCCATTATAACATCAAAATAAGATAAATAAACTAGGATAAACAAAGTAGACAAACCAACCTGTGAGACCTGTTCCAATCATCTTTAGGAGAACTGTGCCGTTTTTTAAGCCTCCAATCATCAAGACCAGGTGACATTTTCATACTGTAAGTCTCTTCCCTGTCCCATGGGGTTACAGTGTTCCATTTTTTTACGAAGTCGTTGTTATCATCCTTTTCACCAACTCTGCTTCCATGTAAAGATTCCCTAATAGGCTGTCCATGCTTAGATTTCATCACGTCATCAACTCCGACAACAGACCACTTGTCCTTCCTACCAACCTCTGAAGAGAAATATCCATGTTCCGATTCTCTATCATGAAAAGACACACCAGCTTTTGCAGACCAGCCTTTATCTCGTAGATTTTCAAGAGAATGCTGGTGTTCCTCTCTTGAATTCCACTTAGAAGCACGGCTTCTGCTTCCACTCATCTCACCAGTAACAGTTTCTTATCTATGTCCTGTGATCTGGAAGTTTGGAATTAAGACATTAATAAACTGCCACCATCCGACTTATGATTACCATTGATTTATTTCAGGATCTGATCACGTGCCAGTCAATCTCATGTCCGCTCTGCTGTGTGAGTTAATTCCTTTGGGGAAAACCTGATTTCATTAAACAGAGGTCAAGTTTCCAAAAACAAAAATCAGAACATGAAAGTATACCCCACATTCAGAAGTCAATGTTCATATAATAATTGCAAGAACTAGTGTACAACATTATATACTGTTGGAAACTGCTACCCAGAGAATAAGTGAAAACACTTAAATAACAATTTACTCCCAATATATCTCATAAAGCTTTTATTGAACCTTAGTACTCCCCCAAGTTGTATATGTAATTTTACTCAACAATGAGGCAAGAACAATTGCACCCAGCATATGTTAAATAAAAGTGACAGAAATGATAAAATTCAGCAAAAAATTGTTTATATTAGATTGATATATGAAACATGTAAAGTGCAGATTAGCACATTGTTTTGCAGTAACCAAGGCAAAAACATCCAAGATGAAAAAAAAAGCTTGAAGCATCGTGGATCATAACAAAAATATCCAACCGAGAGTTTTGACATTAAATTTACCAAAATGTGGAACATGAAGCAGTAGCACACTCTAAAGGACAACATACAAATAATGATTGAAAGTGCTGTATAGCACCCTCATGACTTGTTAAGGATCCATGTAGTATGTAACATGTTCCGGTACAAAGACATATATATACACTATAGTATCCCACTGACTATTTCTCAGCATCATAAGGAATAGAATATCCTCAAAATTTTGCAAGTGAAATTATTGTAAGAATGGGCATAAATCTAAGCAATACAATCAAATAATTCTAATTTCTAACTAGGAAGAGACAGAAATCCATCAAGACCGGAACTCTTGGTCTCTTATTGCTTTTAACAATACTACTACAATGCAAAATCTTTTTTTCATCTTAATACATAAATATAGATTTTAGCAATTCTCATAATGAAGAAAACTATTTTTTGGTAATGTACTTTATTTTTGGGTATGAAAAAACTAATTTCAAATACTAGAAACGGAGTCAAATTTGAATTTTGACAATAAAACAAGCCAAATCCATGTACAATCGGCAATTAGGCACAAAAATCATCCGACTCTTCTTTAAATTGTCAGCAAAGTTCCTTGATATACACAAATGAACCACCATCTATATAATTTCTCTGCTTCATATCATGTTGAGAAGTACATTCAGGTTATGTACTTGTAAGCATTTGTTCCAATTAACCAAACCACAATCTTTGGCCATTTCATCCATGGAGTCAATATGTATTCCTTCCTAACCCATCATTCACTCCGCAATAACAATGATATTGACCATCAGGATGATTCAGTAAAACAAACTCCAAAGATTAAGAAACTTTTTATTCTTCAATTATGATCCAGACTTTTATATGCTGTCAAAATCTTTGGCACTCTTCTCAAAACAAATTGCTATTAATGCATTAATATGGGCTCATTTCCAATTTGTCACTTGAGGAAGGAATTCCTTTGCAAAAACAATTGCATCAGTTATGGAGTGTACTTGGTAATTCCTCCAACCACTGAACTTGTAACAAGTACTGCAGCAAAATTATGTCTGATATTAGAACCCTAGAAAATGTACTCTTATGAGATACATAGAACTATAGCATTCACAGTACTATCTAACCTGACATCTAAGCTCATGTTGTCTAAGAAAACTCTGGGAATATGATAAAACCTAACGAAGACTCAAGCATACGCCAGACAGATATCGCAAATCCCGCAAGGAATAGTGTTCGCTACCCAAAGTGAGGTGCCTAAAATATTATCTAAACAACAAAAAGATAGCCCACATCTATCACAAGTCAACCACTATATAAAATTTTCAAATTTTATTATCACTGATAACAATAACACACTATTTTCACAATTTTTTCTTTCAACATGAGTAACTAGCCAGCTACAACACACAGTAATCCTACAACTTTTTGTAGCAAAAACTGAATGCAAAAAGATCCTCAGTTAAATTGAGTAACTAGTTATTTGAAAGGGTAGAATATCAGTTTGTTTAAACTTAGAACTCAACAATCCAAATATGCCTGGCCAAGAAACAACGAATAAGCTACGAGCTTTCAATCTGAGCAAAATAACTCAAAAACAAGTTGCTAGAATTTATTCTAAATCCACTCAATCAATTGTTTCCCATTTGCATCTAGCTCTTTCAATCTAAAATAGGAAATAAAACTCAAGGTAAAAGAAAGAAACTTAGCACGCACTGCAAAACAACTCAATGGCTTGAAAAACGATCACGAAAGGAAAAACCCAGCAAGGATTTTCAGCCTTCAGAAGAATTCAACAACTCAACCAACTACAACCACCCTGAAATTTCCTTACTAGAAAACGATAAACTAAATAAATAAATAAATAAACTTCAAGGTCAAATCCAAAGAAACTCAAGAAATCAACAGAGACCCATTAATCAAGAGACCTAAAGAAGCCCTAAAAGAACCCTAATTAGGATAAATCCATAGTTCTTTAAACAGAGACAATAAACAAAGCCTAAGAAACAATCGGAAAAGAGTAAGATAAAAAAGGACTCACCAGAACAAGGAAGATGCAAAGAAGTAAGACTCGAGCAAAGTGGGAGACTGGAGAGAAAATATGAGTCGAGCCGCCTATTGATCTTCAATGTTAGAGAAGACGCGAGGATGGAGTTCCAAAAGGAGACTTTAGTCAGCACAAGGGTTCCACTAGGTATAAATAATAGGGGAATCTACTTAGATTGTAGCTTCACTATAACCTAGTTTTTAGTTACCTCTACATATTATGAAAAGTTACTAAATGGTCACTTAAATTTTAATATCTATTTAATCAAAACATAATTATTACCAAAACATAATTTATATTGAATTAGTTAATAATTAACGTATTGAATTATTACCAACCATTGAATTATTTAATAAAATTTTAAATTTAATAGTATCAAACAAATATTTAAGTTCAATCTTTATTTTTTTAATATTTTTAATGATTATAATATATATATATATATAAAGACTATTCACCCATAAAAATTATCAACATTAGCACTTTTTAGTTAAAATGATGAGAATGTTAATCCCTTTAATTTTATACATATTTTAAATCTGATTAAAAAGTATTATTTTTTAAATAATGAGTTTTTATATAGATTCTTTGCTTTCTATTTTTTAAATTAGATAACTAATTATTTAGGATATAATCATGGACAAAGCTAAATTTTAGGGTTGAGAGGTAAAACATAAATATTTAAAAGTAGGGGATAAATTCATAAAAAATTAAATTTTTAAAAATTTTAAATAAAGGACGAAAGTGTAAAAAAAAATTCTTTGGTAGGGGACATTTGTCCCATCTTACCCTACGTAGCTTCGTCACCGGTATAATTTAAATGTTGTTACTCATGTTTAAATAGTTTTTTAATATTTAAGGTGTTTTTATTAATATTATGTTTACGATGTTTCCCATATTGTTTTTAAATATAATATCTAAATATCTAGTCAGCCCATAATATAAATTTAATTGAGATAACATAAGATTGATTCGAGTTTAAATTTTTTTAATGTGAATTTATTTTACAAGCTGATGAGATAATATAAACGAATATGTCATAATTGCTCGAATTCACTTAAATTAGTTCAATAATAAGTATGCTAAAATTTTGAAGTTATTTATAGCTTCAATAATACATATGCTAAAACTCGAATCAAGTTTATACACAATTTAATAAAAATAACATTCAAAATTTTAATAGAAAAAACGAAGATAGTAAGTAAAGTTACGATCTTCGTCAATCCCTAGTTTTATGTGAAACTATTAGTCATTTACATTTTACACCAAACAATAATATATAATATGCTATTTTCATTATACAATTGTTTTGTCGCGGTCCTTAAAAATTGGAGAAGATTTAGAGTACAACATGTTTAGAGTACAGTTAAAAAATCATAAGTTTTATCGATAGGATCGGTTCAAGTAGTAAGCAGCTTGATTCCATTTAAATAAGTCTTAAGTTCAAGACGTTGTGTACGTAGAAAATCTCTGTCGGGAGACTCACCCACCAAAACTAGGTATACGACGCAAGTCAGTCTGAATTAGTCATAGCTAAACTCAGAAACCAGAAGAACAATAAAAAATTCATAAATTTTAAAATTTATCCTCTATGAACATATTAATATAGTTAAAGTCATTCTACTAAATATTCGATATGTGAATGTTACCTGAATTATATAATAATGTATATAATCTATGTCAATGTCAGGATTACAACTCACTAACATATATGTCCTTTTCCATTAATACATACTTTTATTCTGTCTAACCTTTAATAAATAATTAAGAAAATTTTACAATGGACGTCGGATACCGCTAAACATCATTAACATTGAATATTGTTAAAAACCATTAATGAATCATATATCGTCGACCAAAAACGAGAAGAAGTAAGAGAAATTCAGACCAGACCTTTGAGAGCATACAACCTAAATTCCATGCTTCTCTAAACAATGTAAGAACCACCATCCAAAAGGGTTTCTTACAAAAATTATTAATTGACCCCGTTTACACGTCATTCATGATCTCAATTAATCAAGATCGTTCATCTTATTTTTTTTCTTAAGGTGAATCACTATCTCTTTCTCACATGTAATTAGTGTGTGAATAGTTATTAGATAGTTATTTAAAGATAAACGGTCTTAATTGTTTGAACCATGAATGACATGATGAATATGATTCACCTAATAATCTCTCCAATTATAAATTATCTATCTATTTAGATAATCACGAATTTAAAAAATATCATCAACTAAGCTAATATAGATAAAAATAGAAATTTATCTATTATAATATATATATATATATAACTTTAAAATTTCATTCACCAATAATTTTATAATAAAAATTATAAATTTATTTTATGTAAATATTAGTTTAGGAGTTTCAAGAAAAATAACTTAGAAATATATTATATTTAAGCCTCCTTTAAGTTATTTTTTAAACACACTAAAGATCAATTATAAGCTTTTATTAGAAAAATATTTTTAAATTTATTCTTGTTTTATTGTTTTGTATTTATAATTATTACATATTACGGTGAAACAACGATTATATTTTAGAAATTTATTTTTTAAATAATTATTTTTTAATAGTCAGATTATTGTACGGTAATATTTATTTATAAATATTTTTAATTATTTGAAAAAATATATATTTTATATAGATAAAATGATTTAAACTTGTATTTATTAAGATGAACATCATAGCTTTTTCGCTGAGATAATATTTAATTAATTATTAAAAACAATATGATTAAATTATTTCCTTAAAATATATAATTTATAAAATATAACAAAAATATAAATAAAAGAACTCATTTTTTTTGTTGCTTTTTAACCTTTTATTTTACTAGAGTTTTATTTCAATACGTAAAAGCTAAATCGAACTGCTATATTAGATCATTTTTTTTCTTACTTGTCTAAAATCTAATATATTATTACATTTAAAAAATATTTTTTAATATAAAACGAATCATAATCTAAGTAAGCCTAGATTTAGATTCGTCTCTGAACCTACGAACAGGGACGAAAATAAGTGGGGTGGGGTGGGGCAATCGCTCCCCACGCTCGAAGAATTTTTTTCCACTTTTGTCCTCTATTAAATTTTTTTTTAAAAATTATTTTTTTTATGAATTTGTCCCCTACTTTTAAACATTTATATTTTACCCACTCAACCTCAAATCTTCGCTGTCCGAATAATTACTTACGATTCAAAATGTTGTAATGAAAGCTAAAAAGTAAGTAAAAAATCCTCTTGATTCCCTGCTTTAGACTAAAGAACATAATGACAAAATCAGTGGGTCAATCTAATCTACATCAAGAACATTTTATATCTATTTGCACACTTTATGTGTTTAGGCATCCATTAGCCTTAACAAAGAAGAAAGAAAGTCCAAATGACTATTCATAATCTTTTAGGATCAATTTACAAATTTTATTGTTTAGGGTGGTTCAAAATAAAAGTTCATATATACCAATTTTAATAATCAGATGCTATCAAAATTTAATATAATAAATTAATTTAATAATTAAAAATATATTTTTAGGGTTAAACCATAAATAGTCTTTTAACTTGTTCACGTTTATCACTTCGATAACTAAAAAAAAATCATCTTAAAAGTTACAATTCAATCATTCAATTAAACTTTTGTTGCAAACATGTTATCTGATTATTAAAATTGAAATAAACGTTTAATTCATTTTGTATGATTGTGAAGGGTTAATAGGAAATATTCTAAAAAAGAAGTTGCCATCAAAGTGTTTATCTTTTACTGGGAGACTACAATTAATTCAATCAATTTTATTTAGTATTCAAAATTTTTGGTATCAGGCTTTTATTCTTCCTTCGAAAGTGCTGAAGAAAATTGAGAGTTTAAGTGGTTATTTTCTTTAGAAAGGTTCGGATAACATAGTTAGGGGAGCTTGAGTAAGTTGGGATCGAGTATGTCACCCAAAATGTGAAGATAATCTTGGAGTAAAGAATGTTTCCGTTTAGAATCGAGCTTGTATGATGAGGTGCCTATGGCTTCTTTTTGCCAAATCTGGATCATTGTGGGTGACATGGATTGACAAAGATGTCTTAAAGGGGAGTCGATTTAAAAAACTGTTGTAAAAAGCAATTCTAGTTGAGCTTGGAGGAAAATTCTCAAATTAAGGGAGGGTTATCAGATTGTTAGTTCCCCAAATGGTGACTTCAAGGCGAGGAAAATATGGTAGGCCCTTCGGCACAAAAATATGAAAGTTTCATGGTGCAAAGTTATTTGGGGTAGTCCGTCAGTCCAACCAAAGCACGAATGTCAACGTGGTGTGTGCAATTAAATGTGTTATGCGTTTTGTGTAACTCTAGTATTGAGAATAAGGATCACCTATTTACTGATTGTCCTTACTCTCGATATGTTTGGAAGAAAATTATGATAGCCTGCCAAAGAAATACTTCTCTAGATGATTGGTCACGTATGGAAAATCTCTCTTGGCTGCTATCACTCGGTTGGTATGGTGTTATTACCTCTATTTCATTTGGCAAGAGCAAAACGGTAGAGTGCATGGGAGTAAGTCAAGACAAGTGGATGCTATTGTCTCCTCGATAAAGACAAGTGTTCGACTGAGGTTATCGGGAGAAAATTTGCGACTTGATTCTTCAAGTTTTGCTATGAATTGGGAAATTGAATAGATAGTTTTATTTGGTTGTATAGTTGATTTTTTTATTGTTTGTACAATTTATTAGTACTTTTAGGTGAATAATTTTTTTATTTATCAAAAAAAAATTATAAGGACTCAGATTTCAGAGTTCATGGGTTAATTTGACTCGAGCCGTGGGCTTTAGGCCAAGAGTTTGGACCCTTGATGGCTCAAGAGAACCTTGTTGGGCTTTAGTTATAGTTTAGTTGAGAGATGGTAGACTAAAGAGGGACATAAGGGTGATTTTATAATTTTTTAAAAAGGTGTGAGTTTTCTTTCAAAACCTATATGAATAAAAAAAAATAAGACTTGCTTTCATCATCCTCATAACTCCTCTTATCTCCCTCTCTTTTCTCTTTCATATTGGATTCAAAGGTAAAGGTTTAAACTTTGGTTTTTTGAGTATTAATATTGAAATTTTTGTCAAGGAAAGTGTAACCTACATTCAAGGATATACATTTTGAGGTAAGAATCTTTAAATTTGTTAGAAGATAAAAATGGTGTATTTGGGATTCAATGCTTTAAGGGTTCTCCTTTAAAATTAATGGTGTAAATTTGTAGCTAAACCTTTCTCTAACATTTACTTCATATCTTGCTCTATTTTTATGTTGTGCGATGAGTGAAAATGGTAGGGAAACTTCTTCAATTTTGAAACAAGGAGGAAACTTGATTTCGGGAATCATTACTTAAAGTTAATAGTGTACTAACTTTTATGTCTTCGTGAGCATCATAAATTTGGTTATTTTTTTATTTGATGTGATATTATGGTTGTTTGAGTGTTTAGAGATCTATAATGACATAATTTAGATTTTTTTGTTAATAACTTGTTAAAATGGTAGTAAACTACCTTAAACACTCCCGTAAGATGTACAATCGAGCTAAGAGGTTAATAGTTGTGATTTTAGGTCTTAGAAAATCTCAAGCCTAAGAATCCATTTTTAGGCTTCGATATCTGTACGCGGGGAGACAATATCGATACCATAGTGTTATGGATTTAAGAACACTATTCTATTAAGATAAACTATAAAAAGGGTATTGGTGTGATATTTAATCTATATCGGTATGCCTTATAATGAGGTATTGTTAGGGTGAATTCGTATCGGTATGCCCAATCTTTATGAAATTCTAGTGAACTCAACTCATATTAATAAGCATGTGTGTAATGATACATAAGGATTAGTATCGGTACCCACTAGACAATCTGTCCAAAAATTATGTTTTGAGTTTAATAGACTTATAATTCGAGGACTATAACTTAATGAGCTTCTAATATGATAAAATAAATAATAAAACTTAGCAATTAAGATTGAATTATCATACATGAGCATAATGTGTAATAACTAAGTAAATATTGAGCGATTCTTTGTAATAACACTCATAGGGATCTTTGATGGATTAAATAATGTTGTGTGCCATGTAAGAACACTTGTTTGGTTGAATCACCTTGAGTTTAGGATCTGGATACCTAGAGATCATGTTGCAACACCATGGTTAGAGATATCAAATAAATGTTCACAAAGTTATGTGATATCGGACCTCTTTCGAAGATACTCGATGATAGATTTTGAGTATGAGTGTATGTTCTCGAAGCTATGTGACGTTAGGCCTCGCCCAATGAGTGTCCCAAGGCTTTTTGAAATAGGGCCTCACTCTGAGTATACATTTCCAAAGCTATGTGACATCAAACTTCACTCCAGAATTGTTGATATGATGCACATGTGCTGTGTGAGATTAATGCATTTTTTTGTTTTTATGTGCTTAAGAGACTAGAGGTAGCACCATATATATTTTTGTAATACCATGTTATCATCTTTATATACATGCTCATAATCATGATTTGTATAAAACACGGTTGAGTGAAAAGTGTATCCATTAAATTTTGTTAGCTCAATATTAGAAACTATTGGTTTTGTTCACATGTTAATAGGGTTTGACATGTTTGGTGGAGCACTATCAATGAAAGATTTCAACGTCTCTTCTCACCAAAGTATAAGTCTTTAGATCTTTGGGTTATGTATTTGTAGAAAATTATCGTATATTTGTATCTAGTATTTAGATTTAAAATAGTTGGCCCAAATGTTTACCTATGTTTTAAATGTTTTAAATGGTTGGCCCTAAATCTAATGATTTTGGAAATTGATTATGGGTTGGGTTAAACTAGTTTAAAAATTTTGTGATTATAGGTTAGGCTTGAAGTTGAAATGTGATTTTCGATTTTAGGGTGTTACAATTTTAGTCTAAAAATCTATAAATCCTATTAATATGACCATAATTCAAAATAATTCAATAAGTTTAACACTTTATCTTTGAAAACTCAATCAATGAAGTAATTGTGTCTACTAGTAGGAGACGTTAAGATCGTAACAAGCTTGTTTTATTAGTCTATCAATTATCAATTAGTGAAATGATTGTGTCCATTGAACTATCTCATTAGTCATTCATCGAGATTATGGAAAACAATAAGAAGTGTAACAAATAAATTTATTGAATTATTTTCAATAAGGCCAAATTGATAAAAATATATAAGTTATTGAACTAAATATATCAGACAATATTTTAATTTTAATGGCTCAATAATTTTTTCCTAACAAGAATTAATTACAAGATTAAATTATAATTAATAAAAATAACTCGTTTATAACCGAACACATAATTAAGTGACAAATCCGATGGTTTATTAGTTTAAGGTCATACATAAGGGGTCATACATAAAGGGTATGTCTCTATCTGACAAATGCATTTAGTTCCCCCTGGCTGTCTCTCTCTCCCTAGAGGTTGGGATTTGGACTTTAGAGTATGCAGATGAAGAAAGCAACAGCAACAACAACAACATTTCATTACTGCATCCAGGAAAGGATTGAGCTCAAAAAGATTTGAAGAACCTCTTGGTTTCATGCTGCATTTATTGTGCACGCAATCACAAGACTGCATCAGCCTCAGCTCTGGTTGGTTGGCAAGCAGATGAACCCTGGTGCGGGTCCATTCATATTTTTCAAGGAAGGAATGGTAGTTATCAACCGAGATGGAGATGGAGACGGATTAAGGCCAGGCCAGGTCAGGTCAGGCCACTGTACAACACTGAAATTTTGTTTATTAACTCACTCTTTATCTTATTGCACACGCCAATTCACTATATACAAGTATATAGGATATACTAGTATTATGTATATGCACGTAAACTTAATTTCAAAGTGTACAAACTAGGCATGTGGGATTGGTCTAAACTCTAAACCAACAATGGCTACCTATATCCTTTCCCTATAGTGGTAATAATAATGATTGAGGGTCCGTTTTAGCAATGTTGTCCAAACCGGGGTTGGAGTTTTAATCGTTTAAATAGCGTCGAACGAGTACAAGGGACGTGTTTTTTTCTAGTTCTCCGCTGGATTTATGACTCAAACGGACGTTTTCCCATAACTGAAAATTCTAACTTCTCTGTCTAAACGGGCGTTTGACAAAAGTTCTGTTCATTGAGTGTTGCTGAATGGGCCATGAGTTTTATATTTTATAGTTAAATAAAAATATTATTATTTAATGAATAATATTTCTGTTTAATAGTTGGTATTCGATTTATTAACTGATTAATCTGGATTATTTTATGAGTCAACCTTAAAGTCATCCAATGACCTAAACAAAAGAGTAATTTATTTAGTTTTTTGTATTCACAAAATTAAAATTTAAACTAATAATTTTATTTAAAGGATCTAGTATTTTATTCGACTTTACCGATAGATTATCTGTTAATATTAATAATGGATTCGATAAATTCTAAGTGAAACATTTCTGTCCCATGTAATCATAGTGATTCTTGCATTGAGTTTGGCCTTATTTTCTTGCTTTCTCTCTCTCTCTCTTACCACCTTTTTGCTAATCAAATCCTTCCAAGTTAAGCTTATCCCTTGTTTTCTCTTCCCATATCCCTCTCTCCTCTCAGCTATTACTTGTTCAGCTGCATCATGGTACAAAGTAGAAGGCACCGACAACTGATTCTACTTCTCTGCCGGTTGCTGGTGTTATACTTGATCGTTTCCCACAGCCATGCCGCCGCTCATGGTTCGACGTTACCCACCACCACCACCGTTTTAAAAGTGAAGCCAACTTCTCTTTACACACCCACAGGACACTTCTTGGGGTTCTTACCCAGAGTTAGACACAGAAACTTCACTGTTCCCGCCTCTACTCCTTCAAGGAAGCACAATGACCTGGGTCTACAAAGTTGGAGAACACCATGAACAGGGATTACAGAAGAAATACCTTTCTTTTTGTCATCACAACAGGAAATGGAAAAGGTGATGATCATGGCTCGTGACTCTTTTCTTGTTGGGGGGTAACTTTTGTATTTTCGTTTTCATTTTTTTATTCGAATGAATGTTTCGGTTGGTAGTAGGGCCTGATAATGAGCTTGATCGGTTTGTGAATTATTCGGGCTCGATTTACTTAAAGTTCGATCAAAATTCGGTTCGAGTGAGTTTTATTCGAGTTTGGACTCGGCTCAAAATCTTAACAAGTCAAACCGAGCTTACTCGAACTTCACTCAAAAAGCTCATCAACAAACATGAAAATTTTAAGTTCAGTGAACCTTAAATCTCGAATCAACGAGAGAAGGCCGAACAAGAACAACATCAACTATTTAAACTTCTCAGCTGCAGAGAGGAATACCATCGGACAAATATCACGGAATCGAGAGGCCCGACCATCCCCCGATGGAATCGAAAGTCTGAGACCCGAGATAGACCCAATCGAGGAGGATGAGTTCGAAGGAGGGTCTCGGCTGATAGGGAGATCATCGTGAGTGATAGGTTAGGCTCCGATCGGACGAAGATCCCTAAAATTAATTATCTTTATTTTTAAAATTTATTTTTAATTTATTGTATAAAGATAATTTTCTTATAATTAATTTTATAATATTTGATTTGAATTAATAAATAAGCTATGTTGCATCGATACAGATACAAAGACGGATATAGAAACAAAAATAAGGACGAAAAACGATAATTCTTAAAATTATAGGATACGAATGTCATGGATATGAAAAATATAAAATAAATTTTAATATATATACATAAAATCTAAAAAAAATCATTAATCTTTTTTATAAATAAAAAAATAATTATTTTCTTGGATTAAAACGAATTTTAACTATAATTCTTAAAATGATAAGTAAGATAAAATAAGTATACGATAAATATAATTAAAATTATATATAATAATAAAGTAGATTTAAAAAAAATATATAAAGTACAAATATAATAAGATTACGAAAAATATAAAATGAAATTATATATTAATAATAATAATTAACTATTAAAAAAAATGTAAATGTGAGTAACATTTTATTGGACCCTAAAAATGATAAATTTATTTTATTGGACCCACAAAGCCCATAAAACACATCTAATTATTATTATTTTTATTAATAGAAATTACATTTCCTTTCCATATCCATGCAAGATGAAACAATATGAGCATCCTTAACCACTAGGTTAATCAATGGATCTAATATTATCTAATTATTTAATATAATAAATTAGAAGCTTTTTCTCCTGTTTATCTTCTTTATGACTCAAGTTTTCTTTAACTTTTCTTTTGAAATTTTTTTAAGTTGATCGCTCCACATCAATCGACGAAATTATCGATAAGTGAGGCTCTCAACTACAAAACAGCCTTGGGACGTCCATGAGGGTCACATGACGTTCCCAAAACGTCCTCATAAATATACCAACCGTCTTCGATCGTTTTCAGTCGTATCCGTCCCGTTCTGTTCCAAAAATGTTTTGGATATTTAAAACGGAATATAAGTATCGTAGCCGTGCTTCCCTGTAAATGAACTCAATGATTTAGATGCATTAGTTAACAAAAAATAGATTTAATTTTCTCTATATTCTCCTTCATTCTAATAATAAAAAACTGAACGATATAACATTTAAAAAATTATATATTTAATGTTTAAAATTAAACTTCATATCATACTCAATTAGTTTTTTTATGGGTAAAATTCACAAATGGTTATTAAACTTTAATAAATTATACAATTTGATAATCAAACTTTCAATTGCTTCAATGTTAACATTAAACTTTTAATTTTGTTCTGATTTGATCATTGACGAGTTAAATGGGTATTGAAATAATTAAAATATTTTGTATAATAAATTATTTAGTCGTTCATATTTTTACATTCAAATAATTTAATCCACATTTAAAATAAATAATAAACTTATTTTTTTTATTACTTGCACATTATTTCAGTTTAATCCTATTTTTACCAATGCCTTGTTTTTAGAAATGTTTTATAACTCCAAATTTATTGTCGTCATAATTTTAGTACCAAATAAGGATTGATTTGGTGCAAACGAGTGTTTGCCAATCACTATATTGCGCTTAAACGCCTTTTCATTAAGAATTGAAAAATAAATTTTTTGTCAACGCCCGTCTATAGCCCAACGATCATTTTCTACTTCAATGACAAAGAGATCCTAAAACTCACACAAGTATAAATATAAGTACCCTTTTGGTTTGCAATTAAGGATATTCATGGTAGGTTAACTGTACTATTTAACTTAAACAATAAGTTAACCATTATAACGGTTATTGAATTTTGCTAACAATAACCTAAGCATTAAAAAATATTACTTATCGATGATTAATCATTAAGACACATTTAAATGACAATTTAGCCATAGATTAATTGTAATTTATTATAATTTTCCTCACATATTATTTTTAAGAGAATAATGATTAACCTACATGTTAATCATTAGTCAAAATTCGTATTCGTAACTATAACTATTAATCATTATTTTTAACGATTTAATTAACTGAAACTGTTTAATTTTAATAGTTCGATTAATTAACATGTAAAATATAACGACTATATCAATTAACGATTATAATTATGATTAACGTATAACCTTATTTGCAACTGCTCTATTCTTGTGGACTTATGTCCCACAAAATGCCCTACTGTCAAAATTGGACTCCTCGGTGGTGGTGCGCCTCACAAGAAGAGAGTTCTCCTTTAATTTCAAACGAAACAACGCTATTTTTACGACATTTTTTGTTGAATACGTGTCCCATAGGTGCGAGTTTTGTGTTCTATAACTTTTTAAACATGTCTCGGTAGGCATGTGATGAGTGTTCGAATTTATCTATATTTTATTGATAATATTTTTCGTTGTCGATTTAATATTATTAATTTGGTTCTATTTTGATCATTTTCAGTGTAGGAACTTATTTTTCAGAACCAACAGAAAAGATTGAATTTTGCATTTTTTTATCCATCATGGCTGAAGTCACGGGCGCGACATGAGGCACGATATTTTTCAACCTGACAGTTTTAGATCGTCCAGTCATCAACAACTTCTAGAAGGCAATACAGTCAGCATCTTCTAGAAGAATGGACGAAATTATCTTGGGGAATTATCTTAGAAATTATCTTAAAAATTTAAGTTTGAAATTTAAATCATTTATCTTTTAGATTATCTTTAGGATTTATTTTTTATTTTAAATTTATTTCTTTTATTTTTTTAGGGTTTTAGAATAGTATAAATACCCCTTGAGGTAAAAGCTTGAGATGTACTTCATTTTCACTTTTTCCTTGGGTTATATTAGTGACGACTCAATCCTTATTGTGAGAATCGTAAGCACTTAATACCTTCAGATAACATTCTTGATTTTCTGAAATCAAGGATTGGCAATCGGCTTTTATTTTAATGATCTCGACACCTTTATTTCAAAAAGTGCACGTTGACTTGAAGATTGTTTAGATCTATTATTGGGAAGAAGAATCGGCTGATAGCAAATTCGGCTTCCTGTGAAGAAACTTAGTGGCAGTCCACTAAGGGAAATCAAGATCGGGTTTGATTCTCTGTGAGACGCTATAACTCAAGTCGGGCTTTTCCATTACTTAAAGTTGTATTGGGAATATTGGTATACTGAGGAGAGAAGCAAGTTGCGGAGCGAAGCTTGAGGTTATATCCTTCGAATTTATTACTTTCAATATTTATTTTCATTTAATTTTAGTTATTATTATATTAAGTTTATTTTTAGTTTTATAATATCAAATCCCCCATTTTCTAATTTATTTTTTTATCAGGATTAATACTTAGAAATTCCTTAGTCCTTGTGGATCGACCCTACTTTCTCTATACTACCTTTCTATTTATTTACTAGAGAAATAGGAATTATTTATTTGGCAATTCGACGCTTGTCAGCATGTTTACGTTTAATTTGCGTGATGTTGGGATAAATGTTCGTAGGTATTAACTTTTAAAGCATAGTACTAATACATTTCTATAAAATAGTATGAAAATTGACGTATAAAATACATTATAAGGGCTGTAGAAATCGTGTTAAAAAATCTATATTGTCATTTTTTTGCATGAAGCTCATGGTAACATGGGTTATACTCATGTTTAATTCGATATTGTGCTACGTTATGGGTTGTTTTTCCTTATCAATTAATTTTTATGTTGCAATACAAGAATAAATGCTTACAATAGTTATGAAATTGGATCGTATAAAGCATCCTAAAGGTAATAGAAATCTCATTTAAAACACTTTGTTCAAAATCCTTAAAAAAATACGGGAACATGGCTTGGCTTATAGTCCTATTTGAGTCTATTTTTTAATATGTTCATGTATATTTTTTCCTGTTATTTAACTTTGACGTCATTGTACAGAAATAGATGTTTACAATTGTTTAGAAATTGGAGAATAAAAGATGTAGAAATCTTCTTAAAAATTTTAAGAAAACAAAAATCATATCTTGAAAGTTTGCTTATGATAATTATGTAAAATAATACACTTAAAAGTAAAACTAGTTCAAGGTCCTATGAGGACTTTTTATGATGTCGTGTCCAAGATTCCTATAATTATCGTACAACTTAGGTTTTTCGGTTCATTCTTAAGGAACTATATCATCGAAATGAATAGATACACACACGGAACGAAAACGTACGTGCACTGGTACTTGAATGTATAGAATACACCGCAATCACATGTTCTATCTTGTAGATTAACAATGTAATTATTCTGTGATATTCCTTAATGTGGTATTGAAAATTTATTAATCTTTAAGGGATGTTCTTGACGAGAAAAGAATGTTTCACCCATCGCGTTTGTGTGTGTAGGATGCATTTCAAATATTTGCTCGAGATCTAGATGGAATGTGTAGCCACTTGTCATCCAATTCATACCTTGTTTTTTGCAAAAAGTATAGCGAGTCAATAGTATGCCCCCCTGATAAAAAAATGTGATAGTTAAATGACGTGTTTCCTTTAGACACGAATTGATCGCCTCGACCAAGTTTGTTGTCATGTGAACATATCGACGACCACCATCATAACATTGCAACCATTTCCCTATCGGGTATCAACAAACTAGTTACATCTATCTAAATTTTTATCTCTCAACTCTTCAATCAATTCCTAAACCTGATTTACTTGATGTGCGTTTCATATTCAATAAAAAGATTGAATATTTAACTAGAAATAATAATAAAAGTCACATTAATTAATAATATTGAGAGTCAAAGACGTACCAATGCGATGAACTATTATACAATCATCATCATTTTTATATCCTTGATAGTAATTTACAGTTATGTGTCGTAGACAGCAGCAATGATAAATATATGAAAGTTCTCAAGACTAACCGAAACGTTGAGTTAATCAACATATCTTTGTGCCTCTTTATGAAATAATACATATCTCGTCTTATCTTGATCGTATATCCCAACGTAAGACTAGTGTGCGTAGGCTGATGAGAAAGAATATCCATGAAGGGATATCTTCTTCCTCAATAATTGTGAATGTTATATGAATATATTTTTTGTTACCGTCTTGTGTTACTGTCACTAAAAGGATTTGGGTGTATTTCCGATATAAGAATGTTCCGTTGATCTACAACATCGTCCTGTAGTGAAGAAAAGCCTTAACACATTACGAGAATTTTAACTCCCACAACCTGGTCTAGCCAAGATCTAGGTCAATGAAGCTATATTGGGTTTACTGAGATGAACCAAAAAAATTTCTATGATTCATATCTATTCTTTCTTTCTATTTTTTCTAGATGTTGGATTATGTCCCAGAGTGGTTGTATGAACAACAAAACGGAAAACGAAACATAAACAAACATTCAACACGATATGAATCATTTTTTAATTTCCCCCAAAAGTTAGCTAAAGTCCAATTTTGGCTTACCATCCTTTATTTAGTTCATTCCATGCCTTGGGTCAAACTAGGAATCATAAACATCCATCCATCACATACATACAAGACATGATTTAACAAAGGACCAAATCATAAAGTACAACAAATTACAAGGCTTAACTAGCAAAACCAGCTAACCATGCCAATACAATCTCAACTTGTATCTACACTTGCTAACGATAAAAACTATCTGATGTTTCAATAAAAAGGCCCATTATTCGGTACACGAGGTTGTACCGCTATGCCCTTGAGACCATTCTGATACGCACTATATAAAATCATTTTCAAGTTTTTATTTTAAGTTTTTCTTGTTTTTATTTTTTTATTATTCTTAAAAACCTCCCAATTCTAAAATCATTTCCAAAAAATTAGAGACCTATTATACTTTTAATTTAAAATTTATTTTCTAAAACAAAAGATCTTTATAGTTTTTTAAGGAGATTTTGGACCTAAATAGACCGTTAAGTCGAGCCTAATCCATAGAGAGTTCTAGATGATAGCTACTTTGGCTTATACAAAATTGATATGTAAACATAGGATTTATTTCCTTAGTTAAAAAGGAATATTCTTAGGATTATATCATTATAGTTGGTAGGATTCAATCATAGCCATTGTTGTAAATTAGTTGAAACTATCGGATGTATGAGGAATCAAACTATAAATAGAGGTCTCCCCAGCCTCATTTGTATTATCTCATATGTGAGTAATCGAGTCATTAACTTTAAAATCCTCTAAGTTGTTTTTAAGTGTTATTCACGTTTTTCCTTTTATTTCGTACGATACCTACGTCACATATTACACGTACTAATCATGAGACTCATTTCACCATAAAGTAAATTAAATGATTTCAAAAGAGATATCCTTGTGTGTGATAAGAATAATCGAAATGTTGGATTAATCAACATATCCTTGTGCCTCTCTATGAAATAATACATATCTCGTTTTGTCTTGATCGCAGAACCCGACGTAAGACAAGTATGCGTAGGCTGATGAGAAAGAATATCCATGAAGGGATATCTTCTTTCTCAATAATTATGAACACTATATGAATACATTTTTTGCTATTGTCTTGTGTTACTGCCACTAGAAAGATTTGGGTGTATTTTCGATACAAGAATGTTTTGTTAATCTACAACATCGTCCTGTAGTGAAGAAAAGCCTTAACACATTACGAGAATTTTAACTTGGTCTAGCCGAGATCTGGGTCAATGAAGCTATATTGGGTTTACTGAGACGAACCAAAAAAATTTCTATGATTCATATCTATTCTTTCTTTAAACTTACTCGACTAAAAATTTTAACAAGTCGAACCAAACTTACTCGAACTTGACTCAAAAAGCTCATCAACAAACATGAAAATTTTAAGTTCAGTGAACCTTAAATCTCGACTCAACGAGAGAAGGCCAAAAAAGAACAACATCAACTATTTAAACTTCTCAGCTGCAGAGAGGAATACCATCAGACAAATATCACGGAAATTATGGGGCATTATCGATGTCAGATGAACTTGAGAGAAAAGAATCCAAACCGGAAAGTTTTAGTTAGGTAAACTTCCGTCTGTGGAAGGTGAGAGGCCCGACCATTCTCCGATGGAATCGAGAGTCTGAGACCCGAGATCGACCCAATCGAGAAGGAGAAGTTCGAAGGAGGGTCTCGGATCGGAATAAGATGCCTAAAAATAATTATCTTTATTTTTAAATTTTATTTTTAATTTATTGTATAAAGATAATCTTCTTATAATAGATTTTATAATATATGATTTAAATTAATAAATAAGCTATGTTGTATCGATACAGATACGGAGATGAATATAGAAACAAAAATAAAGACAAAAAACAATAATTTTTAAAATTATATAGTACGAGTACGATAAATATAAAATAAATTTTAATATATATATATATACATATAATCTAAAAAATTCATTAATCTTATTTATAAATTAAAAAAATAATTATTTTCTTGGATTAAAATAAAGTTCAACTATAATTCTTAAAATGATAGGTTACTTTTAGAATAAATATATGATAAATATAAAATAAAATTATATAATAATAAAATGATTTTTTAAAAAAATATAAGGTACATATATAATAAGATTACGAAAAATATAAAATAAAATTATATATATTATTATTAATAATAATTAACTATTAAGAAAAATGCAAATGTGTAACATCCTAAAAGTGGGCTTAGAAGTTAGTGGGCTAGTTTAGCCTAATTCGGGATTAAATTCTTAAAATTTGATTTTTAATTGAAATAAATTATGGAAAAATATCCTGAAATCCTAATTAAGTATATATTTGACTTTGGTCAACTCAATTTCAAAAATTGACCCTTGAATCCCTAAAAATTTTAAATTAATGATTATTTTGTAAAAATTAAAAACTTGAGGAAAAATTTATAAACTAAGCCAAAACTTTGAATCTTTAAGATTTGATCAAATCCTAATTATATTTGGACTAAACCTTCCATGGGCTTATTTAATTAACTCTTAACCCAAATAACTTAAATTAAAACATATAAACCTATTTTATAAACTAAACCTAAACCATTTTATCCTAATTTCGTTTTTCCTCTTTCCAAGACAGTGAACCATCAATTTTTCAAAGGTAAACTATAATCTTTTCATCAATTTTCGTTTGGTTTATTTTATTCAACTTTTTTTCTTCAAAAAGTCATGTTTTCACTTGTTTTTCTTCTTCAAAAACCATGGAAGTTGGTTGGGTCAGAATTGGAGGTAAGAATAATTCAATCCTATGATTTTAAAAGTATCTTTACTGAAATTACCAAGTTATTGGCTTGGATTAAATGTTTTGCATCTTTTGATTTGCTAAAAATCGGTTTTCGGTCAAAAAAATCATAATTTTCGTTCTAGGGTTTTTACCCACTGTTTTTGGATCCTAAATGGATTGATTTTTAATGTGTTAGGATGATTATAAAGTATTTTTAAAATCCCTAATTTTGTACTAAATGCTTAGGAGAAGTTTGGTTGGTTTCGGAAAGTTTTTGGTTAAGGTTTTGATTTTAAGGGTTGTTGTGTGAGGGTCCGACTTGGGGTTTGCTGTGTGCGATTGGGAGCACTAAATACATAGTTTTTTATGCTTGAAACAGGGCAAGATGTAGGTGATCATGTTTGAAGGAGTTTTAGGTCTAACTGGTGACTTGTCGAGCAAAAAACGGTTATCGATGAGTGATTTATTAGAGTGAGCTGCTTCGACAATGTTTTAAATCTATTTTATAAAGGTTTGGGTGTAGGGAAGGTTTGAAAAACCTCCCTACATCGGAAGTAAGTTTTTAAGTTTTGCTCTCTTGAAAATCCCATATTACGCCTTGCTTTGCTATGTGAATTTTTCATGTTCATGTTTTAATTGCATATGTGATTATGCATGTGATTAGATGCCCATGATGTTGTTTTTATAACTTTTTGATGCTCCCACTAGTTTGTTTTCAAATTTTGATAAAAATAGGTTTTATCAGTTTATGGATTTGATGAATGTATCAGTGGGAGATGATGAGTGCCTAAAAGTCCTATTCTTTATACCAATTTCCCACTCGATTATTGTTAATAAAGGACAAATTTAATGGCAATACTGGATAATTCTGCTTATTTCCATATTTCAGCATCCCAATACTTAATTCATGAATTTATCTATTATTTGGCATAAAACAGGTACGGTTAATAGTTTTTTTCTCTTAGACAGGAAACTACCACATAGGTAATGCCAGATAGCATGATGGATGCTGGAAGCTGAAGCTGAAATGCAGATAAGCACTTGCCTCGGCAGCACTTTGATGCCCCGGCAGCACTTTGATGCCTCGGCAGCTCTTTGATGCCTCGGTAGCAGTTTACTGCCTCAGCAGCACCGGAGGCCGCGACAGCACCTGGAACATAAATGTTGATATGATAGGCGATTTGAAGAGAAAAATAAGGTGAACATTTTAAGACAAGAGGCATAGAAATCGGAGCTGAGGAACACACGAAAAGTCATGGTCAAAGACCACGCGGGAAAAGAATCCTTATAGGAATAAACTTGGAAATATTTTATTTATGGAAATTATTATAATTCTACTCCATGTAGTATTCCTACTTAGGAAAGGTTTGCCCTAGGCCAAGCCTATATAAACCATAGCCTATGTAGAGAGGAGATATCTCGAAATCAAGTTTCATAGAAAAAACCTAAACTCCTCCATCGTCCCCTTGAGGTTTAGGTTAGTTTGTGGAGTAGTTGTGGAAGAAAATTGTACTTTGTTTCTTGTTTCAATGCAATAAAATATCAAGGTTTGCTTATCCTTTGTTATTCCTTGTTTTCACAATTGAGCTCGGGAGAAGATATTGTGAATCATCCATTTATCTAAGCTCGGGAGAGTTAGATTCACGAAAGGGGTAAGTAAAGTGTTTCAATCGCGAAATACTAACTCGGCCTAGGGATAGGTTAAGAGTTTCAGCGGCTAAAAGAAGTGTGAGATTGGTTGGTGAGTATAATTGGTTCACGCCGGGAGGTATCATCAAGGACTAGTCATCAACAGTACTTCGACTTAGGGATAAGCGGAGTCATTCAAGGACACTTTGCCGAACTTTGGTAAAGTCCACCCACGAGCAAAGGATTGCCGCGGCGGACAAGTATCGTCGCTGCCAAGACAGTAATCTGCAGTGCTGTTGAGGCAGTGATGTACAATTGCATTGGACAGAAACAAGTCAATTGAATCCACACTACGAAGCATTCTAACCTGCCCCACTTTTCCATCCTTGATTTCTTGATCACTTATCTTTATTGCTTTAATTACTTTCCTTAGTTATAATCCAACTCAATTATTTGTGTCTTTAATTTTCCATTGTGCAGGAAAAATAAATTGCGTAAGTAAAGCCAAACCCTGTGGGTTCGACATCTTAAATACTTCAATCTGACAAAAGGTGGAAGGACGAATGCTTCTTCATAAAAGTAGGACTTTCTAGCCTCCATCAGGAGACATGAGTTTAATTAACTGTTTTTATGTTGAAGCTTGAGCATCGGTTTTGTTTTTAGTGTTGGTATTAAAAATGATGAAATGTGGATAAGTTGATCGATCAATAAGATGAGAGTGCACTATAATTATAAAATTCGGACATGTGTAAAATTCCTTAGTGTTGCATTAGAGGTGATTCCTAGTGTTGTATGGTATAACAGTGACCTTATCATATTCGGGTATAGTGAACTATCCGGACACTAAGGTGAGATTTTTTTATTATGTTAGTTAATCACGGGCATTCTTGGCGGTATAGGCCACATACGAGTTTTCCGTTTATCCTAACATTTAGTGGTAATCTAAACGGTTCACTAACACGAATACAAAATTATAAGCGATTGAACGATACCTTGCAATGCATTTTGCATGTGTATTTCGTAATTGAAAAGTGTTTCAATGAAGCTTTTCTAGAGGCATGTAAGTCTTGTAGTATGCTTGTAAAGCATGTGATTTCAAAAGTTAATTAAAATGTTTTGAGGCTTATACCATGGTTTACTTGTTGTTTTTTATGATGTTGGCATTAATAGCCATGTGTATGTTTCATGAGTTGAGCATGACATGTTTTTATAAGACTATGTCTTTTATGGGCTGTATTGCAAGTTGTTTTTACTTATGTTTTTATATGTCATTCAATAAGCTTTTGGCTTAACCACTCTCCTTTACATGCAATGCAGAGAAATAAATGATTAGGTACCATCAAGAAGCAAGAGAGTCAAGAGTACTATTTTATACCTTCTTAGGCTCAAGTATGTTTTAAATAAAGTTGAGAACCTTAGGTAGATGAGAGCAATGGAGCAATGAACCTATATGTTTTATGGATATTTTGGTTTTGAACTCCTATGTGATATTTTATTATGTTATTAAAATATTTATGAGATGCAATCTATGTTGAATTGAAATTGTGTTATGCTAATATTATATAATGAATTATGATTATGTTTTGTACATTTTACTTATGGAAAGAGGTGTTGATGTATCTAGTGAACTTGCTCTGAGGTGTGCCTTATGCCCTTAAGTACTATAATGAATCTAGAGAACTTTTAATTTTCGTTTAAAGCATGAAACTTGAGTAATCTACAGTTTCTGGGAAGAGGGTTTCGATACTTGTTCATACAGTATCAATACCTAGGCAAAACACGAAGGATTTTTAGAAAAATGGCATGGGTATCGAACCCACATGAACTGGTTTCGAAACGGTAGTATGAAAATGAGAAGGCGTATCGATATGCTCTGAACTTGGTTTCGATATTGGGTTTTACAGTTTCAAATGGTATCAATACCAGGTCTTGGCTGTATCGAAACGCGGGCTTGTTACGCAGGCAATCAGACAAGACATCGAAGGCTTATCGAAACACTTAAGTTTCGTTTCGATATTCCTTTGTCGTTACATCGGTATCGATACTGGGAATGGGTGTTTCAATACCCTTGGCAGTTAAGGTAGTTATAGGTTGGTTTAAACTTTAAAACTTTACGTTTTGGCCCCTAAACTTTAAGCATGCAATTAAACGACTTGTAAATATCGTTCTAAGCTGAAATTTGAGACTTATGCATTTAATGGATTTAATTAAATATTTTTAACCTTGACTTCACGATTAGACTATAAATTTAAGGAAATTTATAATTAGGTCTCTAAAATTTGTTTGGTTAAATTAGGACTCGTTTCTCAACGTTTCCCACTGCAATTCAACTCAGTCCTTACTTTAACATGTAGGATCTAATTAAGGAATTTAGATAAGATAAAATAAAAAAATAGCACGAAAACTTTAAGGTCATTTATTGGGGCGAGTCTCTGGATTAGCCTCAATATTACTCGTGTAGCTCGTATGAGTCGAGTGGCGTCTAGACCGAGTCTAGAGGGTTATAAAATGTGAGTAACATTTTATTGGACCCTAAAAAATGATAGAGTAATTTATTTTATTGGACCCACATAGCCTAAAAACCATCTAATTATTTTTTTATTAATAAGGATTACATATTTTTCTTATACCGGGATTCGAACCGATGGGGCAATATGAGAATCCTTGACCACTAGGTCAATCAGTGAATCTCACACCATTTAATTATTTAATATATTAATTTAGAAGCTTTTTCTCTTAATTATCTTCTTTACGACTCAAGTCTTCTTCAACTTTTCTTTTGCAAATTTTTTAAGTTGATTGTTCCACATCAGCCGGCGAGATTGTCGATGAGCGAGGTTCTCAACTGCAAAACAACCTTGGGGACTCCCATGTGGGTCACATGACGTCCCCGAAACGTCCCCATAAATATACCAATCATCCTCGATCATTTTTAGTTGTATCCAGTCGATGTGGAATGTCTCAAGTACGTGCCCAAGTTGTATTTGTCTTGTATCCATTCCAAAAATGTTTTGGATACTTGAAACGACATATAAGTGTAGTACCCGTGCTTCCGTATAAATAAGTTGAATGATTTAGATACAATGTGTGACACCCTCCCCCCGGGTTAGGAGACGGAGGCATCGACCGGACAATTCGACTCGCATTTAAACAAATTTGTTATTCGATTGTAAGAAATTTTATTCATTTGTATAACTTTACGAGCCAAACTCTTGTAACACTTATCAAATTTGAGGTTAATTTAAAACTTTTTCATACTTGTTGCATTAACCATTTCGGTTCTCAATTTTTCATTCATTTATCAATTATAATCTCGATTGAGCTTATTCAATACCTCTAGCCAAATTTTATTCATTTAATCATTATTGAGGTTATCTTATTGATCGAGTAAATTTTCATTTCCCAAGTTGAACCCAAGTAACTAGGGGTATCGATACCTCTCATAGGGAGGTATCGGAACAAGGGTATCGAACTAGGTCAATTATGTTGACTCGTTAACCAAGGCTGATAAGCCTAGTTCGATACAGGTATCAATGCAATTTCGTTATTGGAGGTCCCAGTATCGAACCATGTATCGATGCTGGCCTTCCTCGTTGACTAGTTGACTAAGGTTGAGTAGCCTGGTTCGATACTGGTATCGATGCCATTTCGTTACTGGAAGTCCCAGTATCGAACCAGGTATCGATGCTGGTCTACTCCAAGGACTCAATGGCTTAAGGCTATAGTGACCTGGCTCGATACTGGCATCGAACTAGGGAGATCTTAATGAAGCTTGGCATCGAACCAAGCTTCGATGCCATTTCGTTACTGTCAAGGGTGGTATCGATACCCATGTAAGTGGTATCGATACCCTTGCCCCAATTTCCAGATTTCTAGCTTCTTAGACACTACCAAAAGACCACCTATATGGTCTCAACCAATTCTAATCCATAAGGGACAAATTCAGCATATTTAGGCATCAATAGCACTTACCAATTCAATTACCTATATTCATTTCATCACTTATACTATTATGCATATCACTCTTCAACCAAGCCAACCCCTATGCCATGGATTTCTCTCAATGGCAACTAGCATATCTATTTTATAGCTTTAAGAATTCACATGCTATCCTACTTGGTTCACATTTATCATGTCAAGACAACCAATTACATATCATAAACAAATCACCAAGGCCTACCAATGCAATCATGAAGCAAAACTCAGAATATGCAATGCTAGCCTAAGGAGATCATTATGCCTTATGGCTTACATACCAATTGCTCGAGTGATCACACACACACACACACACATATATATATATATATACAAACCATGAACCAATTATCAAAATGCACGAGCTAGTCTATCATGATCACTAAGCCACCTTAAACTAGGAGTTAACAAAACATTGCAAAATACCATACATTGCTTGCTTAGTGTCCTTGCTCCCGATCAATCTCAACCTACTCCTTAGCTCGATAACCTGTTAATTGGGAAGGAGGAAACAACGAGTGGTAAGTACTATGAAGTACTTAGTGAGGTAGCCCTAGTCTAACCATATTAAACATAAAACACATGGTAAATAGCATGCTCAAATCAAACATTATATGGAGTTCATAGCATTAAAGGTGGCATGCTTCAATTAAACAAATAAGTCAATCCATGGCATTAGCATCAATCAAATTTACAAGATTATCATGCTTCTCATATCAATCACAAGTCTAGCATACTATTCAATTTCATATTCTATATGCCAAGCAATAACTAGCATGTATTTGAAGCATGTTGCTCATAAATCAATTTTCATTTTCAAGCTTTCATTAAACATTTCATTTCAAGGGCTACTTATAGCCATATGCTTATTTCCATTATTAATAGCCATTTCACATTCAAGTTCTACTTATAGCATCAATCACATTCAATATTCCATATCAATGCATGATCAAGTATCAATGCTTCTCAAGCCACTACATGTACATATAGTTCACATTAAAACTTTTTAGTCTTTCAATTAAGTTCGTGTGATGCGTTGGTAAATGTACCACAAAGGCATTAACAAGAGTACCACAAAGGTACTAACAAGAGATATCCATGGTATCTAAGAATTGGTGACTAACCACCAAAATCACGGTACCCACAGTACCAAACAAGAGTACCGAAGTACTAAACAAGAGTGTCGTAGCACTAAACAATGAGCTTAAGACCCTAGGCATGCCGTACTACCTATGAACAACTATCAACCAAGGCTCAATATCATTTTCATTTTCCATTGATCATTATTCGATTCATATTACCAAGTTCATGTCACCAAAAGCAAGTGTACATAACATGCTAACATAAAAGCATCTATCATGTTTTAACATATCATTCATATCATGTGAATATATAGTCAGGCATATCATGTCATCAATTCATTGTTCATATCACTATTTATACATGCTTCATGCATGATTCGCGTACCTGGCATCCATAACCGCGTGCCATATCTTACCTCGGGATTTTCGAGCCATGCATATGTGTTAAGCTTGTACTAACAATTTAACAAACAATTCATATCAAACAATTCATTAACATTAGCCTCCTTCCCTTTTTACCGAACATAGATTAGTCCATTTACATAATAAAATCGAATCAAATAAACAAATAGACGGTTAGGAACCTAGGTCCTAACCCTAAGGTTTGCCACACTCACAATGTTTCCAAGCTATTAAGGGTTGTAGATCGTAATCCCTTTGCCCTTTTTCTTTGCTAGTTCGAGCCCTCCTTGTTCCTCGATATCCTCTTCCCTTGTATTCTCTAGTAATTCATACACGTATAAAATTCATTAGAATACATTTAATCATTTAATTCCAAGTGGTTTTAGACTTAACAAATGTAAACAAGTGCTTTTGTTCATTAGGAACAATTTCGCTATCCTATAAAGAATCGCTTATATCTCCTAATTTCGATATTCGATCTTAGTCCATTTTACCTCTTTGGAAAGCTAGAAGAATCCTCTATAAGGACCAATTAACCTTACATTTTAATTCCTATTCGATCAGCTCCAGATTTCATTCGGATCAGGTTTGTCCAGAACCGGGACTGTTCGGACAGCCCTTACGGTAACGCTTATATCTTTTCCTACCGAACTCCGATTAAGATTCCGTAAATTTTCCCTTAAACTAGGTATATAGGAGTATAATGCTTAAAAATTTCAGCTCCTAACTCATTAAATCCCGAACTAGGGAATTTCTCAAAGATAGCTACTTGGAATTGCGTTTCTAGACATTTTCGGCCAATTCTCGTTTCATACATTTAATTCCTAACCCCCCAATTTATTTCTATGAATTTCCAGCATCACAAATATGAAATTAACATCAACAATTTCTCATTTCCATTAACCTAATCTCATGCAATTCTAACATTAAATCAATTAATACATTTTGCACTTCCAAAATCCTAATCCCAAGTTCTCATACCCTCATTCTCATGCTTCAAGCTAAACCCAACAATTACAATCTCTAATTTAGACATGAAGGCATCATTGAAGCATTTAGAACTCATGAACTCAAGCTTCCAATATTTCAATTAGAGAAAGAGAGACTTACCAAGATGTTTGAACTTGCTTTCCTATCACAACTTCCTAACCATGCAAGGATTTTAAGTCTTTTTTCTTTTGATTATGAGGATGAAGCAATGTAGGAGGTGAATCTCTCTCTCTCTTCTCCTTTTCTAATTCACATGAAAATGAAGGGAAGGGGGGGTGAATTTGGGCTGAGTTTTGTTTACTCATTAATGAGGGAGAAATGACCAATTTGCCCCCTTTTTACACACTAGGCTTGGTTCATTACAATGGGTAGTCTAGGGAATTCTAACTTTACCATGCAATCTTCTTATTTTATTTTTAATTCAATTTGGTCCCTCACTTCTAACCCATTTATCATGTGATTCGACTTAATTTATAATTCATTCGAATCATTTTACTAACCCGATTTTTAGGGTGTTACAATTTGCCCCTCCTTAAAAAGAAATTCGTCCTCGAATTTACCTAAAGGGAACAATTGCGGATATTGTGCTTTCATTGTGTCCTCGGGTTCCCAAGTGGCTTCTTCCTTCTTGTGATTCCTCCAAAGGACTTTCACCAGGGGAACATTCTTGTTTCGAAGCCTTTTAACTTCTCGATCAAGAATCTGGACCGGTTCTTCTTCATAAGATAGATCGGGATTCAATTCTAACTCTTCCGGTTCCAAAACATGAGAAGGGTCGGATCTATACTTTCTCAGCATCGAGACATGGAACACATGGTGTATCTTATCAAACTCACTGGGAAGAGCAAGTCGATAGGCCACCGGGCCAATTCTTTCAATGACTTCAAAAGGTCCTATAAACCGAGGGCTAAGCTTTCCTTTTTTCCCGAATCTAAAGACTTTCTTCCAAGGAGAAACTTTTAGGAAGACCTTGTCTCCCACATTATACTGAATATCTCTTCGTCTCAAGTCTGCATAAGCCTTTTGTCGATCGAAGGCTTGTTTCAATCGATCATGAATAACTCGAATTTGTTCCTCAGTTTCCCGAATCATTTGAGGTCCCAAAACCTTGTTCTCTCCCAATTCAGACCAACACAAGGGAGTTCTGCATTTCCTCCCGTATAAAGCTTCAAAGGGAGTCATTTGAATTAATGCTTGATAGTTATTATTGTGAGCAAATTCCACCAAGGGTAGGGACTTTTCCCAATTCTTTCCAAAGTCTATAACACAAGCTCGTAGCATATCTTCCAATACTTGTATCACCCTTTCAGATTGACCATCAGACTGCGGATGGAAAACAGTGCTCAGATGCAATTTGGTTCCGAGAGCCTTTTACAAAGACTTACAAAATCAGGAGGTAAAGTTTGGATCTCTATCGGAAATAATCGATGTTGGTACACCATGTAACCGAATCACCTCACGGATATACAACTCGGCCAAAGTCTCCGAGTTCATGTTATTTCAAACCGGGATGAAATGTTTAGACTTGGTGAGTCTATCCACAATAACCCAAATAGCATCATTCTTTGTTGGTGTAATAGGCGAGCCAGTGACAAAATCCATTGTTACTCGATCCCATTTCCATTCAGGCAACTCAATAGGCTGAAGCAATCCCGTAGGAGCTCGGTGTTCAGCCTTGACTTTCTGACAAGTCAAACATCGGGATACAAAATCTGTGATGGTTGCTTTCATACCAGGCCACCAAAACAAGGATTTTAAGTCTTTATACATTTTAACTGAACCAGGATGGATCGAGAATGGACTTTGGTGTGCTTCTTGTAGGATATCCCTTTTCAATTCTTCGTTATTCGGGACACATATTCTATCTCTAAAGTAAGGAAATCAATTCGAATTGAGGGAGAATTCGACATTAGCTTTCAAATCAAGCTTCGATACAATAGCTTGAAGCTCAGAATCAGATTGCTGAAGATCTTTGATTCTCGAAATCAGATCAGACTGAACCTGGAGTTCAGAAAAATATCCTCGCTTTCGATATACTCGAAAGTGAGCATTAATCGAATTTGGGGTTACAAGGAAAATTTTCAAAATTAGACACAATAATTCAAAATAAGTTTCAACATTTCAAGGTTATTGAATAGCTTACCCAAAGTCGGCTTACAACTAAGAGCATCGGCCACCAAATTGGCTTTTCTGGGATGGTAATCAATGACCAAATCGTAGTCTTTTAGCAATTCCATCCATTTTCTTTGTCTCAAATTCAAGTCCTTTTGATTCAGGAGGTATTTAAGACTCTTGTGATCAATGTATAGGTAACACTTCTCACCATATAGGTAGTGCCTCCATATCTTGAGGGCAAATACGATAGCTGCTAACTCGAGGTCATGTGTCGGGTAATTCAGTTCATGAGACTTCAATTGCCTTGATGCATAAGCATCCACATTATTTCCTTGCATCAAAACACAACCTAGCCCTGAATGTGAAGCATCACAATACACAATAAATTCCTTGCCTGATTCCGGTTGAACAAGAATGGGGGCATGGGTCAAAGCTTGCTTAAGCTTATCAAAGCTTCTTTTTTGGTCCTCTGACCATTCAAATAATTTATCCTTTCTAAAGAGTTTAGTTAAGGGCAAGGCAATAGTGGAGAATCCTTTAACAAATCTCCTATAATACCCGGCTAAACCAAGGAAACTCCTAACCTCACTAACATTTTTCGGAGGTCTCCAATCTAATATAGTTTGCACTTTCTTTGCATCAACTTTGATTCCTTCTGCCGAGATGACATGGCCAAGGAATGACACTTTCGATAACCATAACTCACATTTGGAGAACTTGGCAAATAATTGACGTTCCCGGAGAGTTCGTAAAACAATTCGAAGGTGTTCCGCGTGTTCCTCCTTATTCCGAGAATACAACAGAATGTCATCAATAAAGACGACAACAAACTTATCAAGGTAAGGCCAGAAAATTCGATTCATGAGATCCATGAATGCAGCCGGGGCATTAGTTAACCTAAATGGCATCACTAAGAATTCAAAATGGCCATATCGGGTTCTGAATGCAGTTTTTGGGACATCTTTCTCTTTTACTCTCATCTGGTAGTACCCCGATCGAAGATCAATCCGAGAGAATACCGTAGCATTCTTGAGTTGATAACAAGTCTTCAATTCTAGGCAATGGGTACTTGTTCTTAATGGTCACCCGATTCTTAAGCTAGGACGAATGAATCCCTTATCTTGTAGCTCTTGGAGTTGCTTCTTAAGCTCCTTCAATTCTATTGGTGCCATTCTATAAGGAGCAATCGATACCGGATTAGTCCCAGGCTGGACTTCTATCCCAAACTCAACTTCTCTAGTCGAAGGAAGACCAGGAAGTTCCTCCGGGAAAACATCAACAAATTCAGATACCACCGGGATTTTCGGTAAACCAAAATCATATTCATCTTGCAAAACCATAGCAGCAACGATCGAAGTTGGCTTTTTATCAATTAGGAGGATTGACTCCTTCCCTAAATCCCGAAGGTACAATCTTCGATTCTGACAGTCGATCCAAGCTTCATGTTTGGTCAACCAGTCTAACCCTAGTATTAGGTCAAACTCACATTTCGGTAGTACAAATAGATCAATTCGAAAAGGAATGTTCCGAATTGTGATCGAGGAATCTTTACAAACAAGGTTAACATTCATTATTCCTCCTATTGGGTTTGATACTACAAGACCCCTATCAACTTTTTCAGGCTCTAACTTAACCTTTACAAGCATATTAGAACATACAAAGGAATGAGTGGATCCAGAATCTACTAAAGCATATGCAGGACTTAAATTTAATTCAACGGTACCTGCAATAACATCGGAAGACTCTTCCTCTCCTCTACCACGAATGGTGTACATTCTAGCTGGGGCTCGAGATTCTTGATGAGGAGGGGCTGATTGACGTTCCTTTCCCTTGCTTTGATTCCCAGAATGGGCCTTTCCTGGGCCCTTGTTTCGGTTCTGAGGTGGAGGACTCTGATAGGCACGAGACTAAGGTGTGCCTCTATTAGGATTCTGAGGGCAATACTTAACAAAGTGGTCCGATCCACCACACGCATAACACAATCTCATCTGAAGTCGACAAGGACTAGCATGAAACTTCTTACAAACCTGACAAGCCAAAGCTTTTCCGGAATTCCCCGTACTATGAACAGAAGCCACTAGGGCTACAGGTCTATTTGCCGACTGAGGTCTCGGCACATAACGATTCTTGGACTCATGGTGGTAAGTCGAGGAGCCCTCTTTCTGTTGCTTGGCTCTCTTCACATTCCAATCAGATCTATCCTCCCATTTACGCTTCTTATCATCCCTATTTCCACCCTTTCTCTTTTCCGAAGCTTTCATCTTGGCTTCGGTAGCAATAGCCCGATTGACTAAAATCTGGAAGTCAGTGATTCCCAAAGCTATGAACATGGGGCTCATTTCATCATTTAACTCATCGATAAACATTTGGCATTTCTGCTTCTCAGTTTTTATGTACTCTGCCCCATACTTGCAATACTTACAAAAATCTGCCACATACTGCTCAATAGGCCTATTGGCCTGCTTCAAGTACAAGAACCGTCTTCGTCTTTCGGCCAAATACTGCTCACTAATGTACTTTTTCTTGAACTCCTCTATAAAGAAGTCCCAAGTGATGGAGTCAGCAGGAGCAGTCAAGATTGTGGTTTCCCACCAACTCAAGTCTTCATCAGTTAGAAGCGAGATTGCACATTCAAGCTTGTGCTCATCGGAGCGCTGTAACTACTTGGTCAGAATCTGAGTGGTCCTTTCTAACCACTATTCGGGTTCCTCGGGCTTTTCCTCGTTAACACCCGCAAAGATATTGGCTCGATATAGGGCAAGTCTCTCAATAGGTGCCCTACTCGGTGTAGCATTAACAGGAGCATTAGGACGATTTTGCCTCAAGTCGGACACCAACTGATCAAACATCCCCTTCATACTTAGGAGACATTCCCTCTGAATATCCTGTATAACCGGGGCTACTAACTCAGGGGCAGCTTCCACTAGAGGGGGTTCTTGTTCTTGAGGATGATTCGGTTCCACCTTCACGTTTTCATTCTCATTAGACGAACCCTCGGGACTTCTCACATTTTACATGTGTATTTCATAATTGAAAAGTGTTTCAATGAAGCTTTGCTAGAGGCATGTAAGTCTTGTAGTATGCTTGTGAAGCATGTGATTTCAAAAGTTAATTAAAATGTTTTGAGGCTTATACCATGGTTCACTTGTTGTTTTTTATGATGTTGGCATTGATAGCCATGTGTATGTTTCATGAGTTGAGCATGACATGTTTTTATATGACTATGTCTTTTATGGGCTGTATTGCAAGTTGTTTTTACTTATGTTTTTATATGTCATTCAATAAGCTTTTGGCTTAACCACTCTCCTTTACATGCAATGCAGAGAAATAAATGATTAGGTACCATCAAGAAGCAAGAGAGTCAAGAGTACTATTTTATACCTTCTTAGGCTCAAGTATGTTTTAAATAAAGTTGAGAACCTTAGGTAGATGAGAGCAATGAACCTATATGTTTTATGGATATTTTTGGTTTTGAACTCCTATATGATATTTTATTATGTTATTAAAATATTTATGAGATGCAATCTATGTTGAATTGAAATTGTGTTATGCTAATATTATATAATGAATTATGATTATGTTTTGTACATTTTACTTATGGAAAGAGGTGTTGATGTATCTAGTGAACTTGCTCTGAGGTGTGCCTTATGCCCTTAAGTACTATAATGAATCTAGAAAACTTTTAATTTTCGTTTAAAGCATGAAACTTGAGTAATCTACAGTTTCTGGGAAGAGGGTTTCGATACCTCTTCATACAGTATCGATACCTAGGCAAAACACGAGGGATTTTTAGAAAAATGGTATGGGAATCGAACCCACATGAACTGGTTTCGAAACGGTAGTATGAAAATGAGAAGGCGTATCGATATGCTCTGAACTTAGTTTCGATATTGGGTTTTACAATTTCACATGGTATCGATACCAGGTCTTGGCTGTATCAAAACGCGGGCTTGTTACGCAGGCAATTAGACAAGACATCGAAGGCTTATCGAAACACTTAAGTTCCGTTTCGATACTCCTTTGTCGTTACGTCGGTATCGATACTGGGAATGGGTGTTTCAATACCCTTGGCAGTTAAGGTAGTTATAGGTTGGTTTAAACTTTAAAACTTTACGTTTTGGCCCCTAAACTTTAAGCATGCAATTAAACGACTTGTAAACATCGTTCTAAGCTGAAATTTGAGACTTATGCATTTAATGGATTTAATTAAATATTTTTAACCTTGATTTCACGATTAGACTATAAATTTAAGGAAATTTACAATTAGGTCCCTAAAATTTGTTTAGTTAAATTAGGACTCGTTTCTCAACGTTTCCCACTGCAATTCAACTCAGTCCTTACTTTAACATGTAGGATCTAATTAAGGAATTTAGATAAGATAAAATAAAAAAATAGCACGAAAACTTTAAGGTCGTTTATTGGGGCGAGTCTCTGGATTAGCCTCAATATTACTCGTGTATCTCGTACGAGTCGGGTGGCGTCTAGACCGAGTCTAGAGGGTTACAAAATGTGAGTAACATTTTATTGGACCCTAAAAATGATAAAGTAATTTATTTTATTGAACCCACATAGCCTAAAAAACCATCTAATTATTTTTTATTAATAAGGATTACATATTTTTCTTATACCGGGATTCGAACCGATGGGGCAATATGAGAATCCTTGACCATTAGGCCAATCAGTGAATCTCACACCATTTAATTATTTAATATATTAATTTAGAAGCTTTTTCTCTTATTTATCTTCTTTACGACTCAAGTCTTCTTCAACTTTTCTTTTACAAAACAACCTTGGGGACTCCCATGAGGGTCACATGACGTCCCCAAAACGTCCCCATAAATATACCAATCATCCTCGATAATTTTCAGTTGTATCCAGTCGACGTGGAATGTCTCAAGTACGTGCCCAAGTTGTATTTGTCTTGTATCCATTCCAAAAATGTTTTGGATACTTGAAACGACATATAAGTGTAGTACCCGTGCTTCCCTATAAATAAGTTGAATGATTTAGATACAATGTGTGACACCCTCGCCCCGGGTTAGGAGACGGAGGCATCGACCGGACAATTCGACTCACATTTAAATCGAATTTGTTATTCGATTGTAAGACATTTTATTCATTTGTATAACTTTACGAGCCAAACTCTTGTAACACTTATCAAATTTGAGGTTAATTTAAAACTTTTTCATACTTGTTGCATTAACCATTTCGGTTCTCAATTTTTCATTCATTTATCAATTATAATCTCGATTGAGCTTATTCAATACCTCTAGCCAAATTTTATTCATTTAATCATTATTGAGGTTATCTTATTGATCGAGTAAATTTTCATTTCCCAAGTTGAACCCAAGTAACTAGGGGTATCGATACCTCTCATAGGGAGGTATCGGAATAGGGGTATCGAACCTTAGTTCGATATAGGTCAACTATGTTGACTCGTTGACCAAGGTTGATAAGCCTAGTTCGATACAGGTATCGATGCAATTTCGTTACTGGAGGTCCCAATATCGAACCATGTATCGATGCTGGCCTTCCTCGTTGACTAGTTGACTAAGGTTGAGTAGCCTGGTTCGATACTGGTATCGATGCCATTTCGTTACTGGAAGTCCCATTATCGAACCAGGTATCAATGTTGGTCTATTCCAAGGACTCAATGGCTTAAGGTTATAGTGGCCTGGCTCGATATTGGCATCGAACCAGGGAGATCTTAATGAAGCTTGGCATCGAAGCTTGCTTCGATGCCATTTTGTTACTGTCAAGGGTGGTATCGATACCCATGTAAGTGGTATCGATACCCCTGCCCCAATTTCCAGATTTTTAACTTTTTAAACACTTTGACACTACCAAAAGACCACCTATATGGTCTCAACCAATTCTAGTCCATAAGGGACAAATTCAGCATATTTAGGCATCAATAACACTTACCAATTCAATTGCCTATATTCATTTCATCACTTATACTATTATGCATATCACTCTTCAACCAAGCCAACCCCTATGCCATGGATTTCTCTCAATGGCAACTAGCATATCTATTTTATAGCTTTAAGAATTCACATGCTATCCTACTTGGTTCACATTTATCATGTTGTAGCGACCCTTTTTTAAAATTAATAATAAAATTAGGTGTGAAATTAAAAAGGTGTAGTGAAATAAAAAGGGGGATCACTAGTGGAAACATCGGAATTAAAAATTAGGTCTTAAAAATTGGAATTGGGAATTTAGACCTAAAATTTAGGGATTTTGAAATCTAGGGTTTAATTAAAAATTGGGATTTTTGAAAATTGGGAATTAGGAATGGAATTTTGAAAATATGATTTTGAAATTAGGGTTTAAAAAAGGTTAGAGTCGCCACCGGTCACTTTTGGTAGATCGGGCACCGGGAAAACCAGAGATTCGAAAAGATTTGGATTCGAGAGTCGGTTACGATTTAAAACGATATTATCGTTAAAAACCGCCCAAAAATTGGCACCTTTATCAAATAAATCGCTTAATTAAAACGGGCCTGATGTAATTATTATAACGGACATATTTTATTTAATTTGGATTTGTGTTTTATTTATTAATTAAAACATGTAAATGGACTGTAATTAATAAACATTTGGGTTTATTATTTAATTACTAATCTGTTTCAAATAATAATAATTATAATGATAAGATAATAATAAATAATAAGTAACAATAATAAATGATATTAACCGGAAAAAAATTAACATTTATAATAATAAATAAAAAAAAAGAAAAAAAGAAAAAAAATAAATGAATGAAACTTAAAACTTAAAACGAAAGGAAGTTAATAAAAAAGATATATATATAGTGAGAGAAAAAAATATATTTTTGGATTTTTAAGTTTGTATCAAAATTTAAAAAGATAACAACGACAATAAAAAAGTATAGTAGTAATTTTGGATTTTTGAATTAAAATATATATAGTAATATTTTAGATTTTTTGGTTTAGTAACTACAAGCTCGTTATTCGAATTTAACGAAAATTAAAACCTAGGTTTAAACCTCGAATAAAATTAGTGATTACACATGTCAAGACAACCAATTACATATCATAAACAAATCACCAAGGCCTACCAATGCAATCATGAAGCAAAACTCAGAATATGCAATGCTAGCTTAAGGAGATCATTATGCCTTATGGCTTACATACCAATTGCTCGAGTGATCACACATATATATATACAAACCATGAACCAATTATCAAAATGCACGAGCTAGTCTATCATGATCACTAAGCCACCTTAAACTAGGAGTTAACAAAACATTGCAAAATACAATACATTGCTTGCTTGGTGTCCTTGCTCCCGATCAATCTCAACCTAGCTCCTTAGCTCGATAACCTGTTAATTGGGAAGGAGGAAACAACGAGTGGTAAGTACTATGAAGTACTTAATGAGGTAGCCCTAGTCTAACCATATTAGACATAAAACACATGGTAAATAGCATGCTCAAATCAAACATTATATGGAGTTCATAGCATTAAAGGTGGCATGCTTCAATTAAACAAATAAGTCAATCCATGGCATTAGCATCAATCAAAATTACAAGATTATCATGCTTCTCATATCAATCACAAGTCTAACATACTATTCAATTTCATATTCTATATGCCAAGCAATAACTAGCATGTATTTGAAGCATGTTGCTCATAAATCAATTTTCATTTTCAAGCTTTCATTAAACATTTCATTTCAAGGGCTACTTATAGCCATATGCTTATTTCCATTATCAATAGCCATTTCACATTCAAGTGCTACTTATAGTATCAATCACATTCAATATTCCATATCAATGCATGATCAAGTATCAATGCTTCTCAAGCCACTACATGTACGTATAGTTCACATTAAAACCTTTTAGTCTTTCAATTAAGTTCGTGTGATGCCTTGGTAAAGGTACCACAAATGCACTAACAAGAGTACCAGAAAGGTACTAACAAGAGATACCCATGGTATCTAACAATTGGTGACTAACCACCAAAATCACGGTACCCACAGTACCAAACAAGAGTACCGAAGTACTAAACAAGAGTGTCGTAGCACTAAACAATAAGCTTAAGACCCTAGGCATGCCGTACTACCTATGACCAACTATCAACCAAGGCTCAATATCATTTTTCATTTTCCATTGATCATTATTCGATTCATATTACCAAGTTCATGTCACCAAAAGCAAGTGTACATAACATGCTAACATAAAAGCATCTATCATGTTCTAACATATCATTCATATCATGTGAATATATAGTCAGGCATATCATGTCATCAATTCATTGTTCATATCATTATTTATACATGCTTCATGCATGATTCGCGTACCTGGCATCCATAACCGCGTGCCATATCTTACCTCGGCATTTCCAAGCCATGCATATGTGTTAAGCTAGTACTAACAATTTAACAAACAATTCATATCAAACAATTCATTAACATTAGCCTCCTTCCCTTTTTACCGAACATAGATTAGTCCATTTACATAATAAAATCGAATCAAATAAACAAATAGACGGTTAGGAACCTAGGTCCTAACCCTAAGGTTTGCCACACTCACAATGTTTCCAAGCTATTAAGGGTTGTAGATCGTAATCCCTTTGCCCTTTTTCTTTGCTAGTTCGAGCCCTCCTTGTTCCTCGATATCCTCTTCCCTTGTATTCTCTAGTAATTCATACACGTATAAAATTCATTAGAATACATTTAATCATTTAATTCCAAGTGGTTTTAGGCTTAACAAATGTAAACAAGTGCTTTTGTTCATTAGGAACAGTTTCGCTACCCTATAAAGAATTGCTTATATCTCCTAATTTCGATATCTGATTTTAGTCCATTTTACCTCTTTGGAAATCTAGAAGAATCCTCTATAAGGAAAAATTAACCTTACATTTTAATTCCTATTCGATCAGCTCCAGATTTCATTCGGATCAGGTTTGTCCAGAACTGGGACTGTTCGGACAGCCCTTACGGTAACGCTTATATCTTTTCCTACCGAACTCTGATTGAGATTCCGTAAATTTTCCCTTAAACTAGGTATATAGGAGTATCATGCTTCAAAATTTTAGCTCCTAACTCATTAAATCCCGACCTAGGGAATTTCTCAAAGATAGTTACTTGGAATTGCGTTTCTAGACATTTTCGGTCAATTCTCATTTCATACATTTAATTCCTAACCCCCAATTTATTTCTATGAATTTCCGGCATCACAAATATGAAATTAACATCAACAATTTCCCATTTCCATTAACCTAATCTCATGCAATTCTAACATTAAATCAATTAATACATTTTGCACTTCCAAAATCCTAATCCCAAGTTCTCATACCCTCATTCTCATGCTTCAAGCTAAACCCAACAATTACAATCTCTAATTTAGACATGAAGGCATCATTGAAGCATTTAGAACTCATTAACTCAAGCTTCTAATATTTCAATTAGAGAAAGAGAGACTTACCAAGATGTTTGAACTTGCTTTCCTATCACAACTTCCTAACCATGCAATGATTTTAAGTCTTCTTTCTTTTGATTATGAGGATGAAGCAATGTAGGAGGCGAAGCGCTCTCTCTCTCTCTTCTCCTTTTCTAATTCACGTGAAAATGAAGGGAAGGGGGGTGAATTTGGGCTGAGTTTTGTTTACTCATTAATGAGGGCGAAATGACCAATTTGCCCCCTTTTTACACACTAGGCTTGGTTCATTACAATGGGTAGTCTAGGGAATTCTAACTTTACCATGCAATCTTCTTATTTTATTTTTAATTCAATTTGGTCCCTCACTTCTAACCCATTTATCATGTGATTCGACTTAATTTATAATTCATTCGAATCATTTTACTAACCCGATTTTTAGGATGTTACACAATGATTAACAAAAAATAATAGATTTAATTTTCTCTATATTCTCCTTCATTCTAATAATAAAAAACTGAATGATATAATAAATAAAAATTATATATTTATTGTTAAAATTAAACTTCATATCATACTCAATTACCTATATTTTTAATCTTTCAAAATATGTTAACAAAACGATAAAAATAATATATTTTACAAAATTTATTAGTTTTTATAATTTATTAATAAAATAATAAATTAATTATTCGTATGTTTTTGTTTTATAAAAAATTATTTAAATTTCGCACAACCTCACAAAGAGCCTAAAATAAGGGGCGGGAATTCAACCATCGAAAAATACAATTAATAATTATTCAAAATAAAATTAGTTTTTTGGGGGTAAATTTCGAATGGTTATTAAACTTTAATAAATTATATAATTTGATAATTAAACTTTCAATTGCTTTAATGTTAGCATTAAACTTTTAATTTTGTTCTAATTTGATCATTGACGAGTTAAAAGGGTATTACAATAATTAAAATGTTTTATATAATAACTTATTTAATCGTTCATATTTTCTACATTCAAATAATTTAATCCACATTCAAAATAAATAATAAACTTATTTTTTTATTACCTACACATTATTTCAGTTTAATCCTATTTTTACTAAGGCCTTGTTTTTAGAAATATTTTATAACTCTAAATTTATTGTCGTCGTGATTTTAGTACCAAATAGGGATTGATTTGGTGCAAACGAGTGTTTGCCCATCACCATTTAGCGCTTAAACGCCTTTTTATTAACAATTGAAAAATAAAATTTCTTTCAACGCCCGTTTATAGCCCAACGATCATTTTCTACTTCAATGATAAAGAGATCTTAAAACTCACATAAGTATAAATATAAGTACCCTTTTGGTTTGCAATTCAGGGTGTTCATGATAACTGTATCATTTAACTTAAACAGTAAGTTAACCGTTATAGCGGTTATTGAATTTTGCTAACAATAACCTAACCATTAAAAAATATTACTCATCGATGATTAATCAATAAGACGCATTTAATCGATAATTCAACCATAGATTAACTGTAACTTATTATAATTTTTCTCACATATTCATTATTTTTAAGAGAATAACGGTTAACCTACATGTTAACCATTAGTCAAAATTCGTACTCGTAACTATAACCATTAACTATCATTTTTAACGATTTAGTTAACCGAAACTGTTTAACTTTAACAGTTAGATTAATTAACCTGTAAAATATAATAATTATATCGATTAACGATTATAATCAGTTAACCAAAACTGTTTAACTTTAATGATTCGATTAATTAACCTGTAAAATATAACAATTATATTGATTATGATTAACGATTACACTTAATTATGTATACCCCTATTTGCAACTGCTCTATTCTTGTGGGCTTATGGCCACAAAATGCCCCACTGTCAAGCTTGGACTCCTCGGTGGTGGTGCGTTTGTGTCTATAAATTCAGCCCCATTTTGGTTAGTAGCCCTTATGTTCGCTGAATGCCCGACAAGAAGTCGAAAATGGCAGTAAAGCTCGGGCACCCGTAGTTGCCGAGTAAATATCGTTTTTAAACCATTTTCAACTCTTAAAGTTTTCAAATATATATATATATATAGTTATGGGTAAATTTTCGTAAATATTCCTTTTTATTATTTTATTTGAAAAAAATATATTTCAAAATAAGATTTGAAAGAATACCTCCTTTCTTCGTATAAGAACGACTCACGTTTTGCTAGATACGTATTTTGACTCGTTTTTCATAAAAAGCGAGTTTTATCGAATATGGATTATAATATCAGTTAATTAAATAATTTGATATTTATACTATTTTTGCACCTCACAAAAAGTGAGTTCTCCTTTAATTTCAAACGAATCAATGTTATTTTCACGAGATTTTTGGTTGAATACGTGTCCCATAGGATGCAAGTTTTGTGTTCTACAACTTTTTAAACATGTCTCGGTAGGCATGTTTACGTTGAATTTGCGTGATGTTGGGGAATAAATGTTCGTAGGTATTAACTTTTACAGCGTAGTACTAATATATTTCTTTAAAATAGTAGACATATAAAATACATTGTAAGGGTTGTAGAAATCGTGTTAAAAAACCTATATTGTCATGTTTTTTGCATGAAGCTCATGGGAACATGGGTCTATACTCGTGTTTGATTCGATATTGTGCTATGTTATGGGTTGTTTTTCCTTATCAATTAATTTTTATGTCGCAATACAAGAATAAATGATTACAATAGTTATGAAATTAGAGCGTATAAGACATCCTAAAGGTAGTAGAAATCTCGTTTAAAACACTATCTAACCATGTTCAAAATCTTTAAAAAAATATGTAAACATGGCTTGTAGTCCTATTTGAGTCGATTTTTTTAGTATATTCGTGAATATTTTTTCTTGTTATTTAAATTTCACGTCATTGTACAGAAATAGATGCTTACAATTGTTTAGAAATTGGAGAATAAAGGATGTAGAAATCTTGTTAAAAATTTTAAGAAAACAAAAAATCATATCTTGGAAGTTTGCTTATGATAATTATGTAAAATAATACACTTAAAAGTACAACTAGTTCAATCGAGGGTAGGCCCTATGAGGACATTTTATAATGTTGTGTCCAAGATTCCTATAATTATCGTACAACTTAGGTTTTTCGGTTCATTCTTAAAGAACTATATCATCGAAATGAATAGATACACACACGGAACGAAAACGTACGTGCACTGGTACTTGAATGTATAGAATACACCGCAATCACATGTTCTATCTTGTAGATTAACAATGTAATTATTCTGTGATATTCCTTAATGTGGTATTGAAAATTTATTAATCTTTAAGGGATGTTCTTGACGAGAAAAGAATGTTTCACCCATCGCGTTTGTGTGTGTAGGATGCATTTCAAATATTTGCTCGAGATCTAGATGGAATGTGTAGCCACTTGTCATCCAATTCATATCTTGTTTTCTACGGTTTGCAAAAAGTATAGCGAGTCAATAGTATGTCCTTTGATAACAGATGTGATAGGTAAATGTCGTGTTTCCTTTAGAGACGAATTGATCGCCTCAACCATGTTTGTTGTCATGTGAATATATCGACCACCACCATCATAACATTGCAGCCATTTCCCCATCGAGTATCAACAAACTAGTTATATCTATCTAAATTTTTGTCTCTCAACTCTTCAAGCAACTTCTGACCCTAATTTACTTGATGTGCCTTGCCTATTCAATAAAAATATTGAATACTTAATTAGAAATAATAATAATAAAAGTCACATTAATTAATAATTTTGAGATCCAAATACGTACCAATACGATGACCTCTTATACAAGCATCATCATTTTTATATCTTTGATATGAATTTACAGTTATGTGTCATAGAAAGTTGCAGTGATAAATATACAAAGGTTCTCAAGACTGACCGAAATGTTGGATTAATCCACATATCCTTGTGCCTCTTTATGAAATAATACATATATCTCGTCTTTTCTTGATCGTAGAACTCGACGTAAGACAAGTGTGCGTAGGTTGACGAGAAAGAATATCCATGAAGGGATATCTTTTTTCTCAATAATTATGAACACTATATGAATACATTTTTTGTTACTGTCTTGTGTTACTGCCACTAGAAATATTTGGGTGTATTTTCGATACAAGAATGTTCTATTGATCTACAACATCGTCCTATAATGAAGAAAAGCCTTAAGACATTACGAGAATTTTAACTCCCACAACCTAGTCTAGCCGAGATCCAAGTCAATGAAGTTATATTGGGTTTACTGAGATGAACCAAAAAGTTTCTATGATTCATATCTATTCTTTCTTTTTATCTTTTCTAGATACTGAATTATGTCCTAAGGTGGTCACATAAACAACAAAGCGGAAAACGAAACATAAACAAACATTCAACACGATATGAACCATTTTGTAATTTCACCAAAAAGTTAGCTAAAGTACAATTTTGGCTTACCATCCGTTATTTAGTTCATTGCATGCCTTGGGGTCAAACTAGGAATCATAAACATACATCCATTACATACATACAAGGCATGGCTTAACTGAGGACCAAATCACAAAGTACAACAAATTACAAGGCTTAACTAGCAAAACCAACTAGCCATACCGATGCAATCTCAACTTGTATCGACATTGACTAACGATAAAAACTATCTGATGTTTTAATAAAAAAGGCCCATTATTCGGTACACGAGGTTGCACCGCTATACCCTTGAGACCGTTCTGATACGCACTATATAAAATCATTTTCAAGATTTTATTTTTAAGTTTTTTCTGTTTCCATGTTATTTATTATTCTCAAAAACCTCCCAATTTTAAAATCACGTCCAAAAAATTAGAGACCTCTTATACTTTAAATTTAATTTTTTTCAAAAAAATATCTTTATAGGTTCTTAAGAAGATTTTGGGCCTAAAAAGACCGTTAGGTCGAGCCTAATCCATAGAGGGTTCTAGAAGGTAGCTACTTTAGCTTATGCAAAGTTGATTTGTAAACATAGGATTTATTTCCTTAGTTAGAAAGGAATATTCTTAGAATTATATTGTTATAGTTGGTACGATTCAATCATAGCCATTGTTGTAAATTAGTGGAAACTGTCAGATGTACGAAGAATCAACTATAAATAGATGTTTCCGTTAGGTTCTAAGTTGTTTTTAAGTGTTAATTACGTTTTTTCTTTTGTTCTTTAGTTTTCATTTTCATTGTTTATTTTCGATTAAAACGATTCAATGTTCTTAGTGCTTTAAAATTTTAATCTTTTTAAACGAGTTTTCAGACTTAGTCGTTTATCTAAGAAAATCGACTAAAGTTGCACAATTAGTTTGGTCAAAAGTTTAACACTATGACAATAAAAACTCATTATAAACAACTCATTATAAACAACATAACTTGTCTTCGAGTACGTAAATGTGCTCTAAACAAATTTCATAATTAATAACTTAACTATTTGTCGTTGCTAGCAAAGTAATCGATAATCTCATTCGAAGGTGTTATATTTTCTAAAAATAAAAAACATGAAAATTACAGATATATCTTAAATCAATAACTGGATAAACTTTCGTAACAATAAAATTTAAAATCTTATCTATTAAACTCTATTTTTAAGTTTACAAAACAATATAAATAACAACATAAAGAGTAAAGTTGTTTTATTATAAATTTATTTTCACTCTTACTCTAGAAAAAAAATGAAAAAGAAAGAAATGTGATTTTCTTCCCCCTAATAAAATATGTATATTTAAGGGGCCTATTTTAAGAAAATATATTTAAACTATTTAACAAAATACTTCTTTTTCAAAAACCCAAACCTCAAACCCGCTTTGTTTTCGAAAAGCACAGTTCAAAACCTCCTTTCCTTATGAAAACCAAAACAAAAATAAAGATTTTTATGGAGAAAAGTGAAGCGAAAACTCGAGTTTCAGACTCCCTCTCTTCGGCTCACCAACAACGCTTGAAAGCGCGAGGATTTTCGCCGGCTAAGGAGGAGAGACGAAAGGGAACGGAGAAGCAAAGCAAAAAAAGGTAAAATCGAACCCCCTAATGTCGGTTTTTATGCATGCGAACAAGAAAACAGAGGTTATACCTCTTAAAAATTCTCTCTATTGATTTTGTGGTTGGGGGAACCTCTTGAATACATGGTTTTGATTCGGTTTTATAGCCGAATAATTACATGAAATTGAAAGGGGAAAATAAACGCTAAATCCCTATTGGTTGCTGGCCTTTTTTTTGTTTGATTCGACTCTGAAATTGTCGGTGTTGCCTCTGATTTCTTGTCGATTTGTTGGCCGAATGTTTGTACGAAATTTCTGAATTGTTGCCGATTTGCCTCTGAAATTTCGCGTTTTTTTCTCTGGTATTTTGTACAAGTCTGACAATTTGTTTGGTTTGCATATTGTGACCGGCGATCGAACGTCGACGAAGAACGGACGACTAGCATTCGAACGGTCTCCGGGGATCCAAAGAGTCTCGCGCGTGTAGCGAGTGGAAAGTCTGAAAGCTTCTTCCATTCGATCTGGACCATTAGATCCCAAATGGGATCCAACGGTTGGGATAGAGCTGCGCAGATGAAACAAGGGATTAGCTAGGGTTTGCTTATTAATCCGGTTGGGCTTTGAACATGGGCTATGTAATTAAAATGTGGGTTGTTGTAAATGGACTGAGATTAATAAAGGAATGGGCTGTTTATTCATTTAATGTTTGGTTTAAATAATTTTGGATTCAATTTATTTAATAAATGAGTTTAATTAATTTGTTATATATATTATAATAATACTTATAATAATAAAACATAATAGTTATAATAATAATATTTAATAATGATAATAATAATAATAAAAATAAGTAATCGAAAATAATAAAGTAAAAACTTGTAATATATTATTATATATATATATAAGTAACCGAGAATGATGAAAAATATATTATACAATTTTTTTAATTAAATCATAACATATATAGTAACATATGTACAAAATAAATATAATATATGAATATATTTTTGGATTTCTCACAAGTATATGATTTTTTTAATAATAAATTACAACCCGTTATTTAAAATTACAACGAAAATTTAAAAAAACGGGTTTAACACCCCGGATAAAATTAGTGATTACAGCTGCCCCTCTTTGCTTATCTTTGTAAAACAATGATGAAGCAAAGACAAATAAGCACTAATTTTATCCGACTTCCCTGTTTGAAGAGTCTGATATGAAAGCTCCTTCTCTGCAATTCTAATAGCCCTTTTGTTCCTTGAACACTTGATTAGTTGCGCCACGAACGGTGTTTCGACTCGCAACCACCTACACACATCAAAAGAGAAATTTCAGAAGCGAAATTTAATTTCATTTTGAGATTTCGAGCAATTTGAACCTCCGATGGACATCTTAAGACTTATAACCTCTAACACATCTTGACTTCCAAGTAGGATATTTCACTTCTTCACAGATGAAAACCTAACTTCCAAACTTCAAACTTCGAATCTTTAACTTTAAACTTCAAACTTCAAACCTCTAACCTCAAATTTCAAACTTCTAACTTCTAACCTCTAACCTCGAACTTCAAACTTCTAACTTCTAACCTCAAACTTCAAACTTCTAACCTCTAACTTCAAACTTCTAACCTCTAACCTCTAATTTCAAACTTCAAACTTCGAACTTCAAACCTCTAACCTCTAACCTCAGACTTCAAAATTTAAACTTCAAACCTCTAACCTCAAACTTCAAATTTCTAACCTCTAACCTCGAACTTCAAACTTAAACTTCCAACTTCTAACATCAAACTTCAAACTTCTAACCTCTAACCTCGAACTTTAAACTTTTAACCTCAAACTTCAAGCTTCTAACCTCTAACCTCGAACTTTAAACTTCGAACTTTAAACCTCTAACCTCAAACTTTCAAACTTCAAACCTCTAATCTTAAACTTCTAACCTCTAACTTCAAACTTCTAACTTCTAACCTCGAACTTCAAACTTCAAACTTCCTAATATTGGTTCTTCAAATAACATCTTGCAACTTCATAGGCTGATAAATTCAAACATCTTGACTTCTTCTGGATATGTTTTTCCATATATTAGGAATCTCTTTTTCTTTTTCTTCTTAATATCTGCCAAAATAAGTAAAAATGTATGTATGCATGTGTTAGTATGCCCTTTAATTCTAGGGATGCCTAACTAAAATGATGCATGAATAAATGCATATGCTAGTATTCCCCAAAATCTAATAGAATACCTAACTACATGATGAATTTTTTTTATGTTTGAGGAAAAACCCTCAAAAGGAGATCAACCTTGGATACTTCAGGCTTTTAACTTCACTAAAACTTCTTCTAGAGACTGTTGGCTTTCATTGGTCACAATGAAATCTTCGCAACTTCAGAAACGAGGTTATAATTGTTGTTGATGAGCGCTCTTGAAGCTAGGGTGAACACTTGCCACAAAAATATCAACATCTAGTACCAACTCCTGAAATGTCGCTTTGCGTGCGAAATCTTGCAATAGATTGTGCCCCAAACATGGGTGAGTTCTATCTTCTTAACAATAGGTTTGGCTTGATCGCAGCCTCTCTTCAAAACTTTGTCTTCACGAAAACTCTTGCCCCTATACTAAAAGGTTGTCTCTTTGCCCCAACAAAATTTTGTCTTCCTCGCCTGATTCAAAAAGTTGGACTTCTTTGTCAATAAACTCGAGTAGTCTTCTTGAAGAAGGGAACCTTGACTCACGGGAAACCTTACGTCGTGTAATGTTGCCACTCATGGGCTTAATCAAAGATGGTTAAATGCATCAATGTCCTTGCATTTTGTCAAAAAAAGAATTTAATAATATTTTGAAGAGATTTTTCAAAAATTGGCGTTTTCAAGCACAACGCCTTTATAAATAAATGTTCAAAAATTGAAAACTGATAATAAAAACATAAGGAACAAAAAAATCCTTGGATATCGAATGCAAGAGTGTCTAAAACTCGACACTTTTAATGGTTTGTCATAAAATGTTGTGGTGATATTTGAAGTGTTAACTTCTATTCAAAATGCTCGGTTCATTCTCATGATTACCATACTCGCTTGATCTGCTTTAAAAACTACTCCTTGTAGTTCTCATATTTGTCTTTTCTTGTACTTCGGTTTGAGAATTCCAAGTGTAAGCATGTTTTATGCACTTAATCATTTAATGTATTAAGGTGTCAGTGTCTTCAAAGAGTCATCACTGACGCTAGGGTATCGAACTGGTGAAGATCTGGCTCCTTATTAGATTAGTTCTTCCCCCACAGCTCCATCAGGATTCTCCGAGACTTATTGGATTGCTCGTTCAATTTAAAGAATTTTAAATTTTTCACCTCTTTTTTCTCTTTTCTCTTCTCTTTTCTCTTTTTTTCTTTCTTTCTTTTTTCTTTTTCTTTTTAATGCTTTTGACCTCTTAGAATTCTCAAACTCGAGTATATTCTTTTTCTACGGGACCTTATTATCATCGAACATTATCGAAGGAGTAGTAGTCTTACTTCTCAAGCTTTTCGACCAAAGCGGATTGAAAACAAAATTGTACTTCATCGTAATCACAACACTTAATTAATTAATTCTTTTTATGTGTGAATCGGAGACACAACAAGCATTAAATATCCAAGAATATTTAAAAAAGGAAATGAAAAAGGTATATAAAAGTACACCTCTTCATTAAACTAGAAATAGAGAAAACATGATAGAAGCCCTTAACAAAAGGTCATCGCTACTTTCGGGCCAAAATAGCGAGATTGATTGAAAACATGAAAAAGAAAGGCTAAAATGCAAGGAAATTGATTTAAGCAAACATCTATGAAAAAGCTAAATGAGGTGCACGTGAACTTTGTGGCGACTTGGGACCACTCTCGGCTTCTCGAAATCCCATTTCTTTAAAAGGCATGCCCCTCATAATTGGGTAGATGAAAAGTCATTTCCCCCGATGGATTGAGATGTATAACTCCGGTGTTCAATAAGCTTTGCACCAACTTCTTGAAAGCGATGTAGTTCTCAATTGTATGCCCCGATACTCCGGCGTGGTATTCACAGTGTGCCTCGGCAACATACCATGCGGGATAAGGTGGATTATAGGGAGTAACAAAATAGGGTCGAACCAAATTGGCCTTGTATAGCCGAGAATACATCTCCTTGTATGAGATCGGCAAAGGGGTGAAAGGCATCTTCTCACTTGCTTTCTTCGGGGGCTTAGTCTCCCTCCGTGGTATGTTCTTGATCACTCCTTGAGATGAGGAGGCTGAGCCGTTCTTCGGGCTACCGGTATCGATACCCATGAGTGGAAATAGGCTAAGTGGTCAGGTGTATCGAACCATGGTTCGATATCGGGACCTCCAGTGGCATAATAGCATCGATACCGGTATCGATGCTGGAGGGTCCCCTTTTGTTGACTTTGAAAATGGTCAAAGGGTATCGGTACCAGTATCGATACCCATGGTTCAATGCCTTCTTTGGGTAGGTATCGAGGCAGGGTGGTTCGATACCCCATATAAGGGTATCGATACCCCTGTGAAAACTTGACAAGATAGGTATTGTTTGAGGTTCGATAATAGAATTAAAGGTCACAATGAATCTTATAATTAATGAAATGAATGGTTAACACAAGATTGACATATTAAACCCTAGATGACTAAATTATGTTAAGTCTCGATATGTTTTGTTGTGAGGATCCTAGGTGGATCATTTATGTGTTTCGAGTCCTTGTTTGTTGGAAATCCGGATATCCATAAGTGTTGCAACACATCGAAGGCCATCCGATGTAACATGTCGGATGATGTTTGAAGACTTTTATTCCGAGTGTTGGGTGGCCTCACTCGAAGATGTTCGATGTAACATTCCGAGCATGAGGTTGGTTGGGCGGCCTCCACCCCTTTCCGAATGTTGGGCGGCCTCGTTCGAAGATGTCCGATGTAATATTCCGGGCATAGAATTTGAGGGCGACCTCAATCCTGAGTGTAGGATCCCGATGCTGTGTAGACACGAGCCTCACTCTTGTGTGTTATTTGTGATGTGACATATATATGTTGTGTGCGATATTACACATTGTTTATGCCATGTGGTAGGCAAGCATGTTAGATCATCATATCATGCACTATATTTATATGTTATGTTTTACTGCTTATGTTATGCATGATGTTGGCCGAGTTCGGCGTATCCATTGAGCTTTCGTAGCTCAGCGTTCGAAATATGTTTTCGTGCGTAGGTTAGGTGAAACCGGTTCGTGGAGCACTATCAAGGTTCGTATCTCAGCATCGACCGTGTTGTCAGAGTACATGTATTAGATTTAGTGGGCTTGTACTATGTCGAACCCTATGTAATGTAACTCTGTTTATTTTAATTTGGGTCGAATGTTTTAATGGTTTGTTTGTAATATTGGAGCTCCGATTACTTTATACTATTTTGGGCTTGCGTTTTAACTTAAATGGATTTTATGAATCGTATTTGGATTTGAATTTGATTTTATGTGATGGGCTTTGAAAAGAAATTTTGGAATACAGGTTTTGGGTCGGAGGCCCAATGTGACATCCGGGTCGGGTGTTACACAAGGTTCCAAAAATCTCTGAAACGACCCTGAAAACGGACAATGCATACTATTTAACACTATTATTGTAATATATCATTGAACACCATTAATTTTTAATGTAAATGTCAAAGATTAAACATGCAATTAATCATATTTTAAAATAAAATTAAAAAAATTTATTTCTCCAATCATTTTCAATACTTCATCCATAATTCTATCCAATTAAATAAAATTTAATTTTTATAATAATATTTTTTATAAACTAAAATTTATACCTCATATTCTTTCTTATACCTCGTATATTAATTCTAATATTTAATAAAAAAATCTTTAAAATAAAAAACTAAAAGTTTTAATAGATAAAACTGAAATAACTAATTGTAATTTGTCAAAAACTCTAGGATTATTAAAATTAATTCATTTGATCATGATGGTGTATTACATCATATTCTTTCTTATACCTCATATATTAATTCTAATATTTAATAAAAAAATCTTTAAAATAAAAAACTAAAAGTTTAATAGATAAAATTGAAATAACTAATTGTAATTTGTCAAAAACTCTAGGATTATTAAAATTAATTCATTTGATCATGATGGTGTATTACAGATTATTTGATCGAATTATTAAAATCAGAAGCATCAAACCTAACTTTAATTTGATTTTTTTTGATATTCAAGTTTTTGGTTCGGTAATATAGTCAATTTTTATGAATATCCGATTTTTTGGATAATCGAATTTTCGGGTATCCGCTTATCAAAATATTTTTTTAATTTAATTATTTTTTAATTTTAAAGGTTATATTTATGAAAAAATTTAAAATTTTGGATATAAATAACAACAAATTATTAAATATAAAATAATTCTCATCTATAAAAATTTAATTGTTTTAATTTTTGAATATAACAAACATTAAATTGTTAAAAATAAAAAAAAAACATATTAAAAAATCAAATTTTTAGGTTTTCAGATAATCCGAAACTTAAAATATTGTTATCCGTATTCAATCCGAAAATTTTAAAATCGGATCGAATATACGATCTAAAAATAAAAATTGAATCGATTATCCGAATTTTTAGATCGGATCAATGAATTTTCGAATCAGATCAATCGGATCGAATATTTTTAAACACCCTAATAATAACCTCTGGCATTCAATTTATACCTTCAACATATCAAAATTTCAAATCTAGCAACTTAAGAAATTAAAAATTCAATTGTTTTTAAGAAAATAATTAACTTTTTATTTAAAACCATTTTAACTAATAATGAAAATATATTTAAAATAAACCAAAATAAAAGGAGAAATCAACTATTAGTATAAAATAGTCATTACAAAAACAGTTTTTGAATCTTTATATTTTGATACTAACAAAAATGTTGAATTTTAAGGTCTTATTTTGTGAAATTGGTTTTAGCAAACCTTTTTTAATAATATTTAAAGATTTTAAATATCTTTTTATTTTAATCCCTGAATCAAACTTAAATAAAGTTTTGATTCAATTAAAAATTTTAAATAAATTAAGAATAATATGGGTGATTCAAAATATCTTTCTTCATATTTGACTTTTTTTTTTGTTTTCGACGAATTAAGTTAGAAATAGATAACCGAGAGATAAATATTATTATTGACTCATCTAGAGCCTTGTCTAAAAATGCAATGGAGGAAGATATTCATGATATGTTAAAGAGAAAATAGAATGTTGTACGAAGAATCCCAATAGAGACAAATAAGATGGGCAAATTGATTACTCTTCTTCGAGATCGCCCCTAAGATCAGGAGCGGAACTAGAAAATTATTTCAAAAATGTCATTTTTTAATTATATTTAACGGGTGTCGATTGTTTATAAATTGATGTTATTTATTAAAAAATTTAAAAAAAATATATAAATCATATAAAAAAATATTGATCCTAAAATTTTGAAGTGTCATTTGACCACCCATTGAAGGGTGACTCCACCCATACCTAAGATCATTTTATTTGATAGCCCTCAAATTTTTATTGAGCATATTATCGTCGTGGATTAACATAACAATGATAGAAATTTGATTGATGTGTAACTTTACGTTAACGTCCTTGATTGTTTGATCCTTAGTTTTTGTTTGTATATAAAGCATTTGGTCAAATTTTTTTAACTTATAAAAAATCAAATAAAATTCGAGTTAAAAAATCAAAATTCAAATGATCTTAAACACAGATCAAAATAATTATTTGTTTTAATTCAGAGCATTTTTGTACCATAAGAAAAGAATATAACAATTCTATCATAATATCTTTAAAGAAACTCAAACCTGATATCGTTTAAAATTGATATTTTGAAAACTAACAGTTTATTATGATCGTAATATATCTATTCAATAACGATAAAATACCGTAAGGTCGAGTTCTTCTTCTTCTTCTTCTTCTTCTTCTTCTTCTTCTTCTTTTTCTTCTTCTTCTTCTTCTTCTTCTTCAGTTTACGACCTATTGGATTGTTGGTGGGAGCTCCTTCGGGAGAGTGAGGCAGCTAGCATTAGGGTTTTTTCCCATTTTGAAAGAATGCCAGATCCTGTCTCTACTCTCTACCGCCATCGCCAACCTCACCTCTCAATATATGGGATGATTTCAAAGCGGTAGAGAGATGACGGGATACGATGAACAGATTCAAAACTGATGGCATCATCACTTGGTTGACGGATTCAAAACGGGATATGAACTCTTTAAAATAAGATTATGAATTTAAATTTTGAATAAAAATATTAAATTAAAATTTAAAAAGGTCATGGATATTTATAAAAATTAATTTAAATTAATCTATTAATAAATTATAATTAATAAAAATATATTTATAATAATTTTGAGGGAGAAACAGAATTTATACATAATTAATAATTTATTTTTAGAGGTATAAACATTATTTTAATCCCACATCTTTATTTAATGAATAAAATAATTAATTAATTCATCCGGTAAAAAAAGGTGAAATAATTATTCATGAAATATATTTCATTTCTATAAGTATAGATAAAATCGGACTCTATGATTAAAGGAAGAAGTAAGCAATTATCACCAAGGATGAACACAAATCAAATTTTTAGTTAATTCGAACTTCAACTAAAAATAATTATCTTAAACCCAAAATTTAATATGTTTTTAAAAAATTCAGTCTGATCTGATTTATATAAAAATTAATTTTAGAAATTTAATTATAAAAAAATTTAAAGATCAATTATAAAATATTTAATTGTAAAATTTTAACTATAAAAATAATTTGATTTTAAAGACTTAATTAGATACATATAAAGATAAATCATTATTATAAATATTTTTAAAAATATATATACAAAATTATATTATTAATTTTAAATCGGATAAAATTAAATATTTTTACTCTAAATTTAAATTTTATCTTATTCTAAATATAATCTAATAAAATTTGATCGACTAGACCTAAACTAAATTTTTTTATAAAAAAAAAATTAATAATCAATTAAATTAGAAGAGATCGAAACTCGATCAGATCAAATAAAATATAAACCCCCAAATTTAAAGGGATTCACTCTAATAATTTGTATATATATATATATATATATATTTTAATTTCCCTTTTATCCCCGCTAATAAAAGAAAAATAAAGTTGGAAATACGGTACCGACATTGACCTTGGCGCTTGGCTGTGACAACGCCTAGTCACATGTATCCTACTCTGTCATATAACAGGTAATTACTATCAATTTGAAATTTATAAATAATGCCATTTTTTCAAAATTGCATAATTTTAACTTTTAAATTCAATTGAAACAGTGGAATATAAAAAAAAATATAATTTATTCAGGTGACTTATATTTAAATATTATGTGTATATTATTAAAAAGATTTTAAAAATTAAATAAATATTACATTAAAACAACAATTGAGGAAGTATCCGGGATACGAAAAGAAGTGAATTTTTGGGGTGATATTGTAGATCAGATAAACATAGTTAACGTGAAAAATTATTTTGGGGTGAGAAAATATAAACAACACCTATTTTTCTACGTGCAGGGGTAGAACTAGAAAATTATATTTAAGGGGTGTCAATTATTTATAAATTGATATCATTTATTTATTTATTTTAAAAAATTATATATATAAATCATATAAAAATAAATTGATCTAAAAATTTTGGGGTGTCACTTGACCACCCTTATTAAAGGGTGGCTCCGCCCATGTGTACGTGATATGTTGATATAGGACAAACACAATTGTCATAAAGGTAAGACTGTACAAAATGAGATTTTGGTCGATGGCGTTGGATGATCTAAGTGTGGTTGTGAGTTTGAGGTGAACTAATTTTAAATCAAAATTGCTAAAATTCTCATCGAGCTTCCCGAATAATCCACTCGATTCGATATCCACTCCTAAATAATCCCTAAATATAAAAAAAAAAATGAAAATACATTAATTTCATGCATCTTTTATATCATTCATAAGGTCAAATGCATAAAAATAACTTATTAAATTTGAATTTTACAAAATATACCCCATCTATGAATCCAGAACATCAAGAAACCACATATACGATCCCTCTCAAAAGTCGACGATCAAGTCAATGTCGATCAACACAGTCAAAAGTCGAATTCATAAGGTCAACACTATACTAAAAATTTAAGTTCAATGTTTAGGTTAAAATTAAGATTTAGGTTTAGATTTTAAGGAATTTGGGGTAAATGTATTTTTTTAAGGTTAAAAACTTAAGATCTATAATTAAAATTTAGAGTTAAGGTTTAAAATTTAATAAAAGGCACAAAAATTTATTTACAGAATGAAAGGCTATGAAGTTGGTGAATCGAAATAAATAATACATCGACTATTTTGGGAGTTGAGGCATATATCAAAGTTATTGTTACGTAGACATATAATTTAAATTGATTGTACGTGATTATACGATAAATATAAATAAAATTATTGTTAAAAAATGCACCCATGACTGCTAATGAATGAGTATATCTTTTAAATTTAAAACATCTCTTAAATGAAAATAGTTATTTGTAATTAATCTCCGAAAATTAAAAGCATACATGATAAGTTAATCGTTCTGAAACAGTCACTTAATCATTACAATAATTATTAAATTATAACCTAATTATTGATAAATGATTAATTATTTTAATATTAATTGTTATTAACAGTTTGGATACATGATAATATATAACCTATTATAATTTTTTTTCACTTACTTTGTTTAGAATAATAAATTATCTATTCGATAAATATTATATTAAAGTAGAGCTTCGAGATTGACGTAGTTAATCTTATGAATAAAATATATGTACAAATAACTTAATAATAATTAACTTATAAGTTAAATATTATCTATTATTTTTAGCGATTCGATTAACCAAAATTGTTTTATCTTATCAATTCGATTAATTGTTATAAGGGTTATTGAATCGCAACCTAAACGTTGAGAAATGGTTATTTTTTTTTTTTTGTGAAATGGTATAATTGTATTCAAGAACTATCATATACAGGTGATACCAATAGAAGCCTCATTAAAAACCTCCCTAAGCCTAATTGGAGAAAAAGAGTACTCCTACGGGTATAAGACAACAAGCTAAAACATAAGATATTTAACTATTTTTGGCTAAAAACGAATGAATACACCCCGGCGGAATGTCATAATACAAGACATCAAAATCATAGAAACCTACACTTTTAGCCAAAACTTCAGCCGTGTTATTCCGATTACGTTGAACATGCTGAATCACTACACTCCAATTTCGATTACAGAGATCATCGACATGCCATTTGAGCATATGAAAGCCATCAAACTCCTTACTAAGAACCCGAATCGCCTCCAAGCTATCCAACTCAAGAATGATATTACGATATCCTAAATCCCAAGCATATCGCAATCCATAATACGCTCCCCATAATTCCGCATCAAGACTCGAGCAAATTCCTATGAACTTCGCAAACCCAAAACACCATTCTCCATCATTATTTCGGCCAAAACCACCACATCTTGCATACCCATTCGTGGTCATTCGGGCTCCATCAATATTAACCTTTAACCATTGCGATACCGATTGATCCCAGGGTTCCCCTCTACAAGTTCTAGCCAAACCGGATCCGCTTGGAAGCCTTATAATAGTCATACGTCTCTCATTCGCAATTGCAGAATCTGTATGTGTCCTTGCACCAACAGTCGCAGCTTCTAAGGTTTGCGCCACCATTGTTCTCACTCTATGATACAAGCTAACATAATAGATTGAGAAATTCTCAAACATGTATGCATTCCTATTGAGCCATAAATTTCATAATGTATATCCAAAGACAAGGTCCTAATTCTCCTCATTACATGCAAAAGCCGTGACATCGGTAAGATTAATCTGAATCCATTCCTTTAAATCTATTGAAAAAAATTGACTCAATTTAGAATGGATAATTAACTCCTGCCAAACCTGTAGAGCCGGAGGACATTTACGAAAAATATACTCAATATCTTTCATATCCTCACTACAGACAACACATTGACTCTTAGATGTAAAATGTCGATTATACCGCTCCATATTGGTCATAAGCTTGCAACAACAAACAAGCCACATAAACACTTTAACCCTCGGTATACCTCGAAAGTGATGAATAACACTCCACACTTGGTTCGACGAGTGATCAACAATTCCCACTCTAATCTTATAAGCCGATTTCAAGGTAAATCTATGATCTCAAGTTTCCCTCCAACCAATCGTGTCTGCAGGAAGTTTAGGATCCGGACCCTTAATCGCCACTAAACGTAAAAGAATTTCCTGAGGTAGAAAATTCTCCACTCATTCCCATTTTCATTGACCCGATTCATTCACCATACTCGTCACTGATTGATTTTCAATAAATTGTACGTGGGAAGGATCCACAAAGTCAATTAACGGACCAATATCACTAATCCATGAGTCCCGCCAGAAATCAATTTCCACGCCCGAATTAACTGACCATACTATGTTAGTTCGGACAAGGTTTCAAACCATACTCAAACCCTTCCACAACCGAGAACAACAAGTATTTCTCAACACCATTGGAACACCATCACCACTTAGCTCGAAGGAAACGTACCCAAAGAGCATCTTTACTAGCCAGAAGATGATACGCTATTTTCATTAGGAACGCCTCATTTATCGTATCAAGATGTCGAAAACCCAAGCCACCATCAGATATCGATTTGCAAACATCCGTCCATTTTACAAGATGTACACCTCCACGATCAACACTAATACCCCATATAAAACGCCTTATCAAACATTCAATTAACAAACATGTTCTCTTTGGTAAAACAATTGTTTGCATAATATAAATAGGGATAGCCGCAAGCACAGATTTTATCAAAACAATACGCCCAGCAAGAGAAAGACATTTCGCCTTCCAAGCTCTCAATTTACTTTCCACCATACGAACAAGGTATTGATAAGAAACCTCAGAGACCTTTTGATAAAGAATAGGAACCTCAAGATGTTTATCAAGATCATTCACCTATGTAAAACCAAACTTTTAATCGTTATTAACGATTCATATACATGTTAACATATAACCTATTATAATTTTTATTTCACATTCTTATTGTTTTTTAGAATAATAAAAATTGTCTCTTTGATAAATATTATATTAAAATAGGAACTTGAGATTAACACATTTAATATTATAAACTACTATATAAAAAATTTAATAACAATTAACCTATAAATTAAGTATTAATCATTATTTTTAACATTCAATTAATTATTATTTTATTTTAATAATTTATTTAATTAATTTTTAAAATATAACGATTATATCTATTAAAAATTATAATTAATAATTTCAGTTTAATATAAGCTTCGAAAATGACTTTATATGATATAACCGTATCTCCTGGACTGGTTGAAATCTGCTTCAAATTCGAACAACCCTTGTTTTCCCACGTATGAGCTTAAGTTGTGAGCACGCATGATTCTCAGACATCTTTTACCATCTTGTTCATATCGGTCCACAAAATATTCACTTTACCTTTGTATTGCTTCTAAAGGTGTAATTAAATATAGCGTTCGGCGAATTATTCGTGAACTGTTTGTATAACCTTTGTTTATATTTATTTAATAAATGAATGAACGTAAATGGAGGTGTATTTAGTTCATTTATGTTCACGAATAAAATCATTTGTTGATTCGATTATAAGCTTATTTATAGACTCATTTATAAACTTGTTTACTTTGTTCCCCCTTTTCTTTTATTTTTGTACATTTTAATTATTAACGAAGATAGAGATTAAATTGAACATAAAATAAACTTTAGAGTTCAAGTTGTAAAGTTTAATGAGCTTAAGGACTAATGGTGTAGTTTTATCACTTTGACTATAAACGAATATGTACGTGAACGTTACATTAATACGTTCACGAGTGTTAAACAAACATGTTCGCAAATATATATACGAACATGTTCGCGGACATTAAATGAATTTTTTTTCATGAACGTTAAATGAACAACACGAACACCTTCAAAAATAAATAAAAGAACACAAACATGATATTGAAAATTAAAAAAAAAACATATACCGGACATGAATACCTTTAAAAATAAATAAATGAAAACGAATATATCCTTATTCGTTTAAGCCCGATTCATTTACTTCTAGTTGTTTCTAAATGGGTTCAACTCTTTTTTATCCAATGAATTTAAAATTCAACCAAACGAAGAGTTTTCGAGCACTGAGGATGGTTGACGGATACAATTTTATAGATTTTGTACCATACTTATTTTAGTCGGAGTAGACATAAGTATAAGTTTAGTGACTAGTGAATTAGATATTAGAAAGTTATACTTTTTGTGGGTTGTAGGTAAGTGACGAGTGTAAGATTTGTCCCATATCTTTCGTTCCGTATCCGTTTGTCATACATTTGTCATGTAAATAAGGTTATTTTAATGAAAATCAAACATAATTATAGTATTAGGCGATATTATGGGTGGATAAATATATTCATTATAACTCATATAAAACATATTTGTAAATATTAAAAAATAGAATGATTAATGAAATTAAAAGTCAAGTTTATAAAATCTATTGAGGATTTATGCATAGAAATTGAGTTGAAAACCATAAAAAGTTCTATATAAATAATTAGGAAGTAATCCATTAAAAAAATAATTTCTATTAATATTAAATAGTATTTTTTTTAAAAATCTTTATAAACATTTAATAAAAACTTAAATTTTCAATTAAAAAATAATTAATAAGTTCTATATAGTATTTCAAAAGTAAAATACTTATTTTTATTTTATAAAATAAATTAAATTAAACAAAAATTTAATTTAACCCTATCTGTTATGGCCTATCTGTTATGGCCCAAGAACAATCAAGGTATCCAATCCAACCCCTAAACCCTTACTTTGAACATATTTCAAATTTTCCTTCAAGGTGCAAATGCAAATCAACTGAGAAACAAAAGGATTTAAATTTTTTGTTGGTTAGAACCATTTCTTTTTACCCAAAAAAGAAAACCCAAAGATTCATCTGTATTGATCGGTGACGAGATTGGGTTGTCTTGATTTTATCGATTATGCAAATACCCAGATGGAGAAACTTGTTGCTACTCAAGAATTCATTGGTTCCAGCTTTTGCACCTTTAAAACCAACGACTACAGTTGCCGCCGCCGCCGCCGTTGCTTCGTTTCATTCTACTCCTGTTAGCTGTGAAAAATGGAAGAGCAAATCGAATTTTGTCAGTTTACTTTTCTTTCCTTTATCTGCGGTTGATTCATATAAATTTTCTTTTGTTTAGTGTTGTGGGTGAGTTTGAATTTCCATTTTTAATTGAATAGCTTTAAATAGGGTTTTTGAAATTTCATGTTCTTGAATAGCTTTAAATGATTTGTGGCATTCCTTCAATAAAAAAAATGTCTTGTTCACTGAATGCTAATGTAAAAAAATGTGTTGACATATAAGTTCAATTGAGAAAATTGAGTTTCTATATTTCATGCTTGGTTTATATGCTAAAAATTGAGTGAAGAAGAACTTCAAATCTATTGTATACTCCTTATGTTGTTAGTTTCTGCAATTCTCAACCTAAGGGAGAGTTTGACATTGCTTTTATAAAATACGGTGGGAAAGTGATTTTGAAATGCGATTTTAAAAAACATTTTTGGATTGTTTGGTTTAAAGTCATCTTCTATGTGAATAATTATTTATCCTTTTTCCTACTTTGGGGTCTGGATAAATTGTTTATAATTGAGATCGTGATTTTTATAAAGTGTTGTTTGTTTAGGAAGTCAGATAAATTGTATATGCCTTACCTTCTTGAGAAAACTTAACAATTAAACCTATTTTTTGCAGGATGAAAGAAGTAAACAACAAACAACTAAGGTATGCAGTTTGGGGGTGTATGTTTTGTGTGATTACGTGTACGTGTCTTTTAATTATCGTATTCTTCGTGTTCATATAGGAATTCTTTAGATTGGTAATGGTCTCAGAACTTTTAGTAGACTAAGTTCCAGTTCAGGTCTGTATGCTCAAGCTACACCATCCATTTCTAGATCTATTCTTCTGCATTGATTGCCAAAACAGTTTTCTTATTCTTCTTGGACCGGGAACATTCCTTGCAATCTTTAATGCAAATAAAAAACCTAATACATCCCAGAAATGGAATCACCATGGTTTATTTGAATGTTAACGTTTGCCGGGTGTTGGACCCCATCTTCTAATGGCTTAAGATGTTGCTATTTGTTAATTTCATACTATCTAAGTAGCTTTGTTATGACCTCTGATATTTCAAATATTATTGCAGAACCACATAAGGTATACAGTACATCAAAAGCGTGCTGACACAAAGACAGCTCTAAAACATCTTCTCCATAATAGTGGTTGCTCTAATGTTTCGTTTCAGGTAAATGCTTCTGGACTCCTGTTTGATTTAGAACCCTGATCTTATTTAAGATTTGAACTTTTGCCTTCCTGATGTATTGTTTATGTTATAATATTTTTGTGTAGTAAGATTGTGATAAAATTTATTGTTGTTTTTTTATGTGGTTTTGTTTAGAGTTGTCAAAACATACCCTAACCTGCAAAACCTTCCCAGTTTCTGGAATCCAAACTTGACCTAACCTGTTCCAACCAATAAAGTCAACAGTCCAAAATTGAAATGATCCGAACCTAAAATAGCCCGATTTAGAGATGATTCTGATTTTAATGTACCAAAGTTGTAACCTGATATTAAATTGATTTTACTTTAAATTAAACAATTTGAACTCAATTTTCTTACCAAACTGAAGTTACCTGATTCAAATCCAACCCAACTTTCCCAATTGAAACCTATAGTTTTATTCCAATTTTATTTGCTTATTCTACTCTATTAAGTAGTTTTACAAATATTTTGGAAATAATGGACCGATTATCTTCATGACATACATATGAATTCATATCTGCTAACCAAAGATTTTGTATCTGTTTTTTTTTTTTTTTTGCTATTTTTTATTTTTGGGATACCTTAAACCGATTATCTTTTTTATTTTTGTTAATGATGCAACTGACCTGTGAGAGGCAGGTTCAAAATTTATTTATTTATTGTATTATTTTCCAAATTTTATCTTACCCAAAGGTGATAGATGCCATTATAACATATAATTTGCACTACTAAATTAAATAGGCTTTAGCATGGATTATTGACAATTCATGAATAAAACCACTTTCGTATTGAAATGTAGGATTTATGCAATTTAAAGTATCTTTCCATTCCCTAAGCTAATTATTTTTATCAGGAAAGAGCCAAGTTTAAATTATTTTCTTTAGAGGAGCCGATATTGTAAACTGATCTTGACAGCAAAAATATCTATCTAATCAGCCTACATCACTTTTGAGCTCATAAAACATTATTTCCTGGATTTTCATGTCCATTTAATTATCTACCATTAAAAAAATCCTCTAGGCAGCATGCTTACATTACAAGAAATTACAACACAAAGCAAGTTGGTGTTCTTGAACATTGGAGAAACCATGGAACTAGTTTTAGTTTCTTCATTATATAGGCATTGTGTTCATTTTTTGTTATACAGATCAAAGTGTCTTGACACGCTAACTTGAGCTTGCAGCTTGCACAAATTCGGTTACAGAGCAGTTCCCAATGCTTCTTGAGAACCCAAAAATCCAATGGCCTTGATTGGTTGCAATAACACCACAAGCCACAGTGTCACCATTGGTACACCACACTACCCCATCTGAATTGGCCTTGATCCAAACAACTGGCAGTCTTTGCCATTTAACCAACTCTCTGTCTTGAATAACATGATCGATACTTGTCAATAACCGGGATGATTCTCCCCCCCCCCCCCCCCCATATCTATCTCCTCTTTCAAGGGTCGCCTCAAATTGATGATCACCCATTCCTTTGCATTCATCTAAATAAACTCATGTAGTTTATTTGGTTTAACAAGCGTTCTCCATATTGCCATTTTTGTATTGCATATCCTCAAAACGTGACATGCATCCTCAACACCCATTTTACATGCCTACATTAAGTTTCACTCATCACGTGCCTTCAGACTCTTTTGACATTTGTGAAAAGCCTTTCATGTGTGACTAACCATAGAAAAACCCGGTTCATTGAGGGACATTCACATCAAATGAGTTTCCAACACATCATTTTCATTGTCATCATCAATGTCCAAGGCATGATAGGCCAACTTCGTAGTAAACATATACTTATCTTCCCATCGCCAACCTGGAACATCATCACCTATATATATCCTCTTGTTGAGGATTAACCACAGCAATCCTATGTAGAATGGCTTCTGGTAAAACAAAGTTTAACCTATCCAGTCCCACTTCCCTGAATCCATGGCCATTGAAGCCACTAAAGTTGGGAAAGGTGTTACAGAACTTAAGTTCTTATCAACTAATGGTCCTTCACTTTCAAGCCATGTGTCAAAGCAAAAATCAATCACCTGGCCATTACAGATATTCCAAATTACTCTGTTACACACCTCCCAAATATTACTAAGATCCTCCATAATCGTGAGCAATTACAATTATGCAATGATATTGGTACTTCATCCCATTTGTACTTGGTCTTCAAGACTTGGATCCACAACTTATCCTCGTTCAACAACTGCAACCGAATTTTCATGAAAAATTCTTTATTATGTCGCTCCAAGCTCTTGAAGCCTAGACCTCCAACCTCCATCGACCTCTTCAGCATGTTTACATTGTCTTCCATTAAAAAAAGCCCTCGATGCAGCATGTTTACATTACAAGAAGTCGTAACATAAAGCAAGTTTGTGTTCTTGAACATAGGTGCACACCTTGGAACTAGTTTTACTTTCTTCATTATTGACATTGCTTTCATTTAAATGTAATAAAAATTCTTTAAGTTTATGGTTCATAACTTCATATAACATTCCCATAAAGTGTGCATCTAGGGTTGATGTATAGTAGACCATTGAAAGACTTGAGGTTGCAGTTGTTTTTGTGATGGAAGATGGTAAGTTAGATTTTCTTAAAATTCAATGGACTTAATATACATGTAAAGCTGGAATGCTAGTTATTTACAAGAAACCGTTTGACTCAAACGAATGTAAAGCCTGAATGTTATTTATTTACCTAGAAACCATTTGACTCAAATGTTCGTAAGCCTAAAATGCCTTATATCTTTTGTTTTACATTGTACCAAAAGATTGAGTTTACACTTTTCATTAGTACCTGGAATCATGACACAAGTTTTGCCTATGTTGTTTATCAAGGATGAAATTCCAACATGGAAATTTGATGGGACAAAAGGCCGGGATTCAGATGGTTCTAATAAGAAACGCCGGTCAAGGTTTTCTGGACAACATGCTCAGAAATCTAACCACAAAAAAGTTAAAAGTGAGCATCCTCCTTTATTGTTTCTTGAAATGAAACTTAAAAGATTGCCTCCTCCTTTATGCACTATTTTTTTTTTTTTTTTTTTTTTGTAGAACTAGCTTTTGTATTTGGCAAATTTATTGTCCCTTTTGCTACATGGCTCAGGAAAGTTAAAAAGAGAGAGTTTCCCTGAGGAATTTGATCAACCTGAGAGAATCTTCCAAGCTAAATTTGGGGACAAATGGTATACTTGGTCTTCTAGGGGAGATTATTCTTTCAAGAATCCAGAATCTGGATTTGAGAGGAGAGAAAAATCAGGTTGGACAAATCAAAGAACGAGGGAGTGGGAGGGTGCCAGTGATGTTGAGTCTGAGGATGATGAATCATATGCCATAGGATCATGTTCTGACAGAGAAATCCTTGGTTTGCCGTTAACAGGCTCTATAAACATTGAAGATGTTAAGAATGCGTAAGAACTCCAATGCTTGAGGGGACTGTCATCTTAAAAATTGACATTACATATTTAAATTTGCCATTGCCACTGACTCCAATTCATTTTATACGCTTGTGTTCTAAAATCAATTAAAATTGTCATTGCAGCTTCCGCGTAGCAGCTTTGAAGTGGCATCCTGATAAGCATCAAGGTCCTTCACAGGTTAGTTAGAATCTCAAAAAAAAGTCTTTGCTGTTCATCCAAATCCAAACAATTTTTTATGGATTTTAATCTATAATTTATCATTTGTGATTATGCACTTAATACAGTGGAGCTGAGCCATAATGGTTTGTATGTCTATGCAGGAGATGGCTGAAGAGAAATTTAAGTTGTGTGTTGATGCATACAAATCACTATGCCATGCTCTATCCTAATCCATAAGGTTGGTAGTGTTTTCAAATTCTGTATATCTCCCATACAAGTGGTCTTTAGAGAACATGATTAGGTAAGAAGAGATGCATGATTGATTTGTTTTATAATCTAATTTATCTTTATATCATCATGCTCATGGTGAATTTTCAAAATTTTATTTTTGTCCCAACAGTTGACAGTGGAACACAATATCTAACAGAAGAGTACATTCATAGACCAAACTGAATCCAGTTTAGTTAATATTGTTGTAATTTGTGTAATTTAAGGTTTGTGCTATCCGTTTGAAGGGTTTATGGATAATTTAGAAAATATATAAAGAAAAAATGTTCATGGATATATATATTGACAGATATACCAGAAACAGATATATAAACAAGATGTTAATATTGAACAGCTTGTGAGTTGTTCAAACTTGATTTGATCAAAACTAGATAAATACTCGATCTGGATTGGCTTGACCTGAATTCGACTCAATACCTTAACGAGTTGAATCGAGTAAAGTCTAACTCGACTCGATAAGTTCGCAAACAACTTGTTAATTTTTTAAAATATTTTTTAGTAATTATTATTTTATTCAAAAAATTAAATTTAAATAATAATTATTAATTTGTGAATTGATACCGTAACTTTAATATACTAATATGCTAGTTTGATATATTTATGGATTATTACTTTTTAATTTAGACTTTTATAGTGTTTTATACACTCTTGATATTTTTGGTTAAATTTGTTAATTTATGTTAATATTAAGCATCATATAGTATTATTAAATATTACTTTTAAAAAAAAAAAATAAGGCTAGTTTTTTAGTGAGTTTAACGAGTAACGAGTCGAGCTTAACGAGTAACGAGTTGAGTTGAGTAACAATTTTAACGAGTAACGAGTTGAGTCAAGCAACAAAATATTTTAACGAGCACAAGTTGAGCATAATTTTAACAATCAAAGAGTCGAGTTGAGTAATATTATTTTTTAATGAGCACGAGTTTCGCGATTAACTCGCTCTATTCGATATTGATAGAGGCATATTTCATGTTAGGGTAAAACATGCAAACAGTCCTCCAGCTATGACATTTTTTTGTTGAACTTCAACTATAAAAGATTATAAAATAATTACTTGAATAACAAATTAGTGTGATATCTTTAAAAAAAACTGATGGTCTGTGGAATTTTACAACTCTAATTACTTGAGGCAGATTTATAGTAAAGTCCCTCTTTATGTTATAATGTCATCTCGAGAAATCATCACCATTACTTGGTTTGGGTAATTTTACAACTCTAATATCAAATCTAGACTATAACTTTTGATACATCAACTTTGATTTCTTATGATTTTACTCATGAAATTTTGATTGATTCAATTATACCACATTTAGAAGAATAAATATATCTATGTATTTTGTATTGGAGAAACATAATCATTTGTGTACATAATATGTAAAGATCATACGATGTTGTAGGGATAATAGTGGAGAAATTATATTATGGGTTAATCCCACTACGTATCCATGAGACCAACCACTAAAAATCACTTATCTTATTAATTTTTCCATGTCATATTTTTTTCAAGTGAATCTTTACTTGAAAAAAAAATGTTTTTAAAACAAATTAACAGTAAATATGAGTGAAGATTCACTTAGGAAAATATGACATGAAAAAAATGATGAGATTGATAGTTTTTAGTGGTTGGTCTCATGAATAACGTGATGAGACTTACCTATAATATAATTTCTCGATAACAGTGTTAGTGGTTTATGAAAATTGAATCAAGTTCATATATCTAAATTTCATATATAATTTGATATTCATAAAACGTCCACTTCAATTACATTTGAACTTGAGTAACTCCATCCCTTTATTAATGTATCAACAATTGTTCATATCTCTGTCTTTAAATTTTATAAACTATTTTCTTAAAAAATATATTTTTTTTATTAATTATTGTCACTTGAATCGAACACAAATACTAAATTAGTCGCTATTATATCTTCATTTTTAATTTGGATCCAATTTATATTCTTTATTATTGTGACCTTAAAAGGGTTGGAATCTAAAAACTCTTTTTGTTGTAAAGTTTTTCTTTTAATCTTTTACCCATACTAAATAGCTATATTAATCTTTAATTAAATAGATATAAAAAGATATCTACAAATGGATACGAGTCGTGTACGGTTAAATTTTTCATCGAACTGAAAACTAAAAGTGTTTACTTAAAATTGGTATGATTGGACAATCGATAATGAATCACTCGATCTCAATCTAATTTAAATATTAGGATAAAAAATTGAGTTTAATCTAATTTGATCCGATATAATTATATATTTATATTCATTAGACAAATGAGATATAATTGAAAAAATAGAGAGAATGGATAATATAGCTAGGGATGTAAAAAGTTAACCAGAACTGAAAACTCAACTGAAACTTGTTCGAGTCAAAACTTTATTTTGACTCGGGGATCTAGTGACCCGAACCCGATCTGTATCCGATTATTGTTGATCCGAATCCGAATTGGACTTGTTACAGTAGTAACTGAACCCGAACTGTTTCCGACCGACAATGACCCGAACCCGATTTTAACCTGTTACTATGGACCCAAAACCCTACCTGTATCCGACTGAAACTAACCCGAACTCGAGTCTGACCTGACAGATAACTGATATTACCCGACTGAATCGACTTGAGACCTGATTTTACCCAACCTGTTTTGAACCAGACCTATTTTGAACTCAACTTGATAAATGACCCGACTTGTTTTGAACCCAATCTGTTATTGACCTGAACTAATATTAACAAGACTTAATATTTACATGACATATAACTAAGTATATCTATAATTTGATGAATTTAAAATATTGGTAAATACAAAGGCTTAAAAATTTGAATTAGACATATGAATTAATTTAAGGATTAATATTTAAATTTAATATTATATATTTAATTAAATTAATTTATTTACTATTTTATTTAGTTTTAATGTATTTAATTTTAATTATAATTTTAAATTAATATTTTATTAAAAATTATAAGTTTAACTTAATATTTAATTAAGTTAAATTAACTTATTGAACTTAAAATTAATTAAGCTAAATTAAAATATAAAAACATAATTAAAAGAATTCTAAAATCAAGTGTAAATTTTTATAAAATTAATCTAAATTGTGGGTCAATTAAATTAAAACATAATAATTGATAAAAAAGAAAAAGATAATTGATAAAAAAAGAGTAAAAAGATAAAATTTTGGAGGGATATAAACCACTCATTTTTTAAGTTTGAGATTAAAATATTTTTAGTGTAAAAGTTTTAAAAAAATATAAGTTACCCAAAATTTTGGAGGAAATTAAAAATAAGTTTTGATTACTATATAAAAAAGAGGAAAAAAATTTTGGAGGATATTATTATTATTATTACAACATATAATCGAATAATAAACTTTGATTAAATATAATCAATTAAAATATAAAAAGGGAGATTAGATTTAGATATTCATTTGACACTACTCTAGGTCGGGTAAAAAATTTCGCATCTTTTTATATAGGTCGCGCCTAAAAAATTGAATCTCACGCCACTCTAAACCTTATTTTACAACTATTTTAATTTGGTTATGATCACTCGAAAATTAAGTTTTAAATTTTATTTAATTAAAATCAGATTATATATTTTAAAATTGTTTCAATTTGATCATATGAAATTAGTTTAGTGATTGGAGAATTGATCTTAAAGAACTAGTTTAATGATTTGGAATTAAGGGTTTAATTGGGCTTAAAGAATTAATAATATACATACATTAATTAAATACATATACATACATTAATTCATAAACAAATTAAATACATTTATTAGTATACATTTAAGTATATATTATATATATTAAAATATATTATATATTACATATAATATATTAATACATAAAGTATAATATATAAGTATATTATATATGTATTAAACTATATTATATACATAGTATATATTAATGTATATTATATACATATTTTAATATATACATCTAATATATATACATATACATATACATATACATATACATATACATACATATTATATATTTTTATATATATAGTATTATACATTTCATATTTTCATATATAATATCATTCTATATATACAGTATAAATTATATTTTTTATATTTTCATTTTTGAAACATATTAAATTATATTGTATAGGTATAAATTATAATGTATTAAAGTACATTATAATTAAATTTTTCATCGAATTTAATTATTATTAATTTATAATTTTTGCAATTTAGTCTTTACAACTTTATTTTTATTTCAAATTAACTACTATTTATTTTTATAATTTAGTTTTATGTTTTTAATAAGATGATATTTTATTTTATTAATGCTTATCTTTTTAATTTAAAACTTTATTCTTTCTAGTTCAATGTTTATTCATTATTCATTTTTAATTTTTATAATTTAGCCCAATTTTTAAGATATGAATCATTTGATAATATTTTTGTTTAGTCTAGTGCGTAATATTTATTTTTAATGGGATTCATGCTAGTTAAAGACGTTAGATATTAAATAATTAATTTGAAATGAATGATCAACCATTCAACCCAAAGTCTATCGATTATTTACTTAATTACTTATTTGTACCAAACTCAAACTTAATAATTTTAATTAATATAAATTAAAAACCTGAATTAATTTGACCTGAAATAAAACTGACTTGAAATGAACCCGACCTGAAATGAACTCGACCTGAAATCTACCCGACCTGAAATGAACCTATCAATTATCTGATTTGGACTCGAACCGTTTAAACCCGACTTGAAATGGACCCAATCTAAAATAGACCCGACCTGAAATGGACCCGCACTCGACCCAAATCGAGTCAAAACATCAAATCAACCTGAAATGACTTGTATCCGATTTTACCCGACCTGACAATACTCGACTTGAAACTCATCCGAGTAATTTTTTTACATCCCTAAGTATAGCGATTATCCTTGAATATATATGAAAGTATTTACATTACTATCCTTGGTCGGGTCAAAAAAATTTCACTCAAAATTAGAACTCGATTTGACTTTTTCTTCATAGAATCAAATCTGAACCCGAATTTTAAAATAAATTTTTGACATTGATCGAGTCAAACCCGATAAATCTGGGTAAAATGTGCCTCTCTTAAGATTCCATCCTAGGAATGGGTACAGGTCGGATCGGGTTAAATTTTTGACCCACCAAAACTAGACTCAAAATAAGTTTCTTAAACTCGAATCTAAATCAATTCAAATATATTCTTTAAAAAACTCAAATCGATCTAACCCAAAAATAAATGCACTAAAAGTTGTGTAACACTCTCAACCAGGATATTACACTTGGGCCTCAAGACCAAATCCAAACCCAATATTCAAATCATTTTCAAGTACAGATCAATTTATCATTTCATTTCAAATCATTTAAATATAAGTAAAACATAATAAACATTTCAAAAATATATAAGAGCTCCTTTTATGACAACCATCCAATAGTGTTCAACCATTACAAACCTGATTTAAAAAGAGTTGCAATATTACAATAGGTCTTATGAATACTTAACCTAACTAAGTGATGTATTCCTCCAAGGTCGATGTTGAAACCTATCATAAATGATATTTCCCGAATGGACCTACCCCCTAAAAAATTTGAACATAAAAACAAGGATTCCTAATACTAAGCTATTAAAATTCAGTAAATACACCATCACTCAATTGTGTTTTATGTAAATCATAAAAAATATATAGAAACAAGACGTAATAATGGAGAAATAATTTGACTCTAAAATATCCTCATAAACATATGATATAGCATAACAAATTTCATGGCATCATTATACAATACATGTGTATTATATATATATATATATATAATCTGAGGTCACATAATATCGTCATCTACACACTCGAAGTGAGTCCAGTCATCATTAAATCACTGATCCTATTCCCTGCTTTACTTTGGGTATGATCTGGGATCACAAGCATCGGATCACATACCCTTATTCATGTGGTTCGAGGTCATATTGCATCAAAACACATCTTGAATTTTTGGATCTCGTAAAAATGTTCTCATAACACAATAATATCGACACATATCATTTACAATGCTCACAAAGACATCACATAATTTACGTAAAGCTTTAACCCATTAAATTCACATCTTTATTCATATACAATGTTAAAGTTTTTGTTTCTTAGTTTTACAATTCAATTTACATTCCATGAGACACATTTAGCTCTTACCTTAAATTATAGAACCCTCAAACTAAAAAGGCTAAAATTTAGGTAAAATAATTTGTGTGTATGATGCGCCTATAAGGGTATTGGTACTTTCTTCGAGTATCAATACATAATTTAGATTCGAAAGAAACCCAAATCAAACTCGTATCAATACCTAGTACTAATATACATACACCTTACTTGTACCAATATAGAATTTCAATAGAACAATAGTATTGACACGCTCCATAAAGTTACTAGAAACTTTTAAGTAATAAAAGTACCGAAACACGAGAAATTGTACCAATATTCCCTTTCATAAATTCCCATCATTTTTTCTCTCGAGCACCAATAACAATACACCAATACTGGTATACAAACTCAAATTTTTAGATTTGAAGCTTGAAAGACACTTAAACTCACATAAACCCTCCTAAAACCCTAATATGATCCTATAAATTATTCAAGGAGTGTTAAGTGGTTTGCTAACCTTTTCAACACATTTTAATAACAAATTTGTGTTTTTACCACTACCAATCCCAAGCTCTTAATCCAAACCCAAAGCACAAAAATATGCATCAAGTATTAATTTTATGAACTCCATGAATACAAGAAGATTAGAAGTGTATTAACCTTAATTTAACAGCAATTCAAACTTTTAAACCCTTCTTTTAAGTTTTATTCTTCTTTCTTACTCTTTTGAAGACTCACCAACCTCTTTCATTACCAATAAAAGATTACAAAATATATCATAACATATCGAGAGATAAAAGAACCTAAAATATAATTAAAACTCAGATTTGAGACTCTCAAACCCTTAATCTCGTTTTTCCACCCAAACCCCAACAAAAATTCTTGTTCCATCATCCTAGCTCAATCTTATCTTAGAAGAAAGACTTCTCAAAGTTGACCCGACAAATTATCGTAATTTGTTTTAATCTGAGACATAAACAAAGATAAGGATAATCTTTCTATTCTAAAAAGAAGTCCTTAAAAAATTAATCTTAAAGAAATCGATAAAAAAATAAAAAAAATAAAAGATCCGTTTTGATATGAAATGGATATATCCATATATCTCTGATTTATCTCTTCTTTTTCATAAAAACATAATTCCCACACTACTTTATCTGCATGAATTAAAATCATTTATCTCTCTCTTTGTTTTAAATTGTGCACTTATATATATATATATATATATATATAAAGCCCCCACTATTAACATTATAAACCAATCCACCATCAACTAAGCTAACCCAATAATATTTGGCAAGCCTAATAAAGCTCTCAAGACCCCAAAATACTGACCTAAATAGAATGCTCACGTTTCGGATTATTAAATTTAGATCGTTATAATTTGATTCTGATCTAACCTATAAAAAGTTATTTTAGATTTAATTATAAAAAAATAATTTTAAAGAATTTAATCGTAAAAATTATAATTTTAAAAATTAAATTATAAATAATTTTTTAATTTCGAGGATTGAATTATAAGAAATATACATATAAAAGAAAGTATTATTATAAATATATATAATTAAGAAAAAATACATAAATAATCTTGAATCAAATCGAGTCGAATATTTTTATTCTAAACTCAAATTCGACTTTATTTAAATAATACTCATTTTTTATTTAAAAATCTAACCCGGTCGGGTAAAATCTCATCCGTATTACACCCCCAGCTTTACTGGACATAGTTTTCAACTACCGCCTACCTCCCATGAATCTGAGCTTCATTTTCTTACCAAAGTTCAAAGGGAACAAAACTGGTTTACTCCAATGTCTGCATTCATTTCCAACAAGCTTATCCACACATCTACCCATCCTCCCCACTTGTTTCCTCCTCGGATATCCAGAACCAAAGAAAACATGAAAACTCACAGGCTGATCTCAACCATACATCCAATGGCTAAGACAAACAGATTCAGACCCGATTTTATCCCCAAAGTCACCGAAAACAACGCCGGCTTAGTCGGCAATCAAGATTCTAAGACACTTCCCCACCTTAAAGAAGAACTCTTACAGCAACTCAAAGGTATGACCTCAAACATCTTCCTCCCATTCTTTTCTTACATTTTTAAGCTGAGAATAAGATTGAAAATCGGTTGTTCTTTTATGTGTGTATTCCAAGGAATCAATAGAGGGATTTTTGGAGTACCATCTTCAAAGAAATCTGATATTGAAGCTCTGGTGAAGCTGCTAGAATCTCAGAATCCAACTCCAGATCCTACCTTGAATCTACAAAAGGTGGATACTTTTTTCAACCCATTTTTCTATTTATGGAAATAAACTGAAGGATTTGTAGTTACAGTTTTGTTTCTATAAATGGAATGAAGATAGGTGGCTGCTGGAAGCTTGTTTACAGCAGTATTACAGTCTTGGGTTCAAAAAGAACAAAGCTTGGGTTGAGGGATTTCATCACCTTGGGAGACTTTTTCCAGACCATTGATATTCAAAAGGTATATGAATAGAATTAGTTTGTCTCTTTTTTGTGTAAATTTATATTCGTAATGCGATTCGGGTTTTACTAACTTTAGCATTTGGTCATGGAAAAATGGAGAGCAAAGCAGTTAATGTGATAGAGTTCAATGCCAGAGGGTTGAAATTGTTAAATGGGAAGCTCACAATTGAAGCTTCCTTCAAGATTTCATCCAAATCAGTTAAACCCTCCCACCCTTCATCTTTCCTTCCTTCCTTTCTTGATCATGATGGGAGTGTTTCTTTCTTGTTTCGAATTCTGCAGAGAGTCAATATACGATACGATAACTCGACGATCACTCCCGATCAAGTAAGCTGTAAAAACTTTTAGGCTTTGCTTGATACTAAGGATGGAAATGAATTGTGTCCCAACTCTTTTCCATCGTACCAAGCAAAGCCTTAGTGTCTTACATAGTCGATGAATCCCGAATTTGTGTCCTAACTCGAAGCTTGATTTCGAAACACCATAGCTGATGAACGTGTTTCGGAAAAATTATGATCTCCTGCTTGGAATTTTCAATCCAGATGGTTGGCTGGAGATAACGTATGCTTTTCCTTCCTAGTACTTTCAATTGTTCCTTGAGATTCATGTTGTTGTTCCTTGAGTTATGTTGGACACTGCAGGTATGTAGATGATACACTGAGGATAGGGAGAGATGACCAAGGGAACCTCTTCATTTTGGAAAGATAAGGAGAAGATACAGTAACAGTGGAGCTCTACAGATCAATTTCTGGTTTTATATATCATCTAAACTATATATGCGTAAATGCAGTTGAAATGGATCTCTGGACCCTCTGCTTTCAGAAGGAATATTGCTTCATGATGATGGTGGAACTTGTAAGTTTCAAGAGCATCATTCAGGGATGATTTTATGTTAGATGTGCCAACTTTAAGAAAGTCATAGTATTAGAAAGGCTTAAAGAAAAAACAAGTAACTAAATTGTACCTCTTTTAAAATTTTAGGTGTCGAAAATATATTTTACTAAAAAATGTGACTAAAATTTACATCGTTATAATTTTAGGTGTCTCATAGTTAATATCATTAAAAAATTCTTTAACTTTAATAAAAAAATCGTTAACCAATCAAATGCTTGATACATGGCAATAATTTGAATTTTTTAAGGAAAAAATATTTTTTTTTATTTTTTTCAAAAAAAAATCAAAAAAACTCTAAAATATAGAAAGTCACATTCTAACTTACCACATCAGCTATAATTTCATCTAATCATAATCATTCACTTTACTATTACCTTCTAAGTCATTAAAAAAATTGAATTATTTTACCCTCAATCTAACTGTACTATTAGTATTAATTTTTTTTTTTTTTTACTTTTTAAGGTGTTTTCTTTTAGACTTGCCCATTCAAACATCCAAATCTAAAATTATAAATGAATGAAAAAATTTAAACTTAGCTATCTAAGTTCTAGTAAATTTGAATATTTAACGAATAATAATATTTAACTCAAATTTAAATTTAAATAGTAATAATCAGATAATATGCAAATAAAAATGAATTCAAAATTTTAAACATAATTCAAATTTTACAAATACCCAACTGACTTATCCGAAACTCGATATCAATTCAAACCGATTTATCCAAATTGATTTATCTGAAATTTAATATCAATCTGAACATGATAATCCAAAATTTAATCTAAAATTTAGAAAAGCCGACCTAAATAGTTGAACCAAAATAGATCCAAATTAATTTTTAACTAAAACGAATAAACCCAAAGCAAAAACAACCATAATGGAAGACAACCCAACATAAATATATTTAAAAAAATAAAGATGAGACGTAAACAACCACACAGCTCACCAAAGTCGAGTATATTAACTTTATAAAGCTAAATATAGCAAGTAAAAAAACAGAACCGACCTAAAAACACAATTAAAACCGACCGATCTCTTATTGACACAAACCGAAATCAACCGAACTGATATTAACTGACCCAAAAATAACCAGCACGATAGACCTGAATCTCTATAGGCCCAAATTAAAATCAAACCAAAACTGAATTTAAACCAAATTGATATCAGACCCGAAATAACCCGTTTGTCACCCTCTAACTATACATTCACAACGTGAAATACTGGTTGTCATTGTATAACTCAACTCAATCTGGCCTGGCATAATCTGCCAATCAGTGGCTCAATGCCCATAACAAAATAAACACAATTGAACCGACATAACTCTCATTCTAACCATGCATTGACACAGAAACCAAGTTCAAAATTCAGAGAAAAGGGTTCACATCAAAACTTCAAAACCAAGTATTAAGATATAATTTTCCATCATATTTTAAATTCTCATACAATAGTTATGAACATTAATGTTTTCGGATACGAAATTTTGCAAAAAAAAATGTAATAAAGAAGCATCACAATCACTCTCCAGCTACAAACATGAAACATCCCTATTAAGCAAAATATGGTTGAAAGATGCATGGAAAGGATGAAAATAAAGCACCAATGATCCTATCAACCACAAGATCCAGAGGGACATCATCTCCATCACGGTGACAACAGCGGGGGAAATACGAGTCACAGAAGATAAATGACTTATATAATATGTGACAACATCAAAAGTACAACCCTCCAAAGAACCATTTCCCCACATCAACCAAACTTTGAGTTCACTTGATACTTGACACGAAAATACCAAATAAACATTAAATGTAACTCACCATCAAATCACTTGTGAACTTAGAAGCACTTCCTGTGGACAATGGATGGACCCGACTCGTCATACTCGCCCTTGGAAATCCACATCTGATGCAACAGGTAGACCACGAATGTCAGTCTTGGACAACAAACTAACAGAAAAAGGAAAGCATGAACCAAATAGGAGCAAAAATATTTCACCTGCTGGAAGGTGCTGAGTGATGCCAAGATAGAACCTCCAATCCAGACACTGTACTTTCTCTCTGGTGGTGCAACAACCTTGATCTTCATGCTGCTTGGAGCGAGAGCAGTAATCTCCTTGCTCATACGGTCTGCAATGCCAGGGAACATAGTTGAACCACCACTAAGCACAATGTTGCCATAGAGATCCTTCCTGATATCCACATCACACTTCATGATGGAATTGTAGGTAGTTTCATGGATTCCAGCAGCTTCCATACCGATGAGAGATGGCTGGAAGAGAACTTCTGGACAGCGGAATCTCTCAGCACCAATAGTAATGACTTGTCCATCAGGTAACTCATAGTTCTTCTCAATAGAAGAGCTGCTCCTGGCAGTCTCCAGTTCCTGCTCATAGTCCAGGGCAACATATGCAAGCTTCTCCTTCATGTCACGGACAATTTCCCGTTCAGCAGTGGTGGTGAACATGTAACCTCTCTCAGTAAGAATCTTCATCAGAGAATCAGTGAGATCACGACCAGCAAGGTCTAGACGGAGGATGGCATGAGGAAGGGCATAGCCTTCATAGATTGGCACAGTGTGAGAAACACCGTCACCAGAATCCAGCACAATACCTGTTCCAATGTCTTAGCTTGATTACGAATGATCTATAAAAAAGTGTGAAACTCAAGAAGGTTTCTATTTGAACAAACCTGTTGTACGACCACTGGCATACAACGAGAGAACAGCCTGGATAGCAACATACATGGCAGGCACATTGAAGGTCTCAAACATGATCTGAGTCATCTTTTCTCTATTGGCTTTGGGATTGAGTGGTGCCTCCGTGAGAAGCACAGGATGCTCCTCAGGAGCGACACGGAGCTCATTGTAGAATGTATGATGCCAGATCTTTTCCATATCATCCCAATTGCTGACAATACCATGCTCAATGGGATATTTCAAAGTAAGAATACCTCTTTTAGATTGTGCCTCATCTCCTACATAGGCATCCTTCTGACCCATCCCAACCATGACCCCAGTGTGTCGGGGCCGACCAACAATACTGGGAAAAACTGCCCTGGGAGCATCATCACCAGCAAAACCAGCCTGCATGATAAACAAAATCACATCAACCACAACAAAGTAGCAGAACCTTCATAATGATAGGCAATAATGAAGAACATAAATCAGGTCTACAAATCAACTAACCTTAACCATTCCAGTTCCATTGTCACAGACGAGGGGCTGAATGTCCTCGGTATCGGCCATCTTTAGCAATACTACAAAAAAGAACTGAGATAGTGAGTATAGCAAAATCATTTGTCAAACGGGATTCTATGGCCCTTCAAATGATCTAAACAATTCAAAGTAAAGTCTTCAAGAAATCAAGTTCTGTTTTCCTACGCCAGCATTCATCTCTTCAAATACTGAAAATACATCGCAGTTGCGCAACCAAGTACATTCAATTCAAATGGCGGGCAAAACTCAGTTCAGGAGCATATGAGCGAGCTACTCTACGACTAGATGAACAATATATCGAATCAAATAGAAACAAAGATCAATATTAGAGCCATTTTTTACTCTGAAAACAACTTTGGAGAAGCATTAACCTTTAATCAGAACAAACAGGGAGATCAGTTTCAAAATAAAGGCAAATGAAAGTTCTCACGAGATCTATATAAAGCATATCAAGCTAACTAGCAAAGTAAAGATCCAGATGCAAATAGAAGCAGATTAAGCTAAGTTTAAGTCAATAAAAACCTGTAGAATTCTAGATCTTAATTCAACTATCGGGAAAACATCAGAATCCATAGATCGGTGTACTTGGAAATAATTGAAAAGGAAGATGGAAGATTTACCTGGATAAGAAAAGGAGGAGGTTCAGAGAGGAAGAAGAAGAAAGGAAAGAAACGACGACGCTTTTACCTTTCTTCCCTCTGCTCCCGTTGAACTGGTGGTGGAGACCCAAATGGATAGGAATTGGAAAGAAAGAAAAATGGGATAGAAATATCAGTCGTGTGAGAAAATAAAATAAAGAGTACAAATAATCACTAAATTATTTTAAAAATATAAAATAGTCACCAAACTTTCAAACGTTATATAATAAACATTAAATTTTAATTTTTATTATAAAATGGTCATTGAACAGTTAATTATTATTAATTAGATGATTTGATAATTATAAAATTTGTATAATATCATATTTAAACTTTAATATTTACGTATTTAATTTAATTTATACATCAATAATAGAGATAAATTAGGATTAAAATGATTGAATATGTAAATATTAAAAAATAAATATATTAATATTCAAATTTTTATAGTTGCCGCATCATTTACTTAATGATATTTAATAGTTTAATGACTATTTTATAATAAAAACTAAATTTTAATACATATTATATAATTTTTAAAAATTTTGTGATTATTTTATATTTTTTAGTATAATTTAATGATCATTTGAGTATTTTCCCTTGAATAAATAAAAAGGTAAAGTATGTTAGAGATTATTCAATATGAAAAATGAATTTTATCAACAAACTTTTAAATATTATAAAATAAATATTAAATTTATTAAATTATTATAAAATATTGTCTACTAATGAAATTTTTTTATAAAAATTATAAAGTTTTAATATTGATTTTTTGATATATATAACAAAATTCTTGTATTTTTTATAAGAAATATAGTATATATTGAAAATCTTATATTTAAGAAAAAAATTAAACTTTTTGTAAGAGATTAATTTTTTAAGAAATTCAATATATATCGAAAAATCGATAACAAAATTCTTACAATTTAATCTAATTTTAAGACGTCTCACCTTAAAACTTCCCATATTTTTAAACAACAGATAATTAGCAATAATAAGTAAAAAAAATATAATATCAAAAATTTCCTCAACCTTGATTGATTGCTATTTTGACCCTAATTTTTTAAAAATGTTTTAATTTTTTATATTTTATTTTTAACTAAAATAGTCTATTTTTAAATAAAAATATTAATCGATTAACCATGAATGATTATTGTTGATATGAGACATCCACATCCATCTTAATGATGATGTAGCATAATATCATATGCACATCTTTAAGATATCATATCCATAAAAATATTAAAATATTTTTTAAATTAATTTTAAAATATCATATGTTAACATATATCCATAAAAATATTAAAATAATTTAAGATCAAATATTTAAACTCAAAAATTAATTCCTAACCATCAAGCCAACAATTTAATTTAGCTTAATATGGCAAAAAAAAAATAATAGTTATGCTAAACATATAAATTAAAAATTAAAACCCTAAATTATTTTCAAACACATTAATCTTCTTTTTCTTTGTCCTAACTCCTAAATCCAAACACTAGGCGGTTTGAAAATTGATTTTTGGTTTTAAAAAAACTAATTTATGTATTTAATTTTTTTATTGTTTCTTTTGTCTTGTTTAATTTTTATCATAATTATTTTAAATATTTTAATTAATTAAAATTTAAAAATATATATTTAAACTACTTGATTGAAGATATGAATTCAATCCGAATCTATATTCGGTATAAATCCGATCCATATATAAATTTAAATAAAAATATTTAAAATTTTTAGATTTAAAAAGTTTGAGTCGTTACTTTAAAAATTTTAAAATAATCTTTGTTCAATAAAAATTATTTTTTTAAAATATTTGTTTGTGTTACTATTTTAAAAATTAATTGGATTTAGACTTTTAGATTTAAATATGAATTTTAGATATTTTATTAAATTGAATTTAGATTTATGTAAATAAATTTAGATTCGAACTTGAATTTTTTTAAAAGTGCGATTATTAATTGGATCAAAATAAATTAAAATAAATTAAAATAATCTATTATCAAAAAGAAGAAATAAATTACAACAATCAAAGTGGATCACCGTTTCGCCTCCGTAATATGCCTGAAGAATCCATAGGACGTAATCTTCACTCTGAAGAAATTTCCAGGTTTTGATTCTTTTTTTTTCTTCCAATTCGTTTCCCTCAATTCAATGGCTTTTTTAAATTCTGTGTATGGGATTTAATTTTACTACTTATGTATTGCTCTTCAACTTTTTTCGCCGATTTGGTCCAAAAAAATAACGGGGGTTATTCGTTAGTGTATAGAAAATGATGGGTTTAGTCTATCTAGCGTGTAGGGATTTCGAGGTTTGAGTTTTATCTGTATAATTTTGGGGAAATTATCGGCTTGGGATGTCGTATATTGAATCTTGTTTGTCTGGAATTTCATTTTCCACTGAAATTGATTATGGAGACAATCATTGATTGATCACTAAAGGGTTTAGGCTCTTCAAAATGGATTAAGATATGCTTTAGTTAATGTGGAAAAAATTGGTTATGCTTCATGTTAGGCTTTCTTGTTTCCCGTTGTTGTTTTGAATCAAATTATTGAATTATATATATATATATATATGAATGTATATATCAACTCGGGTTTTTTGTTTCCAAAATGTTATTCTAAACCCAATGGTATATGAATGTATGTGTTAAGCCATTGTTGTGTAGATTCAGATCTTTTCTAAAGTGGTTTATGGTTGGATTGTAGTTCCCTAAGAACCAAAGTTGAAGAAAATTGAGGGGCGGAGACGAGTGAGGAAGGCATGAATTGTAGCTGCTAGGTGTTTGGATAATAAAATGGATGCCAAAGGCAAGGAGACTAGAAATCTTGACCATGTGCTTTCCCAATTTGCATATAAGGGAGATCATGGTGAGGAAAAAGTCTTGAACAAAAGTGTAACTGTGAGCAAAAAGAATGGAAAGAGGAGGATAGATGATGTGCAAGTACGAAAGGTTTCACCGTATTTTCAAGCAAGTGGAGAAAAACATAACAGCTTAACAGGAAAATGCCGAGGACAATGTAATTTGATTTCGCAAGTTTTGTTCAAGGGTTGTAATAAGGAAAAGCTTTTGAAGGAAGGGGAAAATGTTAACAAACAGAGTGGAAAGAAGAGGAAAGCGGAGGAAAAGCTTTTGAAGGAAGGGGAAAATGTTATCACACAGAACGGAAAGAAGAGGAAAGAGGAAGAAAAGCTTTTGAAGGAAGGGGAAAATGTTAGAAAACAGAATGGAAAGAAGAGGAGAGCAGAGGAAAAGCTTTCGAAGGAAGAGGAAAGTGTTAGCAAACAGATCGGAAAGAAGAGGAGAGGGAATGTGCAAGTTCGAAAGGTCTCTCCTTATTTCACTTCAAGTGAAGAAAAACAAGGTGGGAGAAGTAGGAATCACAAAATAAAACCCAGAGTATTGAAAATGTCCCCTTATTTTCGGAAGAGCAATGAAACTGTAGATGGTCTGAGAAAACCAAGTAATACAGATACAGTTAAACCTTTTCTTTCTGCTTCTCAGAAGAGAGATGAGGCTTATCAACGAAAAACTGTCGATAATACATGGATCCCTCCTCGCTCTGAAGCCCCACTTCTGCAGGAGGATCATGCACATGACCCCTGGAGGGTCTTGGTTATATGCATGCTTCTCAATAGAACATCTGGCAAACAGGTTTCTTTCTTTCAATCAAATATCATATTACATTATGCAGTTCCTTACTTCTGCTTGTTGAAGTTAGATGCTGTTGCTTTACTTTTTATCTTGTGTTTTTTGGGTATTGATTTCTCTCTTTTTATTTTTTTTTTATTTGAATAAAAAAATTAATTATATGAATCCTCTTATGAACTGTTCCCCAACAATTGTCAACTGCTATTGGCCAAAATGTAGATCCATGTCTTCTATCAAAGCCAAGAACTAGTAAACCCTTAAGAATCACGATTGTTCTTCATACTGGCACTAATTTTCTTTGGCAGATTATGTCATGTTGTTTGCAACAACAATCATGTCATTTCATTGCAATCATTTGTTTCTGTCTTTTTTTCTTTTGCTGAGATGAGTGGGTCAATTATATATGTCTTTGATAGGGGGGATAATTTAGCCTTGAATGCATTCATTTTATTAAAATATACACCTGCAACCCAATAGGGGGAATTATATTTATTTTGCAGTTCTAGTGTAACACTTTCCTTGACAGGATAATCTGGTCCATAAAATTATCTTATTTTCAAGGCTGGTTTTTACTTAGAAAACTATACCTGTTATGGTTCCTAATCAAAATGGCACCAGTATGAATATATTTTTGTTTTTAATTGAATGCTTAAATCTGGGTTTGAGAATGAAAGAAACTATGACAAAAAAAAAGTGCAGTGTTTTTGTGTGGTTTGGGGCAGGGCTACATTTAATAAACAGGCCTTAGGTACTCCTTGATCCTAGCCTTAGGCCAAGGTATTTATGATATGAGATTGTAGAAAACTGAGAATAACATGTAGAAAACAATATAGAACTAGAAGGCAATGATCTTCTTGTAGAAAACCCGGTTCTCTCTCTGAAGGGACCATCACCATCTCTTCTGGTTGGGATTCCTCCATTTCGTCCTTAGGCTTAATGTGTAGCACCTCAATTGTAATTCTAGTTCTTCAATAATTTTGGATGTTGTGTTACTATGAACTTTTCATGCTTGATTTTCAGTAATCCAAGCAGTTTCATGTTGGAAACATATTTTACTTTTGTTCTAGTCGGAACAATATGTTTGCTAAAAGTATCGCAGATAAATTTTTTCAGTCGGAAGATGAAAACAAAAATATGATTGACCTTCATGAGGTTCTGTTTTACTTATCATGAGTCGTAGATCTTGATTATTTTGTTTCTTTTCTTATTATGATGGTAAACCAAGCTAAACCCATTACTCTCATCATTGGCTGTAGAACTTTTTCGTGTTGGAATTCAATGAGACATCAAATTTTGATATTTCTATAATGGATGTATATTTTACTTTAAGAACTTTTTCAATGGTTAAACTAGAGAAACCGAGGCAGTGTACGGTAAAAACCGTCAAAATAACGATGGTTACATTGATTGCAGACTAGAAATGTGTTATCCGATTTCTTCACTCTGTGCCCTGATGCAAAGACAGCCACCGAGGTTGCTACCGAGGAGATAGAGAAGGCTATAAAAACGCTTGGTATCCAAAAAAAGCGTGCAGAAATGATACAACGAATGTCTCAGGAGTATTTATGGAAGGACTGGACTTACGTGACCGAGCTGCACGGTGTTGGAAAGTAAGTTGTCTGCTCTTTGTCTCTATCCGATCTCGGAAAAGAGTTTAGATTCTTAACCTTTTCGATGACCAGGTATGCTGCAGACGCATATGCGATCTTCTGTACCGGAAAAGGGGATAGAGTAACGCCCACTGATCACATGCTTAACCATTATTGGAACTTTCTTTACGGACCCAAGAATCCTTCTGTCTAGATAAGGTGAGATGTTCTTTTCCATAAAAAATGGTTTGTAATCAGGGTTAGATAAATTAATGAAGTTATAGAAGCAAGAAAGGCGTTTTGAGTAAGCATAAGTTGCTTAGATCTCTGCTATGTACTTCATGAGGTGCTTATTTGTTGATATTTTTTGCTCATGATCTATTAATATTGTGTGTGTGAATATTCTGTTTTCTCTAGGGTGAGTATAAAATTCGACTCGAAAAAATGTTTTTTTTAGATTTAACATGAAAAATTTTCATATAAAATTATAAGTTGTAAAATAAAAATTCGAATGAACAATTTGACTCCTTATTGAAGGGTTTTATTTATATATTTTGATTTAATAATTTTATTTTATTTTTTAATCAAGTGGTGACACGTATCACCAACCGATCGATAAAACAAAATTTTATGATTTGGTGATAATAAGAGTAGGTTCAGTTTACTCCCAAGTCATCAAAAGACCAGACTCCCAATACACTCAAAGCAAAGGATATACCAAACTTTCTTTTAGAACTACAAATAAACTGAGAATGGACAAGACCTTTTTTGATTTCATTGGCAATGAATGCCTCACCAGTAGTAGTGTGTAAATTTGGATACAAATTCGATCCGATTCAAAATTTTGGATATTTGAAAATTTTAAAATTTTGGATATTTGAAAAATTCGAATCACTTAAATAATGATCCGTATTCGATTTGAAAAAATCGGATATCTGAATTTTGGATATACAAAAATTCGGATTGGATATTCAGATATCTGAATTTATGAATTATTTTATTTTTTTTTAATTTTACATTCTTATTCATAAAAATGGTAGGCTTTTGAATATATCAATCAACAATGATGGAATATAACAAGTTTTTTATCTATGAAAATTTTAATTTTTCATATATAACAAGTAAAAATATCGAATATAACAATATTTATATCTATAAAAAATTGAATTTTTTGGATATCAGATAATCGGATATCCGAGCCGAATGTAAAATATATATCCGCATCCGATCTGAAATTTTTGGATATCCGATCCGAATTATCCAAAAAATAAAATTCGAATCAGATATCCAAAATTTCAGATCTGATCAACGGATAATCGGATCGGATCAGTCAGATCGAATATTTTTGTACATCCATACTCACCAGTGAAGTATGTAAACACGGATATAGTTAGGGTATTCAAAATTATCCGATTCGGTTGATCCGAATATCCATTGATCCAATCCGATTTTAAGTTTTTCGGATCGGATACGGATCAAAATATTTCAAGATTTGGAAAATTCAAAATTTTAAATTTTCATTAATATTGATCTTGTTATATTTAAGAATTTAGTGGTTGTTATATTCAAAAAAAAAATTAAAATTGAAACTTTTATAAATATGAATCTTGTTGTATTTAATAATTTGTTACTTTTTATATTCAAAATTTTAAATTTTTTTATAAATACAACCTTCAAATTCAAAAAATTAGTTTAATCAAATTATATTTTCGGATAATCGAATATCTAAATATCCAATTCGAATATTCGGTATCCAAATACATAAATATCTATTTTTTCCATATCGAATACGGATCGTTATATTATCTATTCAAATATCTGAATATTTAAAAAAATCAGATTCAATCTGATATCCGACAACCAACGTCGCTAGATATAATATAAGGGTGGTTGTCCTGCAACATAAGATATGCATAGAGCAACTTTAGAACCTTGCTTGACCTTCTTAAGATATCAGATATTAAATTAAGAGGGCCAAAAGTCCAGAGACTCTACCCTCTATGTTTATCAGGAAATTTAACTGTATCTTAAGGCTACTAGCTTAAGTGCCAGCAATTAACAGTAACATAAACCATAAGGCATAAAAAGTACATCAAGTATTACTTAAAAATGGTCTTAATCTGAACTAAAAAAAAATCATATTATAACATGTAGGGGTGAGTATTCGATCGAGTCGAGTCGAGTCGAGTCAAAAAATTTTCAGTTATTCGAGTTGACGAGTCATATTTCACAACTCAAACTTTATTTGAAATTTTTTCGGTTCGAGTCGAGTTTAAGAAATTCGAGTCGAGTCGAATCAAGTCGAGTTTCGAGTTCCTATAAATATTTAATTGTAATTATTTATCATATTATAATATGATTTGATTCCAATTTAAACGACTTTCTCTAATCATATAAGATATGCATATATATATATATTCATATATAGCAATATTTTTTTTATATTTTAATATATCAATGTATATATATCATAAAAAATTGAGAGATTCGTTTCATACTTAAAAATTAATCCTTTAATTACTAAAAATTTCGAGTTATTCGAATTTCCATTTTACAACTCAAACTTTATTTGAAATTTTTTCGAGTCGAGTCGAGTCTATGAAATTTCGAGTCGAGTCAAAACAAGTAGAATATTTTCGCCTCGAGTTGAGTCAAGTTATTTGGTTTTTTCGAGTTGAATCGAGTTTTGCTCACCCCTATTAACATGTACTAGACATCAGTGGTAGAGTCATGCTCTTTACATTGCATTGTTTTATTTTCCTACCTCAATCATGTGGTGACACATGTCATCACATGATTGGAAGAAAAAATAAAAATTATGAAATCAAATATATATATATATATATATAATCCTCTAATAAGATATTGACACGTATCATCATTTAATTAAATAATCAGATTATTTTTATAAAAATAAAATTAAGGTTTAATTGAAAATATATAAAAATAGCAATGACCAAATATGTAAATATATCTTTTTTTAATTACCATATCTCCCCTCAGTAAGTTTTAACCGTAGATTATTATATTAGAATCATTTTAATAATTACATAATATATTTATCAAAATTAAAAGTATAATAATCATTTCGATATTATCTCATAATTAAGTGATCGTATATGTAGTTTACTCTTTCTATTTAAGTAACTCCGAATCATAAATTTAAACTTTGATTTTTTTTTAAAAAAAAAATTCCATATTTAAAATTTATGATTTTTGAGTCCATATTGAAATTGTATATCTGGACTTAACAAAAGTTGATGGATGGCATGGACCATGGTCCCCCCTCCGTTGTGACTTCATGTCTTGTCCCTATTTTCATCTGTAATGCGTATTCCTTTTGAGAAAGAAGCAGTCGATGTGGGAATCTGGTATTCGTGGAGTGTACACAACCAATAAGAAGCAGACCACTCAACAAATCATGGTGCACGGATATGCACAGATTTTTATGCTTGGATGCCTATCAATTTCGGGGGAGAGGGTTGAATATCCGATCGAATGAAATAAAATTAAATAAAAAAGTTTAAATTAGTTAAGTTTACGAGTCTTATGTTTTATAACTCAAATTTTATTTAATTTTGTTTAGAATAGGGTAAGACATGTTTCGCTCACGATTAGGGATGACAATATAATCCGAATTCGATCCGAATCCGATTCGATCCGAAAAAAAAATTCGATCCAAATCTGATTAAAAAAAAGTCCGAATCCGAATCTAAAAATAATATCCGAGTCCTAATAGGAGGTGGATCGGATATGGATATTGCCATGATCCGATCCGAATTAAATCCGAATCCATATCCGATATGAATCTGATCCATTTATAAACCCGAATAAAAATATTTAAAATTTTTATATTTAAATAGTTTGAGTTGTTACTTTAATTTGTTTTATATTAGATTATAATATTTGTTGAGATTTGTTTGTGCTATAAATTTAAAATATTTGTTTGATAAAACATATTTTTTTTATTTAAAGATATTTTATTTAAGTTATTACTCTAAAAAATAATTGGATTTGGACTTTTGGATTTGAATTTGGATTTTAGATATTTTATTGGATTGGATTTGTGTAAATGGATTTGGATTCAGACTTGAATTTCTTTGAAAGTCCGATTATTAATTGGATTGGACTTTATAAAGTCTGGTCCAAGTCCGATCCATTGCCATCCTACTCACGATAGAGATAAGAATTAAAAATTTAAGGTTAAAATCTCGGATAAAATTATAAAATCTTAAATTTTCGGATTTATCTCGTTGTATTTTGGTTTAAATTATGATTTTGGACGTTCAAATTATGATTTTAGTTTTATTATATAAGGACTGAACTAAATTTTAAAATTAAAAATATAAATATAAATATTTAAAAATAAAATAAATTTATGAATAAATTAATTTTTAATATATATATATATATAAAACTAAGATAAAAAATGGGGGAGCAATCGCCGCTCCTCGCCCTTTCCTTAATCTATTCATGTCCTCTTAAGCTGAACATGGATACTGATGAGGTATTGACACCGGCGAATATATATATATATATATATATATATATATATATATATATATAAAATTGGGATGAATTTAAAAGTTTATATATTTGGTTTTGATTTTTAAAATTTTTATGAATTAATTTTTAAAATTCTTAAAATTTTGAGATTTTTATGATTTATACTTATCCTAAAAAATATTTTAATTTATGTTTACCCTCATATTTAATTCTGCATCCACCACTGAACATTGAAAATATAGATTAAATATTGACGTGATCATAAATCAAGATTAGAAATGAAATATATAATTAATTATATCAATAAGTTGATCGATTAAAATGTGACATTAAATCTTTTAATAAGTTTAGAGATTTAAATTTTAACGTCGTGAAAAAAGTAAATTAGATTGTGAAGATCGACCTATAATAAATATCTAAAATATTTATTTTAAATTCTTTAATTAATAAATTAAATAACGATAATTAAAAAATATATTAAGATTGAAATATATTAAGGCTTCGTTTATCATTGATGTAACTAAACAACTATTAGAGTTGTAATGCTTATTTGTAAAATTTAGAAAATTTAACTATCGGTAAACGCTCGTTTAAACGTTAAAAATAATAAAAAAATGCTCGTTTATAATTAAATTAATAATTTTTTAATAAAATAATAATAAATCAACGTCTGTTTAGAATACTAAACGCAATAAAAAAGGGGTCTAAATCAAATTGAAACTCGGCGTCCGGGTAGCGTTAGTCAACAACCTCTACTGAGTCATGACAGAGTTACTGTGATATGTACTATGAAATAAAATAGGGGTGCACATTACTGGTTTTAATCGAAACCGACGTAACTAAAATTATTTCAGTTAATTTAATCGGTTATTTTAAGGTAAATTCAGTTAGCAGTTTTTTTTTGAAAATTCGATTATCGGTTAATTCGGTTCAAAATCGATTAATTAACCGAGTTAATCAAAATTATTATATATTAAATACTATATATATTTATCTTTAGTCATTTAACTTTTAAAAAAATTATAAAATGCTCATTAAATTTTTTTATATTATAAAATAGTTACTAAATTTTATTAAATTAACATAAAATGAAAGTTTAGTGACTAAAAAAATATTTTAGCATAATTTAGTAATCTATTATGTAATTTAACCAAAATTTATAATAAATTTTAGTTAATTAGTCGAATTAACCGAAATAATTTCACTTCGGTTAATTCGATTATATATAATTCAATTCAATTAACAGTTAAAATTTTAAAATTTTTGATTAATTCGATTTTAGTTAGTTAGGTTCGACCACCGACCGATTTAACCAAAAGCAGAAAATGCAGCTTTGACTATCTCTCTGTTTTCCTGATTTGAAACCATGGACAAATACAGAGTTAGTGGATTCAGCTTCAGAATCCATTCAGTTCAAACAACTCTAATTGTTCTGGGATTTGATGGAGATAGGAAAAACTTACAATTGAATTTTTACAGGAATATATCTTTTAATCATTTTAAAATTTAAATGATCTTAATAAATATTTAATTTAAAATTTGATAAAAATAAAAATTAATTTAATTAATATTCAAATGAGCAGAGAATAAAATTATTATTAAATAAAAAATGGGGATATAGGCGTCTTCCTTCTCCTAAATTACTTTGTCTTGATTATAGGTGAATAAAACTTGAATTAACTAAAAAATAAATTATTCAAATTGATTTGTTTTGAATCGACTTTTAATTTTATAAACTTTATTTGACTTATGAAAAATTTTAAATAAAATTTGAGTTATAAAATAAGATTCTTCAATTCAATTAGCTGAAATTTTTTTATTCGACTTAACTCGATCGAATATTCACAACTAATTCTTATCGTTTAAAATTCAATAATTAACTTAAGTTAATTGATCATTATTTATAATTTTTATTGCATAAAGTTGACACTAATCATAATGTTTATCTGAGTAGCTAGGATTTTAAAAGCATTCTTTTTAAAATTATGCCCATTTTTTTTTTAAAATAAAGTATTTACCATATTTAAAAGAACAGTCAGGCAACACAACTCTTTTGACTTGCTTATTTTTTTTCTCTATTGGTGCGTTAATTAAAGTTTTAAATTATAGTTATAATTGCACTCGTAATATTTCATCGTGATTGCAAACAATAACGAAAATTTTTAAATTTTACATTAATTTACAACTTAAAATATACACTTGTTTCTAAATACTATTTTAACGGTTGCTAAATTTTAAGCTGTAAAACTGAATTTTGGCTTGTATATGATACAATTGACAAAGCTAATTTACCGGTAATTATGCACCAAACCTTCACGATCTACAGGTGCGATGGTCACAACAGTTTCGTGTACCAGAGGTGCCTCCGAAGAGCTTGCCTGGCTACATCCGACAATCTTTTGGCATGTCTCGACCAGACAGTGCCTACATTTGGGACAAGATGAATGAGAGCTAAGCCACTTATCAATACACCGAACATGGAATCCATGGTTGCACTTTGGTAGAAGTCGCATGCGATCACCTGTTGTGAAATCCGATAAACATATGATACATTCCGAGTCTAAGCCGGGGAAATTCAAGTCGGGAGAGTAGTTTACTGTAGGAAATGTCTTCAATGCCTTATGCTTGACCCTTTTGTTTGCTAAACGACTCGAGGCGGTGGCTCTTGATTCCGAAGCTACTATATTTGCACACCTTAATGCACACCTGATGATGGAATTGAGTCCTAGAGAACAGATAAGAGCACACAAGAGGACTGATAGAACCATAACAATATTGGCATCAAAACTGTTGGTACTTGTGTAAGGATCCGAAGAATTACGGTGGGTTTCCGGGTTTGGTGGATCCGCTACCGTCGGTGTTTGAAACGATGGTGTAGACAGCAACAACTTTCTAGAGTGAAATTCTCCAAGCAAACCTTGAAGAACTTGAACGGATATGGAAATGGACATAATTTGGGGTGAAAGGGGTAGTTATGAGTTTGAGATAGTTGATTCTTCTTTGAGGTTGTTGGACTAGAGGGTTTTTTATATAAAGAAAGGTGGGGAGTTTGAATTTGGCAATTTAAATATTTAACATTGCATGAAAAGTAAACTAAAATATTAAATAAAATAAAATAAAAAACAATATGAATACAAAATGATTTCAAGTTATGTGAAATCTATGTAACATATATCATTAACATATTTAAAATTAGGGTAAACTATAAATATCATAAAAATTTTGTGTGTATTAATTATATCATTAAATTAAAATTTTATTTTATTAAATTTATCAGTAAGTCGTTAAAATTCATTCACGTCATCATAGGAGGACCATTAAGATTCGTCTACATCGTTAATTTTATGGTACAGTGGTATAATTAAAGCCTAAACTAAAACTTAGTGCTAAAATAGTACCGAGTAGTATAGTACAATGTTAAAATAATATTATTTTTTAGTTCAATGTTATAATCGATACTAAATTTAAATAATACCATTAAAAAAATACTACCAAGCATCTAGCTGAGATTTTTTTGGACTTTCTTAACTCTGATATCATGTAGAATTGAAGAAAATTCTCTTAATTTTATTCATAGAAAGAGTAGATATTATATATAAAGACTGACTTAGTATTCTATAAAACTAAATATTTTATAGTAAATACATAAAATACAATCCTAGATATGATTTCTAATGATATTCTACTAATGTTAACTTTTCATATGTACAAGATATATAATATATTCTCATATTTACACACGTATGAATACATCTACTTTAAATAGTAAGAGTAATAGAAAATATTTTTACACTAGGTATTGATATACGATATAAATGTATCGATATGAATGAAGTTGTATCATTACATTATTTTACTATTGAAAAAAATGACCGTCAAGAATAAAAGGGAATATCGAAATACAACTTAACAATACCGATATATGCTTTCTGGATATTAGTACATATAAATTTGTATCGTTACTCAATATTTATTTTAATCATTTAGCCATTTAAAATTATTTTAAACAATTTCAAATACCCTTTAAAAAAACTTTCGAACATACTTTTTAAGTTAATAAACTTTTAAAATATTTTTATAAATGATTTTATTTTACTTGATATTGGATTTTAAGTTTAATTTTAAATAATTTCATCTTTATTTTTATTTAAAAAAATATGTAAGACAAGTATAAAAAATAAAATAAATTTAAAATAAAAAATATATCATATCAACATAAGAACCATCTATGTAATTTAGCCTACATACAAAGTGAGAGTTAAGATAAGGTTGAATTTGTAATGAATGAGAGTTGAGAAAAAAAGATAGGTTTTAACCATCGTCGGCTCTTTATCTTTTAATATGGTTTGTCCACTCAAGCTCACTCACAATAGCTTTGTTATCAAGATCCCACTTTGTGTTGTAAACAATGGTGCCACATGAGCAGTTGGATGTCACAATCATATCTTCAAATGTTCTGGTGGACCCATCACTCTAATTAGGGTCGGTATCGATCGAGTCGAATTAAAAAATTTCAAGTTAGTCGAGTTAACGAGTTTTATTTTATAATTTAGATTTTATTAAAAAAATTAAGTCTAGTCGAATTGTTTGAGTTTTTTTTTTTAAATTTAATTGTAAACAATTATAATGTTATGGTACTTATTAGTTCGAATTTAAATAATTTTCAATAATCATATACAATATATATATATATATATGTCGGGTAGAATTGATACACCTGACTCAAACTTAAAATTTAATCTATTAGTGTTGAGTTTCTTAAGAAATAAAACTGATCTAATCAATCAAATTAACGCATCGAATCAAAATAAATTAATTTTTTACATCAAAATGAATTAAAAAAAATATAATTTATTTTAAATCCAATCTAATTTTATCCCTCAATCCTCCAATTCCTCATGTCAATTCAACCCACAGTTATGTTGCCATTTCAAGCTTTTTGTGATTGGACAAAGATTTTATTTTTTTTAATACAAAGTTTTGTTGTATTTTAATAAAGTGATAGACATGACAAAATATGTTCGAGTCAGACCCAACTCAAAAGGCTGTAATAATCCTTGTATCAAGTCTCTGAAGCTTGATACGTTGACGCTCACTTAGGTATAATTTTTTAAGACTTTGTTTTTTGGTTGGTGGTCAGCTGCTATTCAACATGATGATTCTAGATACACTAAGAATAATAGTATAAAATCTTTAAAAAAATATAAAAAATAAGTTAAATATTTATAAAAATAAAAGATTAACTATATACTAGTGGTAGAACACGTAGAGAAAAAAATATTGATATATTAATTTAAATTGTGTATTACAAAAATAGAGAAAAAGTCAGAATTTGGGGTTAAAGGGGGCAAAACTTAAATATTTAAAAGTAGGGAGACAAGTTCATAAAAAATAATTTTAAAAGAATTTAAATAGGGGATAAAAGTGGGGAAAATCTTTGGTGGAGATTGCCCCTCCTCACCCCTTATATAATTTTGTCTGAAGTGTAATATATAAATTATTTTCTCCATCCAATTTACTCTATTCATAACATTATAATTTAAATCTCCGACTTTGATCGAAGAATCTACGTCATATTTTATTTAATCTTTATTAAGTAGAGTGATAATTACGAGAAATTATATTATAGGTAAGTCCCACTACGTGTCCATGGGACCAATTATTAAAAATCACACACCTCATCACTTTTTCCATGTCATATATTTTTTCCAAGTGAATCTTCACTTGAAAAAATTATTTTTAAAATCAATTAACAGTAAATATGAGTGAAGATTCACTTAAGAAAATATTATATGGAAAAAAAATGATAAGGTGGATAGTTTTCAGTGGTTAGTCTCATGGATGACGTGGTGGGACTTACCCATAATATAATTTCTCGATAATTACATTCTCAAAACAAATATTCAAATTTAATTTTTTGATTTTATCTGCACTTACATATTTTATTAAATCAACCGATAATTAATTATGAGATTCGATTTTGTAATTCAGACAAATAATTTTGGGTGTATATAACATGATTAAGATCCATTGGTTTCATTGGGTCATTGTCATATCATTACTTTGTTTTGTAATTTTTTTATCTTTAACTTTTGTGTTCTGTCTTTTAGAGATATGATATCTTTAATATCCCTAAAATTACCCATTTCATAAAAAATAGAAATCACAAAGGGACCCCTTTAGAATCTTATTTCTTTTTCTTTTGGCTTTAATAGACATAAATTTTCTTTTTCGTCTGCCTCATGCAAGTGGGAATCAAATTTATGAGTCCTTGTGGCTCTAAACTTGAGCAAATTTCTCATAGAAATCTTTGGTGAATCCTTTGGTATTTAATGATATTAAAAATACCAACTTATGAACAAGGATGAATTTATATTAATGAGAGATTAAATTATGATATTGTTTCGTTATGTCATTCGTTCGTGATCCCTGTCATCAGGTCCGTTCATTTTTAAGTAATTACCTTATATTTACCCACTTACTTATTACAAGTAAGAAAAAAGTGATAATTCAACTTAAAAAAATATGAGATCTATGAATCTGATTGGTTGGGACCACAGATATTGTGATAGAAAGAATTCATTATATTAAGATAATCTTAAAAGTTTAAGGTTTTAGAAACAACTAAAATTAGAAAAAATAGTTTGATGTATAAGAGTTTTATAAGCCTGTTAATTTTAGGGTTTAATACTTTAGAGTTTAAGATTAAAATTTAATAATTAAACTTTATATTTTAAGGTTTAGGGATAAAAATAGATTTTAGATTTTATAGTTTAAATAGAAAGAGTTGTGTAAATTTTTTTATTATTTATATTTGATACATAGGCGGTGGAAATAAAAAAGTTTTTACAGATACCTTATATTTAGAGTTGAAGGTTAGAATTTAAGGTTTAAAAGTTACGAGATTATGTTTTAGATGACTAAATTTTAGGGTTGTGTTTAGAATTTAAGGGTTATGGTTAGAATTTTGAGATACCCTTCCTAAAATTTTCTAGTTTATTACTCTTTTAGGATCCTATCATTTAAAATTAAGAAAATTGACTCCTATTTTTTGGTTTAATTATTTTTAATACCTTATAATTTTAAAATTTATAAAATTAGACTTAAATTCCAGTAAATTTATAGTAAATTATTTTTAAGACCCTATTTATTTTAAAATTTATCGGTTTGTCTCCTCTAGTTCAATCCTAAATCCGTTCCTGGATTGTTCAAATGTGGTCGGAGAGCTTCGATGGATATGAAGAATTGTGATGTTTTCTGCGATGAAATGATGAAGGATTCATGTGGGTGAAATTGATTTAGTTTTTATTTTTATTTTTAGAAGATAATTTTTATTTTCAGTTTTTTAAAATTAGAAAGATTAATATGGGTAAAATTTGTTTTTAGAAATAAAAATAATAAAAATATGTTTGGTATCTAGTTTTTTAAAACAGAAATAAAAAATAATTATTAAATAATTAAAATAAAATATAATTAAAAATATTATAATATTAAACAATAAAATATAATAAATAAATGAAAATTTTAAAAATAATATTAGAAGAATTTAAACCGGGTTAAAATGAAGTAAAAAAAATATTTTCATATTTTCAATTTAATAAAACATTTTCAATGAAAGCATCTTTCTTATGTTTTCAAATTTTCACTTATTTTTGTTTTATTTTTTAATAATCATTTTTTTTAATTTTACAATCAAACGTATATTTTTTTATTTTTTAAAAGAAAATAAAAATAAGTTTCATTCTCTAAAATCAAACGAATCATACTTAATATTATAATCGAAACAATGTTACTTCGACCTCACCTCATGAATCTTGTTTGAATTTGTTCGCGTGTTTGTAGCATATTGAAAATCAAGAAATCTTCTTATGTTCATATGAAAACTTAAAATATTATAATTCATATTTAATTCAAAAAATTAAAAATCGGATCAGATATTTAATCTAAAAATAAAAATTAAATCAATGTTATTTATTGGGGTCATTAGAAAATTTAAATTTAAAGGGTAATAATATAATTTACATAATTTTAAGAAATAAAAATATAATTTTACCATTACACCATCTTAAAAAAATATTTTTAAAATTGTGGTGTGCCCCCTAAAGGTCTCTATTGAATATAGTCCCTGAATTTACAGGTTAAGATAATTTAAAAAATTCATACATCCAACTTAGTTTTATTCCTAATAGTTTAAAAAACATCGATTTTTGACTAATTGATTGATTAATTCGGATCAGACTATTCCAGAGATTCAATATGAGAGTGACTTTGTTGACTTGATTTTTTCATATATGACGTTAAAATTCGAATCTCTGATTTTAATTAAAAGATTTAATGTTTTATCGGACAAACTGATTATTAGCGGTGTTATTCTTAATAGTTAATACTTTAATCTTTAAGATTTTGTTTGTTATTGTTACAACTAAACAACTATTAGGACTATAATATTCGTTCGTAAAAATTAAAAATTTAACCGTCGGTAAACGATCGTTTAAACGTTAAAAATAATGACAAACTCCAGCTTTTGTCTCTCTCTTTGTTTTCCTGATTTGAAACCATGGACAAATACAGCGTTAGTGGATTCAGCTTCAGAATCCATTCAGTTCAAACAACTCTAATTGTTCTGGGATTTGATGGAGATAGGAAAAATTTACAATGATTTTTTTTATAGGAATAGAGTCGGGATTAGACAATGAGAGAAATAAAATCTTATTTAATTTAAAAATTTTAAATTATTTGACTCGTTTGTTTTGAAACGATTTTTAATTTCATAAATTTGACTCGATTTAACTCAACTAACAAAATTTTTTATTCAATTCGATCCGATCCAATCCGATGTCTACTATAGTATAAAATTCAATAACTTACTCATCACAACTTGAAATACACTTAGACTTTAGAATATTTTTAAAGCTAATGGTCATTATTTATAATTTTTTATATTTTGAGACATTGATAAATACATTACTTTATGCAATAATCTTGAAAGAATTTTTCTTTCTAAAAGTTGACACTAATCATGATGTTTATCTGAGTAGCTAGGATTTTAAAAGATCTTTTGATTTAATTTTTTTATACGATAATTAAAGATTTAAATTATGATTATAGTTACGGACATAATGTTTTATCGTGATTATAAATAATAACGAACAAATTTTAAACTTTACATCAATTTACAACTTAAAATATACACTTGTTTGTAAATGCTATTCTAATTGTTGCTAATTTCCAGGGCACAAAAGCTGAATTCTTGCTTGCATATGATACAATTGACAAGGCTAATTTACCGGTAACTATGCGCCAAACCTTCACGATCTACTGGCGTGATGGTCACAATGGTTTGATGCATTGGAGGTGCCTCCGACGAGCTTGCTTGGTTACACCCGATAATCTTTTGGCATGTTTCGACGAGGCAGTGCCTACATTTGGGACAAGATGAATGAAAACTAAGCCACTTATCAATGCATCGAACGTGAAACCCATGGTTGCATTTTGGTAGAAGCCGTATGCGGTCACCTGTTGCAAAATCCGATAGACATATGACACACTCCGAGTCCAAGCCGGGAAGATTCAAGTCGGTAGAGTAGTTCACCGTTGGAAATGTCTTCAAGGCCTTATGCTTGACCCCTTTGTTCGCTAAACGACTCGAGGCGGTGGCTCTCGATTCTGAAGCTACTATATTCGCACACCTTAATGCACACCTGATGATGGAATTGAGTCCTAGAGAACAAATAAGAGCACACAAAAGGACTGATAGAACCATAACAATATTAGCATCAAAACTGTTAGTACTTGTGTAAGGATCCGAAGAATTACGGTGGGTTTCCGAGCTTGGCGGAGCCGCTAGAGTTAGTGTTCGAAACGATGGTGTAGAAAGCAACAACCTTCTAGGGTAGAATTTTTCAAGCACCCCTTGAAGAAGTTGAGTGGATACAGAAATGGACATAGTTTAAGAATGGTTGAGTTAGTTGTGAGTTTGAGGTAATTGATTCTTCTTTGAGGTTGTTCGACTAGAGAATTTTATTTAGGGAGAAAGGTAGGAGTTTGAATTTGGCAATTTGCACTTTTAACGTTTCATGAAAAGTAAACTAAAATATAAAATAAAATAAAACAAAAAACAATATGAATACAAAATGATTTCAAGTTATGTGAAATATATATAATATATATATCGTTATCATGTTTAAAATTAAGATCAATTATAAATACCATTTGTATATATTGATTATATCATTAAAAAAGTACTGAATGGTATAATTCAATGTTAAAATAGTATCGATTTTTAGTTTAGTATTATAATCGATACTAAACATAAAATTCAGTGGCATCTGATATGTTGGTAGGCTCGAGCGATCAATTGAGATGTCAAGAGGGAGTGAATTGGGGTTTTACTTTTAAATAATTTTAATTTTATTTTAAAAATTGTGTAAATAAATATAAAAGATAAATTAAATTTTATAAATAATAGTTTTAAAAAATAAAATAAAAATATATTGAATCAAGATTAAATTCATAAAAAGGATAACATATGAACGATCTTATGTAATTTAACCTACATAAAAATGATGCTTAAGATAAGGTTCAATTTGTGCTGTAAACAATGGTTGGGCAATTGGCTATCACAATCATATCTTCAAATGCTTTGTTAACATCTCTATATCTTTTCTTCACATGACAAAGGGATGAAATGATTGTAGAGTCACTATAGTTGGTCCACTTCTTTCATTAAAATAAAATTTTCTTTCATCTATTTATAGATCGTTCAATTCGATTAGTTAGATCAAAGTCTGTACTTAAAACCGAACTAAATTAAAAAAATTTAATTTTTAAACTGAATTGTAATATGCAAACCTGAATCAAATCAAATCGTATAATTCAATTCGAATAAGCTTTTTGATTTTCTCAGTTTTATTGCTATCCCTAGACAAACAACATCATTAATCACTAAATTATTATTTTTTTTTATTTTAATCATCAATCTATTATTTTTAGCAAAATCGATATTTAATTATCTATTATTAAAAATATTTTTGAAAATAATACTTTGATGATCAAAATAGGAAAGAGGAAATAAATTGATGACCAAAATAAAAAAATAATATTAATGATTAAAATAAAAAATAAAAAATAATAATTTAGTGATCAGAACATAAAAACAGAAATAGTTTAGTGACCAATAATATTGTTTACCCTTAAAGTTATTAGTAACAAAGCTGTGTGTAACGAAATAAATTAAAACGATCTATTGTCAAAAAGAAGAAATAAATTACAACAATCAAAGTGGATCACCTTCACCGTTTCGCCTCCGTAATATGCCTGAAGAATCCAGAGGACGTAATCTTCACACTGAGGAAATTTACAGGTTTGCATTCTTTCTTTTTCTCAATTAGTTTCCCTCAATTCAATGGCTTTTTAAATTCTGTATATGGGATTTAATTTTACTAATGTATTGCTCTTCAACTTTTTTCGCCGATTGGGTCCTGAAAAATAACGAGGTTATTCTTTAGAGTATAGAAAATGATGGGTTTAGTTTATCTAGCGTGTAGGAATTCTGAGGTCTGAGTTTTATCTGTATAATTTTGGGGAAATTATCGGCTAGTGATGTCGTATATTAAATCTTGTTTTTGTTTGACATTTCATTTTCCACTGAAATTTATTACTGAGACGATCACTGATTGATCACTAAAAGGTTCAGGCTCTTCAAAATGTACGTGAGTTGCATGCATGTGTGGAATCAAGATTCAGGAATGAGGTGAAATTGAGTGTTTATTTAGTTGATCTTTTGATTCTTTTGGTTTCAGATATACTTCAGTTAATGTTGAATAAATTGGTTATGCTTCCTGTTAGGCTTTCTTGTTTCCGAGTTGTTTTGAATCAAATTCTTGAACTGTATATATGAATGAATGTATATCATGTCAGGGTTTTTTTGTTTCCCAAGTGCTGTTTTGAACCCAATTCTTGAATAGTATCTATGAATGTATGTGTTAATTGTGTAGACTCAGATCTTTTGTAAAGTGATTTAAGGTTGGATTATAGTTCCCTAAGGGACAAAGTTGAAGAAAATTGAGGGGTAGAGACTAGTGATGAAGGCATGAATTGTAGCTGCTTGGTGTTTAGATAATTAAAATGGATGCCAAAGGCAAGGAGACTAGAAATCTTGACCATGTGCTTTCCCAATTTGCATACAAGGGAGATCATGGTGAGGAAAAAGTCTTGAACAAAAGTGAAACTGTGAGCAAAAAGAATGGAAAGAGGAGGATAGATGATGTGCAAGTACGAAAGGTTTCACCGTATTTTCAAGCAAGTGGAGAAAAACATAACAGCTTAACTGGAAAATGTCGAGGACAGTGTAATTTGATTTCGCAACTTTTGTTCAAGGGTTGTAATAAGGAAAAGCTTTTGAAGGAAGGGGAAAATGTTAGCAAACAGAGTGGAAAGCAGAGGAAAAGCTTTTGAAGGAAGGGCAAAATGCTAGAAAACAGAATGGAAAGAAGAGGAGAGCAGAGGAAAAGCTTTCGAAGAAAGGGGAAAGTGTTAGCAAACAGATAGGAAAGAAGAGGGGAGGGAATGTGCAAGTTCGAAAAGTCTCTCCTTATTTCCATTCAAGTGAAGAAAAACAAGGTGGGACAAGTAGGAATCACAAAATAAAACCAAGAGTATTGAAACAGTCCCCTTATTTTCAGAAGAGCAATGAAACTGTAGATGGTTTGAGAAAACCAAGTAATACAGATAGAGTTAAACCTTGTCTTTCTGCTTTTCAGAATAGAGATGAGGCTTATCAACGAAAAACTGTCGATAATACATGGATCCCTCCTCGCTCTGAAGCCCCACTTCTGCAGGAGGATCATGCACATGACCCCTGGAGGGTCTTGATTATATGCATGCTTCTCAATAGAACATCTGGCAAACAGGTTTCTTTCTTTCAATCAAATATCATATTCCATTATGCAGTTCTTTACTTCTTCTTGTTGAATTTAGATGCTGTTGCTTTACTTTTTTTCTCGTGTTTTTTGGGTATTGGTTTCTCTCTTTTTATTTTATTTATTTGATTAAAATTTTAAATATATGAATCCTCTTGTGAACTGTGCCCCTACAATTGTCAACTGCTATTGACCAAAATGTAGATCCATGTCTTCTATCAAAGCCAAGAATTAGTATGCCCTTAGGAATTACAATTGTTACACATGCTGGCACTAATTTTTCTTTCACATATCATGTCATGTTTTTTGCAACAACAATCATGTAGTTTCATTGCAACCATTTTCTTCGTGTCTTTTTTAATTTTGCTGAGGTGAGTTGGTCAATTATATATGCCTTTGGTAGGGGGGATAATTTAACCTTGAATTCGTTTATTTTATTAAAACATAAATCTGTGACCCAATAGGGGGAATCATATTTATTTTTCAGTTCTAGTGTTACACTTCCCTGAGGTACCCTGTGACAGGATAATCTGGTCCATAAAAATTATCTGATTTTGCAAGGCTGATTTTTACATAGAGAACTATACCTGTTATGGCTCCTAATCAAAATGGCACCATTGTGAATATGTTTTTACTTATCATGAGTAGTAGATCTTGATCATTTTGTTTCTTTTCTTATGATGATAATAAACCAAGCTAAACCCATTACTCTCATCATTGGCTGTAGAACTTTTTTCGTGTTAATATTCAGTGAGACATCAAATTTTGATATTTCTACCATGGAAGTATATTCTACTCTAAGAACTTTTTCCAATGGTTAAACTAGAGAAACCGAGGCAGTGTACCGTAAAAAAGGCCAAAATAACGATGGTTACATTGATTGCAGACTAGAAAAGTATTAACCGATTTCTTCACTCTGTGCCCCGATGCAAAGACAACCACCGAGGTTGCTACTGAGGAGATAGAACAGGCTATAAAAACTCTTGGTATCCAAAAAAAGCGTGCAGAAATGATACAACGAATGTCTCAGGAGTATTTATGGAAGGACTGGACTTATGTGACCGAGGTGCACGGTGTTGGAAAGTAAGTTGGCTGTTCTTTGTCTCTATCAATCTCGGAAAACAGTTTAGATTCGTAACCTTTTCGATGACCAGGTATGCTGCAGACGCATATGCGATCTTCTGTACCGGAAAAGGGGATAGAGTAACACCCACTGATCACATGCT